>JAKZGU010000017.1:0-267263 GCA_022837005.1 Calonectria pteridis
ACCCGTTTTTCCCCCCCCCCCCCCCCCCCCCCCAAGTCTGAGGTGATGAGACTCGGGTGTCTTCACCAGCAGGATCTTGTGACGGCGGATTTCTCAGAGACACCAGATTATGCATGAAAACGACACTTGGTTGTACTTGTTGACAAATCACAAATCCATCAGCCTACATGGTTATGTGTGACTTTTTGGTTCTTTCCAAGTGCTTAGACATGGTGCAGTCCACCACACTTATTCGCCACTGTTTTCACCTGTCTGTCTTGGGCCGTCCCGTAGAAAACGGAACTGGGGGCGGTTATACACAATTCTCTGTTTGATGTATGCTTCATTCCTGGTGTGGCTGGATGTAATGATGATGACATAAAATTGCCGAGTTTGAGGCGTCGCTGAGATGTAGCTGGAAAAATAAACTGTTGCGAGGTGGCAAGAGTTGTCACAGAGTAACTTCGGGTATGGAATTGGGCTATTTGGCAACGGTTTCGAGATCTATATCTGGTGTTCTGCTTCGCGCGTTAGAAGAATTTGGGTGGAAAACATCGGCAACATTCTTATGACCTGTAATTAATTATACCTTAAAATTTACAATTCATACATCTCTGCCCAACTTCATTCAGCGCTCCACTAGTAATTTCTATTGTCATATTTGCTTATTTCAGCAACCCTAACACGCAAGAATAGTATTTCCTATTTTATCAAAGAATAACCTCTGATAATCATGATTTATTCTTGTGTACGTACTGGCTCCAATCCAATTCATAATTGAAACAGCACATACCTCGAGTCTCTATATTGCCACAATAACTCTTCTTGGAGTTGTTCCGATGACCCACTCTCAATTTCATCAAATGAAACCTGACCAGCGAAAAATTAACGACACACAGAAGTAAGCACATGTGGTACAATGTTGCTAAGATTCAGCATTGATATTCAAATCAGGGGATCTCGTACATGTTTAAGCCCACCACAACAATTTAACTCAGGGACGCCAAGTTCAACGAGATCTACCAAAGGTCCATACTTTTCAGTGTTCCCAAAGGGACACGATTATTCGCAAATAATCTTTGAATGAGGATATCGCTTCAAAGGCAGAAGCATCTGGGTTGTGTAAATTATCTGAGCAGCACATTGACATCGATGATGTAACATTGAGAAGAGCCCGGATTCATCTCTTCCGCATTAAATGGAGCGAATAAACGGTAGAAACAATGAAATTTAAGTGATTGATGATCAAATTATTGGTAAACACATAGATTTTCGGTACCGTCGTTTATGAACGCCTCAGCGGGTCATAGTATACAGTACCAGAGAAACTGCTAGAGATTGCCCTAACCAGAATGATCTACCTCGGACTTTGCCGCCGATTTATGTCTAGAATTGTTTTTGAATACATGGCGATCTCTTTTGAACCCATGAGCACGCCCTAGTTTAGATCGCGACCCCTCGTTTGTACGGACGGTTTCCTCCGTGTCTCAAAAGCGCATTGACGTTTATACCGTTGTTCGTAATTCTGACCTCATCTCAGAACTAAATCAGCCACATATTATACGAATATTAGAACGCATAATCAATCCTGCTAGAAATATGGTCAAACCGCCACATTTCCCAGCACTTTTCAAGCTTCCACGCAGAAAACAACGAATCTGTAGCATCTCAAAAGTTTCCCTTCAATCTTAGCGTGACCTGTGAAACTTCGCCATAAAACAGTGATATAATGGTATGGAATACACATCGAAAAAAGAAAAGAATGATTTGCACTCGATTCAGGGTCCGTGTTCAGTTGCTGCCCGAAATATTGGGGGTTGCTGCTACATGGGTGTTTCAGATGAGTATTTTTTTTGACTCAACCCAAGGCACGGCACGAGAGGGATCGCTGTCATTTTTATAGGAAAGACAACGTAAAAAAAAAAACAAAAAAAACATCATAAAACATGATTGACTAGTAAAATAGGGGTCCGGAGGAGTTCATATCTTGCGGCACAGGATGTCTTGCTGGTCGACAAAAGCATGGAGTCAACACAAATACCGGCACAATTGGAACATGAATAATTACCTTCGGAAGTTCGGAGCTCGCAAATTTGCTGCTACGAGGGATCATAGGATGCACATAACAGCTGAATTACTAAAATAGGCACGAGTACATGAAGCAGTATCTACATAAGCGCAATTTCTAGTGCGGCACAGGGAAGCGGCGACCTTCACTACATGTTCTCTATCCGAGGCCTTTTGAAACCTTGTAGTAATGCAAGCGATAGTATCAATCTCAAAAGAAAAAGAAAAATATGCAGTGTTATTCGATTAGTGCCTCTGTTGTTCTATTCCCAAAACTACCTTTCTAAAAACCGCTCAAGCGACAGGCGAAACCGGTTGCAACTAACAAAGTCATGACGCTACGTTAGCCGTTCACAAACATGTTTAAACTTTGAAGTTTCCCAGCTCACCAACGCTAGTTATGATAAACGATGCCTGGGTTTTGCTTTGGAAAGTCTAGCTTTGTATACTTCAGTTCAGTCTGTGTCATGACCACCAACACAGTGCGCAGCTTAAGAACCGAATACACGACTGACTTTGGAAAAAGTTTCAAGAACTTCTGTGTATGCAGTAGCTGAGATTCGCAGGGCCCGCAACCTAGAGTCTATGCATGGCCACAGATCCCGGTGGTATGACTGCGACCTCGCGCCCAAACAGGCTGGAAGTCTAGGTATCGAGACAAAAGATTTTACGCTTCTCTTCTGGCAGGGACAGCTCAACGTGGTTATTCGCGGAACAAGTAGATGCTTCAATCCTTTGGTACGATTGCCCTTGCACCAAACCGTCAACTGAGAACTCATGCAGGATGAAAACTTTGAGAAGGAAAACCTCTCTTTGATGCGGCTTTATTAGCAATAAGAAAGATGACCTGCCAACCAATTTCAATGCACAAGCCAAATATAAACCACAGTGATTAAACCGCGGGCATTAAATTCACCACCAGTGCAGTCGACGCCTCGGAGGTCAAGATTCGAGAGGATGCAGGATATGCACAAGTCGGGAACCTCTCGAAAACATGCCGCTTTAATTAAGCTCAGTAGAAGTTTAAGTATGACTACAGCCACGCTCCCAAGATCTGAGGCCCAGGAATAAGGCCCCCCAGGTTATTAGAAATGCTTAGAATGACGCAAAAGCACCATGCAGGCCTGCGAATACGACTTCCAAAGAGACACAAAGGCTGCGTATGTCTGAAGCTTCCAACAAAACCTCGATGTCTAGGGCTCACAACCATACATTGGGAAAGCATCAACAGAGATGCGTAGTAATGGAAGCGAAAAGTCGCCGCCCGTAAGCCTGCAGGTGTATTCACTCCTAGCAGACCAACAATTTTCACACCAATATCCACAGCCCTTGGCCTCCTAGGGGGAGCAGGCCTGAATGTCGGAGGTCCACCTTGGACGCTGTGGGAAAGGGTTTTGGTGAGAAGATCCTTTCCGCGGCTGAGAAGGAAGACTCTCAAGCCAAAGAAGGAGGAAGGGTGAGGAAGGGAGAAGGGCTCCGAGTGCCTCCACGAATGGCAGCTCGTTGAGGCTTGGATATAAAAAGCAGCCAGCAAAACCCCTATTTATTGCTTGTCTCGTAATAATGGATATTTTATCACTCCATCCCAGGATGGTTTGTGAGTAACAGATGCCATTCATGTTTGTCCTGTATTAACATCGGAAATGTAATTTACAAAAAGACCGAACGTCACAAGAGCAAGCGGCTCAATCGCCACTTCGACTTTCTAGTGGCCCCGACTTGATTCTTTTCAGCAGCACCAAAAATTCGTTACTCTCCGTCAACGAGCCACAGCATGTGTCAAGGGAGATTTCTCATCTTGGCCATATCATAGAACAGTGGGGGAAAAAAAATTAATTGTCGGGCGAATGGTAAAAAGAAAACATCGACGTGGGCCTGATTCGAACAGACGCCTCCGAAGAGATATGATTTCTAGTCATACGCATTAGACCACTCTGCCACCACGCCTTGTTGGTTTTGCTTTCCGGATGGCAACGTAGCAAACAAAATTCGGTCCATCAAAGCTCATTCCTGTCTTCACAGTGCTCTTAATGAAAAGGATGTGGGAGATGGGCTGGAGGAATCACCCTCTAATAGAATCACCAAGCTCTTAATTTGGAAACGACCGTAACACCCCCAACTCCACCTATTTCCCAAGGGCGGTCCTTGCGCAGATTATCATCATGGCGTTCACTCTTTTTCACAGCATCCTTCCAACAAGACCTCGCTGGGTGGTTGCAGGCAGGACAGGGTTTCATCAACCCACATCAAAAACATCTAGCTATTTATAAGTTCTAGTACAAACAGGTGTTGTGTTTTGAGATTATCAATTAAAATAAACTCGTCGGAGATTCTTTATATACCGGACATTAGCATTCTTGTATGAGCTATCAAAGTGTTTCCGATTGACATTTAATGGTAGTATATGCAATGCCATGAATATATTTATTAGAACTATGAGTTTATCAACAAAGAAACTCATCTTGGATAGTGAATGAGCATATCGTTGCACTCTTGTTTCGTGCATTATCTATTGTATTAAGCATTAGCCCAGTCGTTTCGATGGCGACAAAGGTTGCGTAATTTAAGCCAGCTATTTTACACGGAATGATGGGTTACATATGTTTAGAACCCTTATTAATTGCAGCATATGCGGAAATGAAGACAGCCTTGAGAGTCAAGCCAATGATGAGCAGAGAAGCCAACATTGTCGTCCGGCACTATAGGGTATGTATGCGTGCACAAATCACTTCAATGACATTGATAACTGTAATTGTTATAAGAGTATGGAATAACTTTCTCGTTGAATAGTTTTTATATTTACAATCGGGTGACCTGAATTGATTACTTTCAGGAGTAGAGTTGTGGGGATCGTCTTACACTTGTTCGTTAGATATGCGAGCGACAATATATCCCAGTGGCTATTTTTTACCAAGGTGTTCCTATTGCGTACGAAATCAACAGTTAACAAACATAGCTCATAGAAATCTCTTGATGATCTTATGCAAAGCCATTAATGCATATCCACCAAAAAGAAAAAACAGTGATTCCATATTAACACAGGTTTGCTCTGCAGCACGTACCACTTCCTCGTCAACTGACACGTTTACTTTATTCGGCGCCAAATTTAGACACAACGATGCCTGTCATAATGGATATGGGGTGGTGTTATAATGGCGTGATTAAAAAGTTTTTTAGTTGCCTGGGGAAGCGTCCCGAGGACACAGTTTCGGTTCCCAAGCCAGAATTGAGTTCGTATATTGGCGTTTTCCGAGCATTTCCAAAACGAGATGATGTTTAGTGTTTATTCGGCTATTAAAACTCTGCTTTGAGAAGTAAATGGTGTGTTCCATTGTGGTCACGCTGCGAAGAGGAATTGCGGTGCCTACTTTTTCGGCTGCACGTTTTACTATTCTCGCTCTGATAGGCCTGCGCAACGGCATTATGCTGTGTTTGCCTGACTTGGACTAGGAGAGGCTTGAAGATATAAAATAATGGAAAGCTTGGCGCATTTGACTTTGCACATCACCACCACGTTGCGCCCGTTTTAATTTCTGGTCCGCCACGTATGATAAACTTTGAAGGGACGGGTGTGAACTATTTGAAGCCACAGCCAAATCCGTCACGCTAACACGTTGCTTATAGGCAAATTAAGCGAGAGATATAAAATAGGCTCTATTTTACATATGAGCTTTATTTCAAGGTTCACAGGGTCAGAGGGATTACGAGTCCTCATGCTGGTTTAGATACTTGGACCAGTAGAAGCTCTTCTTGAGCGAGAAATAAGACTCAAGTGACAGCAATATGACGCGTGAGCGGAGGAGAGAGCATGTTCAGCTGGATAATCCCTGTTGCAAACATGCCAGCACCGTCGTTTTGGTTCCGATTATCTGGCGAGTGCATCTAGTATGTGCATAGCAAGTTACCTGAAAGCCACTCGAATTTACTCCCATGATCCTAGTTCCGGATTCATCTGGAAGGCATCAGTACAGATGACATGTCAGGAGGGACCCTCATTCTTGAGACAAGCGGCAGATGACTGGTGGCGATTTACACGCTGCATCCACACACATTCACGCACAGACGCTTACACGCGGCCACTCGGATGCTGGCATATTAGGAAAAAAAGGGTGTGATGAACAACCCGAAACAACGCTTCCGATCCCATATAGCTCGGTTCCAAGCGTTAAGGGTCGCTTGGCCATTTGGCCGATCACCCGTCAACGCGGGTTCCAAGATCGCATGCACGCATAACATGTATGCAATCCTGAGGTTTCCCCCGCAACCCACCCGTGACAAGCTATGGCCCAATAGGGCTGCGGATATGCGTGTGCCATTTTCCATTTGCTGCAGGGCGACGAATCCCAACGAATCCCGGTGCACCCAATTGGGTCTCTGCATGAGCGGAGCGGGATGCTGTTTTTTTTTTTTTCTCCCGGTGACTGATGTAACATGCCTTGGTGGGCGAGTGAGGGGCTGATGGGACAGTCTCAGTCCAAGTTTAGCTGTGAGCTGTGCAGACCCGTTTCATGTCTCAACTGCCTTGGTATTGAGGGGGGGGGGAGGGGGGAATGGGGATGGCAGTGACGTGAACTTGGTCGTGGGGGTTGAACGTGTGGCAACCACGAGGAAAAGGGTGTTGGTGTACGCACCGGTTTGGGATTTCCAAGCACACAGGCCAGTCAGCGAACACGCCGTAAGCTAGGGTATCGGAGGTACATATCGTCTTTAGCTTCGTCCTTGGAATCCCACTGCACACCAAGCTCACGCACGTTGACTTGGACTTGAACTGTGCTCCATCCCGGTACTATCTCCGAAGACCAGCGTCAAGCTCAGAAAGCAGTGCAGTGTAAATGGTGGCCAGGCTGAGCTTGCTTCAGCTACGCTCCGAAGACCTTGTCAGATTTCTGAGTCGGTAATCGGGGCAGCCGTTCTCAGCTCGAACCTGTTGATCGCATCGCTTGGCGGGGTGCGAAGCGACCCAACTTGGACAAAGACGATCGGCTACCATATCCATGCTGTTGGTGATGAGAAACACTTGATGATGCTAGCGGCCGCCTCCATCACGCTCGCTTCAGGCCCAGGGTATGTCAACTCCACTGCGTTCGCGTAGCTTTGTCACAGCACCTTGACCTGTCAGCTAGGGTGACTGGCTACCGTGGGGCTATCCAGATACTATATGAGGATTCGCGCAAGAAAGAATGCGACTGGTTGTCACTGATATCGCGGGCGCGGGGATGTGGCGACAGTGTTGCAGTTTGCACGAGGTCCCCATTATTATCTCCGGCAACTGAGGGGGCCGGGTGGCTCAATCCCCCATAAGCCCGTTTTCTTGAGGCTGGCATGGGTAAGTCAGGCACAATTGTCGAGCCAGCAGGGGTGAGCTCGAGCCACAATCCGCTAGCTTAGTGCTCCTCCTGTCATTAACCTAAGCTGAAGACTTAGTCCATTGCCTCGTCGGTTTCAGCTCAGCGAGTTTGACTTTAAGGGTAGTGGTTTGAGTGATGGAAGTTGACGCAATTGACACGCGGCTTGAAGAAATAATTTCAATTCTGACAATGAGGAAAGATGCCCTGCTCGGTGCTTGGCGTGATGAGGCGGCAGGGATGCCAAACCATGGGAGGTACTTTCTACAGTGGTGTGGAATGTTGATGGAAGCCTTAGCCGGGCTAGAGTTACATCCGCGAGCGACACCGTAGCAACTCTTCGTGTGTTGGCAGGAAATCAATGGCCCTATCTGCCATGTACAAGCAATACTGACTGTGTTGTTCATACTGCAACGCTCAATCTTAAGACCTGCATGTGTCCATCAGACTCGGATGGTCTGATGAATAAAGCTCACCGCATGCATTTCAGGCGCGGCCCTGGAGTTTATCACCGAGCATGCTTCTGCTTCAAGGTCTCGACGTCGCCACAAGACATCAGAGTTACACTCGAAGATGCGCGCCTGGCGCAACCGATTGAGCGTCTCCACCGGGACGCAGACTGACAAAGGTGCGGTGGCGTCCAACATTAGCAGCAGTGTGCCGTCAACCTGGCCGCGGTTTGGGCCGCAGGATATCACCCTATCGATGAGGGGGCGCCACCGGAGAGCCCGCGGCCGGACTCGCTACCCTTTTACAATGGGTCGGCCTGCAATGACCAACATTCTCGCATGTGGGCTCATCAGGTCACGGGCCGGGGCTTCACAGGAGTGGATGAACTAGAGCAGACGGCGGAGTTGCAGTTGGTGACGACATCCGAAGGATCACGGCGGGTGGGACAGCAGTTACGAGCTGCAAGGCAAGGAAGATCAGGGCCGGAAAGAACAAGCGGTTCGTTGAGGTCGAGCACATGCTGTAGGGGCGTCTGAGCACCCTTCTTTGGAGAAGCTTACCTGGGACTGCGAGGCTGCGGCGAAGCCCGACACGGGTCGCGGGATTGAGGCCTGGACCGGAGCGTTGGAGAGCGGGATCCCCACGAAAGGAAATATGCGAAAACCGGGATCCCTGGGACTGGCGAGACCACAACCTCTCCCACCGTTTGAGTTGGAATCTGCGTAGTGGCCAGGGCTCATGTCATTGGTATAAAGTGTGTGCAGCCGCAATGGAGGTTTTGCGGAGTAGTCCACTTATATCTGCACCCGAGAACTGATTCATGCTTTGCTGGAATACAGAAAGCATGCAGCACCTGAGCAAGCCAGTGGCTCTGACCCAGAGACCGCACTGGTGCGCTTGAGAAGCTGAGCCATTAACAGCATGCTCAGAGTTTTGACATGTAATCTCCGTAGGTGCCGGCTTCTTCGGCCATGACGGCGTTGCCGGCCGCCGGGAGGGACGGCAGAAATGTTGCCACGAAGCCACAGGCTCACCGACGGCACGACGCCAGCCTCGTGAACAAGCTTAGCCGCGGGGATGAAGAGTGAGGCGGCGAGAGCACCCATGGCAAACGCGCGCTGAATGTGGGCCCTTGAGGCCGTCGTGGCGTAGCCGAGCGGTTGGGCAACATGGCGCTTGTTAGATAGATCTGGGTGGCATCAAGGTGCAGAGGGTAGTAATCAGACGGAACAAGAAAAAGGTGTGCCACAAGACAGGGACTGGCTTCTTTGGGGGCGGCACACCACACATGGATGTGTAAGCCGTGCTGCCCGTCTTGGATGGCGGTTTGCTTCTGAGACTAGGCTGCTGCATACGACGCCTGTTCTGTCGCCTCGGTGCATAGGAGTGGAGGCCCGCATAGGAGGACGAGACCTGAAGTTGAGGCCGCGGTGGGCGACCAGGACAGGGCGGGTTCGGGACTTCTGGAAGAGTTGCCGGAGACAGAGGAAGCTCTCTGCCCATTCATCTAAGTGCCACGAGGCTGCAAGAATCCGCGATCTGGAGTGCACGGCCGCTACTGGATGTTCGATGAGCCCATGAGTGGAGGTGGGGGGTCCCCTGGCCAAGGTCGTCGATCTCTCAGTAAACGAGCGACCAACCAGCCGATGCCGATGCCCATGTCAAGCTCCAATTCTCGCAGCCCACGTGAGGGCAGATGATTTGCAGTCGGGCCTAACAGGAGAGAACCAACAACTCGAGCTTTGAAAAAAAAAAATTGGAGGAAGATATTGAAACGTTGCACTGTTTGGGGTAGAGTTGGATATGTCGTGTAAAAAAGCGCCTAGTTCATGGACATGATGTGCAACCAAGTGTGGTAGTGGCACATCGACATCGACTGGGGTGAAGAAAAAGCAAATACAGATCGTGTCTAGTGTCTGAGCGCGTGGGAAACGGAAAGAGCTAGGTCGGAGAGAGCAGGAAGGGGAGATCCGCCATTCTCACTCTTCTCTTACATGTACATGAGTCTGCAAAGTACATGTACACAAGCACATAAATAGGTAGCACCTACTGTATTGCAGTGGATACGGACCATAAGAGGGAAGGAGCAACGAGACTCGGGGAGGACTGTGCTATGTATGGAAGCAACTTATGTATGCACATGCCTTCCAATGTAGGACAGAGAGGCGACCAAAGCACCTTACTGAGCTGGGCAAGCGCGAAGCAATACATCAGGGCGCAGAGGCACCACCTGGGTAAATGAGACACGTACAGGCACCCCAGGATCGGATGAACGCAGGCCGACTGGGAGACTTACGATTGATGCCATCTAATCAAATCACATGGCGTCACATATTGTCACAGGCCACTCCAAGCAATTATTCGACAGATGAAGAAAGGACTGAATGATGAGACAGGGATTTTGTTGGAGTCGACGACTCGGTTGGTGGTTGAGTGGTGGGCCCTTTTTTCTGCCTCTCTTGGATGGACAAGGGCCGACAAGGATGAACAAGGACAGGGGCAACAAAGAAAGCACAGAGGCCAAGCAAGACCCGTTTTAGCGGCCGGGAGGAGGGTGACGGCGATTAGATCCTTGTCGGGGAAGGTGATCGGCCCGCCCATTGGCCCGTCCCGGCAGAGAGCTTGCAGCTAGCGCAGCCAATGGAGAGCCGCAACACACTTGCAGCACACCTGGGCGCTTCGAGGTCGACGTCGATTGAACGTTGCTGATGGCGCGCCCCGCCCCCGTGCCCCAGCCCCAACCACATGCTTTTGCTCCCGTCACCATGGACGCAGTCTTGCCCGCCCGACCTGGTCGTGCTCGTCCGAGAGACGCCAACAAAGGCGAAGCCTTCGGACTCGACGACAACTCCCAGCAGGAGGCTTGCAAGGGCTAGCCGGCGCTCAAACAAGGGCTCAACCGGGGCCCCCAGGGCGCACCCGGAGCACAATGGCGGATGGAGGGTGCCATCGTGCCCTCGCCGAGTGTCGTGTCAGGCCAGCGGGCAGCCAGCGAGCGACTGCATCGCATTTGCTGCTATCCCAGCGCATCCAGCGTTGTGAGAAACCGGCCCCGACGATGGCGGAACGCCCTTGACGAGCTAATTGACGGGCGAGACGCTTCTTGCATCGATTCCGCGCGCTTTGCACACGCTCCCACCACACCGCACGCCTGCTACATCCGTACAGCACACGTCCAGTTCACAGCGGCTGTAAGGTACCGGCCACTCCACGGAGGGTGCCCGCGTCGAATGGAAACTGCGGTGTCGCCAGACCTCTCCTGCAACGGCGTCACAGTACAGCATGTACGCCCGTACCCGTGTCTAGACGTCGCACCAGACGGACGTCGACCCCGCATACCTCACCCGTCTTCCGAGCACAGAGCACAAAAGAGGGGCTTGGCGGCGACAGGGCGACGACAGGGGTCCGGTAAAGGATCCAAGACCAGAGAGAGAACTGCTGAAATGAGTCAAATCAACGGTGTGAGCGAATCTAACAAGCACAATACCGGTGAAAATGCGAACATAAGTGCTGGCATCGACCCTCGTGGCAAGCGGGTCAATTCTCGTGACGGCAGCGAGACTCAATTCCGATAGTGATAGGCCCGCAGGTTTCTGGAGCCATCCCGTCATTCAAGTTTTGGGCATGGAGATTCGCAGGGACCCCAAAACCCGCAATTCCACTGAGCCACTCCCTCCCAGCGAGTCAACGGCCCCAAACGCACTCGCCGCAGCGACCAGCAGAGCCTGCGACGTGCACGCGGGCAATCCACGAGGCTAAATATGGCAGGGGGCGATGCTCGACGTCGAGTCCATCGACTTCGCTGTACTCACTACTTTGCCAGCGCCTCGTCGAGATCCACAATTTCGCGGTCCACTGTCGCTCGTCGACGTCGAGATTTCCTATACAGACCCGCCCGTCTCTGCTAGCTCACAGCTGCCCCGGCAGTCGTTCACACCATTCACATCGTGCTCAGGCTCAGGTACCAACCCAGGGTAACCGCCTGGGTTCGCTCGCTTGCTGCTCGACAGCGAGTGGCGAGCAAGAAATAGCGAGAAGGGAGCCGACGAAGTGGAGGGGGGATCCCTGAAGACGTCTCTCCGTAGTCCATGGGCCTTGCAGGCCGTGCAGCTGCTTGTCTGGGTTGCCGTCTCCACTGACTGGTCCAGGTCAACCAGATGCGCCCATCCATCCATCCATCCATGATGCGCCGTCCGCCGTCCGCCATCCGCCTTCTGCCCGCCATCCCCAATTGCAATGCCCAAACACCCAGGAACCCCGAGCCAAGTGCTATTGGACCCTGGGCCAGAGCCGGTCCCGTATCCGCTGATCCATGGCACCCAACGTTCGCAGGGCTCTAATTATATGACTTGCCCCCCATCATCCAGTGACAGGCCAGGACGCCATCTCGTAGGCGCCATCTCTGACCTCTTGTCCAAGGTCCACGGTCCATCCATGGCCCATCACACACACGGACTCTGCTGCACCGCATCCACACTACACCCCCCCGTGCAAGCCTCTTGCGCGTCTGCATCTCTCAAAACCACACCAGCCTGCTCTTTTTCATTTCTCGTTTCCCTCTTGGGCTTCTTCCTGTTCTCTCCCATTTCCTGTTCCTGTCTTTTTTAGCTGTCCGTGTTTCGTATCGGGTCTCCGCTCTCCATCACATCCTGTCACATCGTCTCAGCCAACATCAACAAATAAAGCCCAGCCCCCAAGCTACCTATATCACAACGCCTTTTTCTCAGGAAGAAGAAAAACCCTCCGTTCCATCTTCTCTTTCGAGTCGACTGATATCATCCTATCACACACCCCTGCCCCTCCTCGACGCCTCCTGCATCCGTCCTGCTGCTTCCATCAGTGGCTCGCTCGTGTGCACCCAACCCTTACCGAGTCCGCACACTCTCACCTCTCACCCACCACTATTCCCCGAGTCCCTCTCGAGATCCAAACTACTCCTGCAAGGCAAGCGCCGGGTCACACCCCTCTCCCAGCTTGTCCACTCACCCACTCGCCCACTTTGGTCCTGTCTCCTCATTCGGTTGTCGCCCAGGCCCTGGACACTCACCACCAAAAGGTAGGCGGCTGCATCATTTGTACCCTGTCACTTTTGCGCCTATAGCGTCTCCTGCGTGCAAGCAAAATCACCGCTGTGCCCCATCTCCACCATTGCTGTCGTCTCTCCCTGTCTCCTTTATTTTTTTGACTACTTCCTCTTTTTTTCTTTCTGTGTCTTTGCATCCCTCTTCCCTCCTAATCGATTCAACTCTCGCCTCTCATAACGTCTTTTGAGTGCGCCAGCTCACCGCAACCCAGACACGCTGCACCCGAGACATACAGCCTGCCGCCGAGTTACCACTGGCTGTGCCACATCACCTGTCCGCCACCATCCGATCCGCCGCACCGCCTGCCGTCACGAGATACAGATAACATCACTGTGCGTGAGCTCTGGTTGACTAGTATTCGCCAGAGTATCATTGTCCGGCCACGGGCAGCACCGCATTCCGAGTAATGTTCGACCGTTCCGACGTGTAGCTTCTTACCAGGTCTTGCTCCGAGAGTGAGCTCCATCCCCCGCCAGAGGGGGCACATCCCTCGTCAATATTACATTGGAACCGTATGTGCATTGTTCCACACGACTGCTTTGCCCCTGCATGGTTTCCCGAATAGTCGTCCTTTTTGTTACCGCCCAGCCGACTAACCGGAACCCCGTGGAAGCAGGTCGAGGACCGAAAAGGATATCAAGTTCACAATGTCCGCCATGTCCGCTCAGTCGCGGAACCGCGCCGTCTCGATGAGCTCTGGGAGGTCATCGAGGGCAAGGGCAGCCGCAGCCCAAGACTTTAGCAACATGCCTGCCGCAAAGGTTATGAAATTCTTCGATCCCTGCGCTGCCACAGCTTCCATGTTTCTCTACGCTCAAGGATCGTCAATTGTCTGCAGCCACCACGATACCCTAACAATTGAGCGACGATTTTCTCGCCACGCTGACGAAGTCCAAATACTGGCTGTGGATAACCACAGCGAGCTTGGTGCTGGTCGATTTGTTGTGAGTTATGACGCTGGGCAGACGGCTATTGTTTGGGATTTGATGACTGGAGACGAAGTCGCGCGATTTGCATCATACGACCATTTGACATGTGCGGCTTGGATGCGTAACGGAAATGTCGCTTTCGGTATGAGCTCATAATTCCAGGTGCAATGAAAGAGGAGAAACTAACGAGACGTAGGCAACACACAGGGAAGCGTCATTCAATTTGAGCCAACAACGTCCGAGCACATCTCATCGAGAACCCTGGACCAAATTCCCATCACCGCTCTCGCCCCATCATCAGACTGCCGTACTTTTGCTATCGGGTACGTACAAGTAAACCACACTCCAACATCGGTTCTGACTTGCATTGTTTAGTTATCAAAATGGCTCTCTTCTCGTTGCCACTCTTCAGCCTCGCTTCACCATTTTGCACAACCTGACCACTTCGAGAGGCCCATCACCAATTGTCACGCTATCATGGCATGCCTCCTCTTCAAAACAGAAATCGGACATGCTTGCTGTGCAAACCTATGATGGCGACCTTCGAGTTTGGAGTGTGGCCAAGGCGTACAACGCCGATGATCCTGCCAAGATTGTCCGTGTTTTGCGACGCACCGAGAATTTTGTTAATGGACCCAACTGGATGGGTTGGTCTAAGAACGGTCGCATAATCCAGTTCTCTGACAAGTACGTAAAATGCTTTGCCACCCAACTCACCCACACCCCTTCTACGCGCGCGCTTAACTGCATGAAATCGTCAGCCACTAACACCAGCAACAGCCAAACGTTATCATGGGATGTTAGAACCAAGCACGTCACCTTCGATGCTATCCCTACCCTCGAGCATGTCAGAGGCCTCGCTGTCTACGGACCCGGGGCCACCCTGTTCACCCTGGGACCCAGCAACACTGTGCAGCAATTCGATCTCAACTCGCCGTCTATCATGGTTGCTAATGTCCAACACCCCAACCTCCTGCCGCCTTCGCCACCCGTGTCTGAGGAGACGTCCCACTCCGTTACCACCATTGCCACATCAGAGTCTGAGACCAGCTCCATCCCTCTTGACATGGGTATTTCAGAGAGTGACGATGACCACCTGGGTTCCTTTGCTCGTTTTGCCCAGCGTCCCGTCCATGATTCCGGTAACGAGATGGGCTATGAGCCCACCAGTCCCATATCAAGTCGAAGCAACCTCTCATCAGTTGAACACTCCGAAACTGGCTCTCGGACTCCCGGCCGATATCCCGGCTCGTTGAGATCAAGGGGAATGTCTGAGAACACATACATCTCCTCAGGCACAACCATGAAGTCGTCAACTGTTGGCAAAAGAGACCGAGATCGAGACAGGGAACGGGAACGGGAACGCGAGCGAGACCTTGACTCATATTCAATGGGATACTCGCTTGGCACAACTAGCGCAGCCTCTATGTCTTCAACTCGCTCCAGACATAGGCCATCCCGTCTTCGACACGAAGTGCCCCGAAGCCCGGATGACAACAAGGTTGACGATCTCTTCAAGTTTACTCGTGCCCGACTGAGCGATATGCCCTACAAACACCCCATGGGTGCTGACAACTCCCGTCTTACCAATGATGACCTTCGTCGACAGATGTTGAGCACCATCTTTGGCTGGAACAGGGAAATCTCCGATCTCATTCGCGATGAAATGAGCCGCCATCCTGCAGGATCGCCCAGCCGCATTCTTTTGGCCAAGTGGCTTGGAGACATCAATGCGGACATTATGACCGCTAGCTCCGAAAACATGACTTCCTCTGACTGGATGTTGTTGGCTTTGAGTGGAATCGGTGGTCAGGCCTCTCAGCACAAGCTGGGCCGTGCCTACATTCAGCGTCTGCTCGAGGGTGGTGATGTGCACGCCGCCGTCACTATCATGCTGGGAATGGGTGACCACAATGATGCCGTGGAGATCTACATTTCGCACAAGCGGTACATGGAGGCCCTCATCCTCGCCTGTTTGGTTTTCCCTAGCGTCTGGGAGCGACAGTGTGCCATCATCAAGAAGTGGGGAGAGTGGGCTGTCCAGCATGGCCAGCAGCAGTTAGCGATTCGTTGCTTTGCATGCACCGATCAAGAACCCACTGACCCATGGACTTCGCCGTCCGCGACCCAGCTGAACTTCCAAAACATCACCCCTAGCATTCCAGAAGTTCTTAGCCCTCCATTGTCACCACCTGGTCTCCAGCGTGGTCCTCAGCGCAGCATTGCCAAGACGTCTGCGCTGAAGCTCATCACCTCTTTTGGCGATCAGACACAGAAGTCCAAGTTCTTTTCCCAAGCGGATGGTGGTCAGACTCCTCTTGCGGCTGGAGTGACTCCCATCGCCGATACTGCACTTTCTCCAGGTGGTAACCAGGACGTCACCACGGCATTCTTGAGACCCTCCAACAGCAGCCGATTCAACACGCCGACATCTGCTCGCCCAGGTGGCCCCAGCTTTGGGCGAGGTCGCCTTCCATCCATCGGAGAGATGCCTTCTGACCTGAACCGCGATGACCTGAAGCTGTCCAAACCTCGTGCAAAGGAAGTCGAATCTCGCCCGACCTACAGTCACAACCGTGCCGCATCCACAGGCCAGGACAATCTTGCTAACGGTATTGCGCTGGCCCGAGCTGCAACCGCAAGTCCCATGATGATGAGAGATGGCTACGAGAAACTTGTTCGGGGCCCTGATGGCGAACAGCCCCCCTCGCCTGACAAGAACATCATGATGAAGATGCACCAGGCACGAGTCAATCGCCGTAATGGTTCTCGCGATAGAATTCCTGTTGGAGTTCATCTTCAGCTCCAGCCTTTGGGACCCCCAGAGACTATGGATATCGCAACTCCCGAGCAGTCTGTGACCTCTGCTACTCGGTTCCACTGGCCCTCTCGTCGACGTGGCCCTGGTTCTGTGGCTAGCTCTGTCACGTCTGCTTCGAGCGCTGGCCGTAGTCTACGACACAAGGCTGTAAAGACCCGCGAAGACTACATCCACAGCCTGGATACCGCCCAGGACTACTCCCGCAAGCAACGAAGCCGACACGCCAGCAGGGATCGGTCGCGAGGTCGACACACCAGTCGTGAAAGGACCACCAAGTCTCGTGATGTTTCTGAGGATCGTGGACGCTCCTCTTCTCGGACTTGGGCAAAGCCTAAGCGATCTCCTACATCTCCTATCCCCATGTCTCCAGAGGATTTGATCAACCTTAGCACTCCTAAGCAGGCTGAGATGAGCGAACCCCCCACCGTCAAGAAGACAGGCGGAAACATCACAAGACCCGGCAGCCGTGCTTCCAGCCGTGGTGGCCGTCGTCGCAGCCCTGAGGGCCGCCCCCGCCCTCCCGCCTTGGATATCCGTGGCCGGAGCAAGGGTAGGTCTGGCTCTGCTCAGCGATCTCCCTCCTCCCCGCTGCCAATGACTGCTACACCCCAGCGCTACCAGGGTTCGGAGGACGAGGATGACTACAAGGCCGCACTTGAGGCCCAGGAGCAATTCCGACAAAAGCACTGCCGCAGTGCCAGCCGTGGCCTCAACTCGCCACAGGTGGCACGGGGCGAGCGCTCGCTGAGCCGCCGCAGAGCCAACTCGGAGACCACTGACATTGTCACGCCTCTTGTCCCCCACCTCCGCGCTGGCTCAACGGAGCACGCTGGTGATCTCCGGCTGATGAAGGATGACCGCCAGCGAAAGAAGGAGCAGGCTGCTCGTGATCTCGAAGAGCGCCGAAAGTCTCTGGCTCAGCGCCCGCAAGCTCCTACTATCCTCCACCCTAGCCAATATTCTCCTGCCTTACCTCGGATTGGTGTCGAGGCTGCGGACCCCAAGCCGCTTCCCGATGACCTCCCTCCTCGCTGTGCTACTGAGCCTCCCAGAGAGCCCCCCCGAAGCATGTATGCCAGAAATGGCCCCGTCATCGGGCTGCCTGCAACCCCCAAGGCGATGAGACTCATCCTCGAGGCGGATCACCACAGCGAAAATGGTAGCACTCCCAGGCCCGAGGTTCCTGCCATCCCAAGTAGCTTTGCTGGTCAACTACAGTCACCTCCGCTACAGTCGCCCCCGCGACAGTCGCCTCCACGACAGTCACCTCGATCCTCACCTGAGGCTTCTCCCATCTTTGCCCAGGCGATACCCCCTCCGCCTCCACCTCCACCCCAGCCGCAAGCAGCTCCCGAGGAGGAGGCTCAAGACCTCTTGACTCTTCTTCCGTCCACGGTGTACCAGCCTCCAACGCGGCCTATTCCCCGAAGCATGTCCGCTCCCATCCCCGATGAGCCTGGCCCTGCCCGGTTTGGACGCAAGAACAGCCTCGGTGGATCTCGCCGCATTGAAGACATGGCCTCTGGTGGCCGCCGGCGATCTCACGAGGACCCAATTCCTCCTCCTCCTCCCCCCCCTCCTGCTCCTCCGGTTCTGAAGGAGCTCCAGCATCTGGCCAAACCCCCTCCACCCCCTCCGGCGCCTCTTCCACACCTGGCCCGGGCTAATACCATGGGTGCGGTTGGATCTGGTATGATTGAGATTGTCATGGACGACGAGGAGACATCGGGCAACGACGCGGCACCCGTCAACCACAGCCCACCCAAGTCTTCCAAGTCATCGAGCTTCAGAGCCCACGGCCGTGGTCGCAGCATTGGTGACAGCAACAGCATTTCTGGTCGTTTCTCCAAGGCAACAGAGCGCCTGCGATCAGCCAGCCGCAGCCGTAAGGATCATGGACACGTCATCTCGCCTCCATTTGAGGCGCCATATGAGAGCATCCAGATACACCGACACCTCAAGTCGCCCCCTCCTGTCTCGTACAACCATGAGGCCATACGATCGCCCGAGTTCCAAAACAAGCACATGTCCACGGGTTTACACCAGAGCGAGATGATCTAGATGCCTCGGGTTGCTGATGGGCATCACACACACTATGTCTATTTCTTCCTTTCCTTTTAAACCACTGTACTGTTCAATTCTGTGCATGGCGATTGGCGTTGTCGATTGGAAATATCTCGATACCACTCTTCTCCTATCTAAGATCGTCCCGCGACGATGTTATTACTTGCCGGCTGCCTTATTATTTTTTTTGGGTTACTTATTTGTGGAAGAGAAGCGTATAGCAGACCGAGCACCCTTCAAGTTTGAGAGCATTTGATTCGACCTTTACATATTTCGTTTTCTCTTTAGCTTTTCTACTCCATAAGCCACGGAGTTGAAGTCATCTCAAAAGCGCGAGTGTATAGCGCGAGACGGGATGACCGATTTTATGTCTTCATTTTCTTTTTGGATCTTTTTGCAACAATAGGTGGTGGCACTTTTATATACAGAAGAGCATACGCACAATGTGTATTGGATTTTAGCTTCAGGATGTAGGCGGTTTTTTTATTCTATTTGGATGTTTCAACCATACGACGACGGGCCAGATCAGATACATGCCACCAGGAAGGTGGATGTTGGGGCCGAGGGATGGCAAAAATCAGGAGCACCATTTGCAGAAAAAGAAAAGTCCGGTGCTTTATACAATGTTGCCCCACGGCACTTGTTTGAGTTTTTGAGGGATTGAAGCGATGGAATAAGGAGAAGTACGAGGCACGTCGAGACGGTGGATGATGGGTGGCTTCGCGATTCCCTGGTGGAGGCGGTTAGTGATTATTAGTTGAATGAGATGTTGGTTTGGAATATAACGATATCATGACTTTTTTTTTTTCAAAAACAGATTGTGCCTTAGAATTCAATATTATTTACTTGTGAGACATGCGAGCGGTTCTTTGAATATGTGTTTTATTGCGTTGTGTGTGCTGTGTGTGAGTGGTTGGTTGTGGTGAGAGCCTCATTTCCCCGTAAGAGATTGCTGACGGGAGCGACTTGGGGTTCGAATGCCACAGCACAGCACCACCGCGATGCCTGGGACTCACTGCGACACGATAATGCGAAAGTTTATTGATCCAACATACCGATTCCAATTTTTCAAATTCCAATTACCTGCAGGAATCAATCGTAAAAATTGGCAAAAAAAGAGGCGTCGAACTATTCTAGCCCGACCACAACCAACCCAAGCCCCTCGCACAGTCGTGATCCCACCCGCCACGAGACGGGGGAGTGTTCTCTGCAGAGTGAAGCCTCCCTCAAGGGTCAACTCCAGTGCTTAAGGCTGCAATAGGGGTTCCAGCATCGCTAGTTTCCTGAGCGAGTGGGCAGCCACCGCAGCGTTCGGACGGGGCACGGCGAGGGGGAGCTTACGGGGTTGGGGTGGGCGGTTGGGCTTGGATTTGAACGTCTTCGCCGTTGGACCACTACAGTCGGAAACCACAGCTGGACTTTTGATTTATAAACCTAGGGTCCTCCCTCTTTAGGCGACAAGGGAAAAACTTCGGCTAATGGAGGGGAGGCGCAGGTAAGGTGGTGTGGCTGTGTCTTTGAGCTTGGGTGGGGACACACCCTGTGGCTTTCCACAAGCTCTCTCTCTTCGGCTGCCACTACCAGCTAAACACCATCAAAGCAAATCACTCCTTCGTCGTGGGTTCACACGATCCTTTTCCTTCCCCACAAACGCTGGCTGGCACAGCGCTGTTACGACGAACCTCGATGCGATACGAAAAGAGCACGCGATCCACGCCAACACTCCCTTTTTCAGCCGCCTGTACCAATTATTCCCAATCGTCCTTGGCCTTCTCAGCCAACTTTCGTAATATCACCCAAGACCGCCAAACGTACGAGACCATGTCGACGCCATAGCCGCACATGAGAGAATAGCTACCACTGTTGTTTGGAAATTTCGGTACACGCACACGCTCCCTCAACATGCTCTCCACCTCGCCAAGACTACAAATCCGGCGCCCGTCCCCGACCACGGCCGAGTTCACCGTCACCAGCCTGCGGCCTCTCCCCCACCCCGTCCACCTCTTCCTGCTCCTCGTGCGGGCCCTCGTCTCCCTCGCGGCTCTGATCCTGCTGCACGCGCGCGTGGTGCTCTGCCCGCTCATCCTTCGGGTCCCCGTGCTTCGGACGCTCGCCCCCGCGTACCTGCGCACTCCTTTAGGCGCCGCCGCTGCCTCACTGGCCTCGGGCATCCCATTGCCCATTCTCGTCCCTGCGTCTGTTGCGATCCTGTGGCTGCTGAGCCGGAGGGGATATGCCTGCGAGAGCCTGCTCGTCATGAGAGGGCTGGGTGTCCAGACGAGCTCTACGGCTGCGAGCTACCTCGCTACGACAGCCACGCGATTCATCCCCACGGAAAAGATTCAAGACATCCTGGTGAATGAGGCATTTCGTGGGTTTGAGGTGCGCTACTACCTCGTCGTGATAGTCGAAGACGAAGAGGACGTTGTCGTCGTGTTCCCCAGCCTGCTACCAAGGCTCAAAATTGTCGAAGAAGTTTGGAGAGGCGCAAGGGCATGTCTCTACGACCGGAGAGGAGAAGAAAAAGGTCAAATATCTTAGACGTTAATATACTTAATACCACCCAGCAGAGTATTCTGCCCGTCCTTTTTTTATTTTCATATGCTGCCTACCCGTCTATATGCCCTCTCCTTTCATATCCTGACCCAATATTTACGTTTTTACTCATGTTGCTCGTTTATCACAGGCTCCTCCTGCTGCTTGCGATTGCGGAACCCCTTTTTCTGCCTCATGTCTTCTGAGCCCTCGAAGCCCTTGCGCTTCGCGTATCGCTCGTTCTGCTCCTCGGGCGACTCTAATCGATCCTTTTCCATAATCGGGACGTATCGGCCTCCCATGCGACCAGTGTTGCCACCCTCATAAATGACTACGCTATTGTTTGTCTTAGTCTCGGGCCGTTGCACTAATCGCGAAGGATCGCTTCCTCCTTGCCGCGAGACAAGCTGCAGAAGCTGGTTGGCCAGCAGCTCGTTAAGCTTGTGCTCGCGCCAGGTTGCCCACAGGCCGTCAATGACACCAAATTGTCCATGCTTGCCGAGGGCTGGGTCGTCGGCCAAGTACACCCACTCGAGAGCATCTTTCTTGTTCACAGTAGGAGCGGCATCGTCTCCAGGGAAAATGCAGTCCCATAGCACAAGTGGCACCTCGTCAGCCATGACGTAGTTGGGCTTGCACGGGTTGGCAGCCGTGTCTAGTAGTTGGGAGATAATCTCGGGCTTCTCGAGGCGCTGGCCTACGAGGAACAGTACGGCCACCATGTGACGGATCTGGTGCCAGAGGAACGCAGAGCCGCGCACATTGAACGAATAAACTTTGGGGTGCACTGCCGAGGCATCGAGTCCCTCAGGGGCGTATCCCGAGCTCATCAGATATGGAAGCGCCGAGGACATGTCCTTGACCTCCTCAATGTCGGCCTCGAAGATTGTGCGGTAGAAGTTTGTTATCTGCTTGCCGGGGTCGATCTTGCACAGGTTACGGAAGTCGTGCTCTCCTTCATAAAGCTTCGCCGCCGTGCGCATGGCCTCGATATCGAGCCACCCAGTCTTACCTCCAGATGAAGGGTCGGGTGAAAATGCAGGCTGTGTGAAGAAATATCGATATTGGCGTTCTCGGCACGAGAATCGTGCGGAAAAGTCAGGCGGGGGTGATGGGCACCACGCAAGTATGCGGATCTCAGGGGGAAGTATACGGTTGAGCAATCGCGGGTACTGCAGTTCATCCTTGATGGGATCGAATGAATCATCGTCTTCCTCTATCTCTTCCCCTGCTTGTTCTGTAGGCGCTGCGTTCCCGTCGTCCACTGCCATTGCATCGCCATCCTCGGTAGGCTGAGTCACTTGCTTCTTCTTCTTAGACACGGGTCTGTTGCTGCGAACCCGAAGTCCAATAACCTGGCCAAAGGCGCTAACTCCCTTATCGGTGCGACCACACTTGGAGTACTCGCAACACTCAAAGTCAACAACCCTTTCGTCCTTGGGGAAGATAAGGCACGCCTTGGTCAGGGCATTCCACAGCTCCTCCTCAATCGACGGCTGGGTCGCCATGGCCTGGAACTCAAAACCGCCATAGTTTTTACCCAAGTACGCAAGCTTCAGCGCAATGTACCGGGTCGAGTACTTTGACGGATCCATCTTGCGCTTGCCCTTGGGTTTGGCCTTTTTGGCCCCGGGATTTGGTGGACCAGCAGCAGCAGCATCGGCGCTCTCATTCTTGGGCGCCTGCTGCGCTGGCTTGGGTTCCTCTGCTTTTGGGGCTGGCGCTGCAGGGCGACTCCTCAGCTCGGCCTCGAGCTCCTTGACGCGCTGGATGAGACCATTCTTGGTCCACGACATGTAGTTGCTGTCGCCGGACATGGTGCGGTACTTGGCAGACTTTCGCTGCGCGCGGGCCTCTGGAGATTCACCACTTGATGAAATAGAAGAGGAAGAGGACGAAGATGATGTACTCCGGCGATTGTATACAGGTTTGGATGAACAGCAGGCTTGCGATCCGGCGACGATGGCTCCCAGGGGACTTTGGCGCCCAAGACGGTGGCTCAACGGTCGCATGGGAGTTTTGGTGTGGGTTCTCTTTCTTATATGCAGCCCATCAGAGTTCTGGGGTGTGGAAAAAGGGCTTCCCACTTGCACCAGAGGTGTGGCGTCGCCGCCCTGGAATTTCAAGATGTGGCGGGGCATGGTCACTCTGCGCCACACTTTTGGGGTCGCTTCAGCTTCAGATTAAGGTGGACGCCAGCCAAGATATCGTCTCTGCGCCATTTCTCCTTTGAACTTGTTCGCCTTCATTGCGCTCGGTGACTATAGCTTGAAATTTTTGGAATTGAAAAACACAGCATCAGTTCATACCGCCGTCGTCATGGACTCTGAGGTTGTCAAGATCTTGCTTGTAGGCGATGAAAAGTGTGGCAAGACGACATTTCTCTCGTGCGTGGTCACGCATTCTCATTTTGGCTATGGATGAAACCTAACGCTAAAACTCTCGTCCGCAGACGTCTGACTGTCGGTGAAAACGTCAATCCAATCCCTATCCTCCGCGACATTGACCAGCCGTTCATCTTCAATATCAAGAACAAGAATAAGCAGTACAGCTTCGAGTTTTGCGACACGTCATGCCCTGACAACTGGCGAACCCTGGATCCCGATGCCATTGTCATCTGCTACGACATCAGCCAGCGGCTGAGTCTGATCAATATGCAGCGCTATGTCAGTCTGCATGCTCCCACCCTCGCCCGCGCGCCCCCGTTTTGGTATCATATGCAAGAATGTTGAGCTGACGAAAAGGTCCATCGTGATTTAATAGTGGCTTCCCGAGGTGAAGAAGTCGTTTGCAAGAATCGACACGCTTCCCGTCATTATACTGGGGTTGAAACGTGACCTCAGATCAGAAGATGACCCCAATGGCATCATTTATCCACAAGAAGCGTACCAAGCTGCCCAGGCCATGCGGGCAGACCGTTATGTCGAGTGTTCGGCAGTGACGGGAGAATTGCTGCACCTTGCATTTCAAGATCTTTGCCAAACAGCAATGTCGCCGCTGCAAGGCTCACCTGGTGCCGGAGATCTCATGTCGGTTGGGTGCTCAGTGATGTGAAGAGATGATTTGGAATCGAAATCGGTGTCAAGATTCCATGGACATCCAAATTTTGAAACAGGGCAATCATCTGGGAAGGCAACGTTGGATTCATTGGTTTGGGCCAGCTGAGACTCTCAAGCTGCGTTGGCATCGTTCATAGAAACATCGCCTACAGCCTCGCCCTCCTCACCTTGTGTCTCTGCAGGAGGAGGAAATCGGCCCAAGACCTCGGCAATGATGTTGACCATGGCTTCCTGTTGCTCTTCACTGAAACGCTCCGACATTTCCTCAATGACAGTATTGAGGGCAGCGACGGAGGCTGGGCGCAAGTTGAGGATCATGACAACCTCTCCTTTGGCTAGGCTGTAAGGCCTCAAGCGCTCAAGGAGTTTGCTGATGCAGTCTGGGGAGTAGGGAAGAGGCTCCTGGCTGAGAGGACCAGGCTCGGCACGCAGATATTGTAGAAGCTATAGAACGAGAAATGTTAGTGACAGTTATTAGTTGCACACCCACCAGATATCTGAATAAGTACAGATAGCATAAGCCTAGACTGGGCCTTACCTCTCGCACGACAGTCTCCAGGTTAGGAGGGCCGCGCCGCTTGGTCTTCTTGTAGCGGTCACGTTGTTCAGTGAGGTGTTGGTAGACCTCAAAATTAGAGAGGACAGCAGACTGAGACTCTATGACCTTCATGATGGCGTTGTTGTCTCACTGTGAAGAAATTTTTTTTTTTTTTTTGAAGCTGTGGTATAGTGGGAATAGGACGGGCAGATCCGTCGAGACAAGGTCTGCTTCTGGGGGCGGTCCTGTGTCTAGCCAACCAAAAGACAGAAACGAGCAAGGTTGGATGGCAAGTCCTTGATGCGAAGTGGTGAGGAGCTTGCTGATGGGTGCGTGCAAGCTTCTCGGTGTGTGTGTGGATGAGCGGCGGAGGTTGAAACAGTTAGTGCCATGCAACGTCAGAGGACTTTTGGAGACAATAATTGGTTCCCGAGCGAGAGGCTGGGATCTAGCAGATACTCGGTGTAATCGTGTTCAACGCAGAATGCGCGTCACTGGGCAGTCACTCCGCGTGAGGATTTTTCCTTTCCGATGGGGCGGCCCTCTGTGCCTTTTTTTTTTTTCGCGGCCACCATTTCCATGCGGCACATGTCGATACAATAAAAGCGCTTGCTGTGTAAGGTACCTGACTGGTCCGTGCACGGCTAGAACGCCATCCACAACGCAACTGGTTGAGCCGCCATGTTGGATTGGATAAGGGCAGAAGCCAAAAAAAAAAAAAAAAGAAAGAAAAAAAAAGACAAGTATTCACTACTAGGAGTGATTCACAGCAACGCCTCAGCCAGGGGTTGCATCCGGTGGTGAAAGGTTTGAAAATCGGCGGCGGTTTGCCGTACCACTGCATTCCATCGCCACTCCGGAATAACAACCCCGCGATTTCAAGCCGGGACCACGGAGGTGCAGTGACGCCGGGCCAGGATCCTTCAAACCTTGAAGACAAGGTGTAGCGAACATCATCGAGATGGGGTACAAGAGCCCCGTAATTCTGCCTAGTTTGAGTAGCGGCGCGCGTGAGCAAATGAAGAGGGCTGAAAATTGGGAAATGACGATTCTACAGTGCTGATTATTTTTTTTCTCTCTCATCTCTTTCCTTGTTCCTGTTGCAAGGGGGTGTCCGGTATATTAGAAGTGCCCGCTTACTCTGCAACGTATAACGTCAAGTTCGTCTCGGTCTAACGCCGCGCAAGCATGTGGTGGTGTAAATACGAACATGTATGTACGCGAGACGGTGCATGCATGCTGGCTCAATGCTTCGAGTCGTCATGAAGTAGGGCGGTGAAAGTTTCGGACGGGGCAAAAGACCGACTATTACGGCTACATACTACGAAGCGAAAAGCCGTCGGTCGCCTTTCGTCCATCATCCCCCGGAACACGGAACACAAGGTCGCGGCCGTTGAAGATGCAATGTCGCACTCGTGTAACCAGCTGTGCCAGGCGATTACAGGCTTGGCCCAGGAAAATGGCACTGTGCTGCCTTGTGGCATACACAGTGCCTGGAGTGTGATGCGCCGCGACTCCGTCATCGGCACGAACCCACGTTGCAGAGCCCTAACAGAGTCTCGAACGGGGGGATGCTCACTCAAGCGGCTTTTGCGAGAGAAAAAAACCAAACCATGGATGTTCAGCAGGAGCAGGGGAGGGGGGGGGGGGGGCGAGACGGGTCCTGCGAGTAAAAAACCTGGAGGAGATGAAGAGAAAAGGACTTGTCGTGACTGGCTGAAGCTCCCTAGTCCACTCGCTGCAAAGCACAGTCAGTTGACCTGGGTCTGTCGTTCCCCCAAGTCGCATTTGTATGGGCTGGACCCTCTCCAGTTACCGCAAATCTTTCATCATCACTGGATGCGCGGCGGGGCCCTCCAGCTCTTTCTCGCACTCTCCCACGGAGCCCCACAAGGTACCCAGTACCTTCTCGGTACCGCAAAGCTACGATTCAGGGCCCTGCCTGCAAGGTCGGGTGTCTCTCATGGCTGCAGGTTGGAGACACAACGCGGCAGGCTGCAGCCAAGTTGCTCGCTCATCCTTCATGCAGAGAGCTGTCATGACCAAAAGGGCTGACACGATGCAACCACCCCAAGCCATCTTTGGATTTTCCCCTAGAACCGGCCAGTTTGTTCTTATATCTCTCAGTTGCATCTTGTGAACACCACTCGAATAGTTCGGTTGGCGGGGGCGGGGGATGCCCGAAAGTACCTCATTTGTACTCTGCATTGCACCAGACCAGAGCCTCCACGGACACACACAATCAAGGTGTTGGCCCTGCTCGGCAAGTTTGCACTGTATAGCTGCCATGTGCTGCCGCAATGATCGATGATGTTGTTTCAGGGCCCCAATTCACCGGCATCGATTTGTGCATTGGCTCCAAAAAGTCGTTTACTTGCTTTCTTTTTTCCCTTCCGGCTTTTCTTTTTCCTTCTTTTTTTCCCGGGTGTATTTTTATAGCACTGGGGCTCAGGATGGAACTTGACTCATTCGGGGTAGCCTGCCATCAAGCGCCATGTGCCAAACTGCAAAGGCGTTACTCCGTGCACAACACATTGCGTGCGTACTGTGCCTTGATAGTTTGGTTTTACTTCACCTCACCAACCATCATAGCACCCACCAACAATACCTTTTTTTCCATTTGACTCACCAACTCAGCTTCTTGCATCATTCTTCGCCTCTTTGCTGCTGAAGTGAACTGAAAAAGAACTGACCCCCTCGCCAACCAAAGCTAGCCTCTCTTCTCTCGCGCAAAGAAAACTGCTCTTTTTTTTTCCCTTGCCCACGCTGGCTTCAACACCATACCTACGGGGAAAGTCGAGCCAACCCGAAAAGACAAATAATGGACCTTTGATATCCGAGGTCTCTGCACATCTCCACTTAATTATCCCCTCTTCTTGTTCCCAGTTCCTTTCAATTTCTTCCTTGTGTCTCGCCATCTCGTCACCTGTTCGGCTGGTGCTGCTCTGGGCTCAGTCTCTTTATCCGTGGCTTACCCTCCTGACCTGCGACAAACAGTGACGGCTGACTTTGACTCGAGCTGCACATTGCCGATGCTCTCGCTTTCTCCGAGTCTGCATTGATTCATAAACAAACCATCACCTAGACAAGAAAACGAGAAAGAGGTTGTCCTGCTCATCACTCTGACGTCGACGAACTTGATCCCACGCAACAGTGTGGCAGCGCTCAAGTCAACACTGGCACGCAGCAAGTCCCCCCCCTGCTGGACCATCGATTCCATAGGCAGCACGCAACCTTTATTCGGCGTCCACAACGCAGCAGCCGCCGACGCCAACGCACGCACGCGTGCACGCAGATTTCCAATCCCGCATCCACCTTGGCGCGCCAGGTCTGAAAGCCTCCCTCCACCAGGAGAAAAGCCCCCACTCCCTGTCCACCCACCCCGACCAGGTCAGGGCAACCCTCCCTGGACCGTACAGGGCTACCTACTGTGTACAGTGCAATACCTGACGCCCGTCTCACTTCTGCACCGTCGCTAGTACCAGCCCTGTACCGCCCTGTAGGCAGGTACTGTCCCTGGCTCTGCACAGAACGGAGCCCTCGGTCCAAGGACGTGCGGGTGCGGTCGCCTGCTCCAATCTAGACACCCCCAGCTAGGCCTGGCCGGCGGGCCATTGAAAAAAAAAAAAAAGTTCGTCGCCGGGTTTCGCCTCGCAAAACCCTCGCCTCAACTTGTTTCGCCAAAACAACATCGGATCGTTCTCGACTCGACTCGATTCGGTTCAATCCCTTTCGGGTTGCTCCTGCCTCGTCTTCTTCCTGCCCTTGCCAATTCCATCGTCGAGCTCTCCTCGTCATCTCCATTCTTGCCTTCGTCATCGCAAGGCCCCTCCGATTCCGCCCCTCTAACTGCTACCGCCTTCCGTTTCCGTACGCCGCTGTTTGACCTGACATCAAAACGTTTGCCTTCGTCTGTCCAAAGCCGACCTCCAAAGCCTCTTCCAGCCCTCTCCTTACTCTCACCAGAGTCAATTCCAGCGCATTCGCCATCATCATGGTGCGCAACATTGTTATCCTGGGCGGTAACTCCCACCCTCAGCTCACCGAGAGTGTATGCAATATTCTTGGCATCCCTCCCAGCGCTCGCATCCTGAACAAGTTCTCTGGCGGCGAGAGCCGCTGCGAGATCCAGGATTCCGTCCGTGGAAAGGATGTCTACATCATTCAGTCCGGCTCCGGCCATGTCAATGACAACCTCATTGACCTCTGCATCATGATCTCGGCCTGCAAAATCGGCTCCGCGAAACGCGTCACTGCCGTCGTGCCTCTTTTCCCTTACTCGAGGCAACCCGACTGGCCTTACAACAAGGCCGGTGCTCCTCTCAGCCGGTCTGCCGGAGGCTCGAAAAAGGACTACACCTTCGAGAGCGTTCCCGCGACGCCCCGTCCCGGTGCCCCTAGGTCTGCTGGGTTGCCCAATGGCGTCAACACCCTCACCGAAAAGCTCACAAAGACATCTCTTGCCCACGATGGCACGAACGGTCACGGCCCGACCAGCAACGGAGTAAATGGCTTGACCAACGGCGACCACCATGCCCCTCGCCGTTCCGATACCATCTCCAGCACTGGCTCCATCGCACGTGGCCACCAGCCAGATGGCTCGATTTCGTCGCAGAGGAGCTACACCACCCACGACTACGAAAACCCCAACAACGTCAACGTCTTCCAGGCCAAGCCTGGCTACAAGCAGTGGGTTGCGCAGGCTGGCACTCTTGTTGCCGACTTGCTCACATGTGCCGGCGCCGACCACATCATCACTATGGACCTTCACGATCCCCAATACCAGGGATTCTTCGATATCCCCGTCGACAACCTTTACGGCAAGGCATTGATCCAAAACTACATTAGGCAGAGTATTCCTGGCTTCCGAGACGCTGTCGTCGTCTCTCCCGATGCCGGTGGTGCAAAGCGTGCCACTCTCATCGCCGACAGTCTAAATATGGACTTTGCTCTCATCCACAAGGTAACTAAATTCTTCAACAAACAATCCCCCCTCCCGTTCAAAACTCATGTAATCCCCTAGGAACGCCGCCCTACTCGATTCACTGAGCAGCGAAACGCGAGTATGATGCTTGTCGGCAACGTGAAAAACCGCGTCTGCATTCTCGTCGACGACATCGTTGACACAGCCAACACCATCACCCGCGCCGCCAAGCTCTTGAAGAAGGAGGGCGCCACCAGGGTTTACGCCCTTCTCACTCACGGTGTCTTCAGTGGCGATGCCATCAACCGCATCAACGCTTCTGGAATCGACAAGATTCTCGTAACCAACTCAGTTCCTCAGTCCGAGCACTGCCGACAGTGCCCGAAGCTTGACGTGCTTGACATTTCGCCCATCTTTGCCGAGGCTATCCGCCGTGTCCACCACGGCGAATCAATCAGTGTTCTCTTCCAGCACTAAGCCGAACACCACGAATCATCTTCCAGTATACCATCGCAGCACATCACGGCGTTCTATTTCCACACCAAGGAGCCGACCCCGATTCTCGTCGGCACCCTTGTTTTCCTCGGAACCAACCCCCCAGTTGGCTCCGCCCTTCCCACCCCATGCCGCAGCGGCAATTTTCGGCCGCTCAGCGAAACATTTCTCTGATCTGGGTCATTATGTTTTGGAGTTTATCCGGGAACTTGAGTCAAGTTGCATGTTTCACATCTGCCACGCTTTGGTTGCGCGGGCATCTCTTTTTTCGATACTTCCTCCTTTCACACCAAGATTGTGCGCTTGCACGAGGAGACTTTGGAAAGGACGGGATTAGAGATTAGGGATTAGGTGTGGGCGTGGTGGCAGCACGGATCGGAGGACGGGTCTTGCTGATTTCTGCTCTGCTACACAATATCATCCATTCCCTCACCTATCCCCACCCCTTTCCCCAGCCTCTTGATTTTTTTCCCTTTTTTTCTACTTGCTACACACAAAAAAGCTCAGAGGAGGCCATGTACACTTCACACCCGCTTCACGGTAGGGCAGAAGATGCGATGGACAGAAGAAAAACTACCTCTTGAGAAGACTCACCATATCAAAAAATCTACACCTATAGAAGTAAAATCGATCGTAGACATTGGACAAAAAACCTAGACAGGAGACATGGCCTTGGTCCTTGATGCAGGGAGCGCATCCCGGCGCTTTTGTGAATATCCGGGTCCGAGAGCAGCTATGCTACTTGAATAGCGATGCTGATGAATAATGAGAAAGAATTAAAATAAAAAAAGTTTTGATGAGAGTTGCAGTTTCTGTGCCTTGTGCCTGTATGTGATGCTGTCTTACCTACGGTCTAGGAGGGAAAAAAACCCCTGCTTATCCGCCTCATCACTAGAATATGACGTCAAGTTTTGGTGATGGGATTAAATTGGCACAATATTTTAGCGCTATTTTACGTGTAGAACATTTTATCCTCTCCTGTGTGTCTTTCCCTTAGCCTGTTATCTATTATGGTGTGACATGTCTTGTACCGCTCTAGTGGGCGTGCTAGGCAGAGTCTCACATGCATGGGGGTCTTGGGCTATGTCATGAGGCATTGCTCGTTGTCATTCATCATAATCGTAACTACTCTCTGTGACCAACTATCTAGCCGATTGCCCTGGGCAAATCCCCTTGTCGTTATCAGAGCCCTGGCTCACGCTCGAGGATTCAATCTCTGCCAAATGGGATGATGCTCATCTGACGTCCCCCACACCCTTATCGTATCTCATTGAGGAATCAATGTGATCTAACGCCGCGCATTGCATCCTTTTGTATAACATAATACTGCAACAAAACAAAAAGGTGCAGTATAATAACGACATGCAACTCAACAAGTAGCATTACAAGAAACACACTGAATATTGGAAGAAGAAGAAGAAGAAGAAGAAGAAGAAGAAGAAGAAAGTGGGTACAAGAAGAATGGTTATTTGGGTTTAATCCGGGGGTGGGCTCCTTTTCCGTACTTGGATGAGGCCCGCCTATGCAGCAGGCAACCATGCAGCGGCAGCAATAGAGTCAATATCGGAAGGGAGCTGCCACCCGTGTCCTGCAACGGCACGTCGGAAGGCGGCCACGGCTTCTCCTATGCCATAGTCGGACCCATTCAAGCCGCCGTCAAGGCGACCCGGCGGGTCTAGGTCACAGAGGTTCATGCGGATGTCAATCAGGACCTTCTCAATGGAGAGAGCCGGGGACCAGCCCGTGATGGTCAGCAGCTCCGAGCAGATTGCACCACCTGCCGTGACGTGGCCGCCGCCACCTTGAGCGAATGGGAGGAAGCGCGGGCGGACGACGCGGGCAAATGGGGGGGACATGGGGAATGAAGCGCCAAACCGAAACTCGAGGACGATACTCGTGCAGCCGGCGCGCTTCATGTCTTGGGCGAGAGGCAGGGACACGTCGAAGCTGTGAAGCTCGACAATCCAGTGGAAGAGATTGGATAGCTTGTCAAAGTCGATATACCAGCCCAAGGAGCGCAGGTCGCTGTTAGCTTGGATGCGTTGGAGCTCCTTGACTTCTTTATTCAGACACCGAAGCGCGCTAGGAGATGATGATGCCCATGTCGGTTCAAGAAGCTTCGGGACCGTGTCGTGATCAAGGGAGCCAGGCTGGAATTCCGTCGTGTTGGCACCGTTTGGTAGAGAGCTGCCGGATCCTGGTGAGGCGATTTTGGCGTCCTGCATGGTCGTAGTTAGCTTGTGTGGTCTCGCCTCTTCCATTTCCGAGTTGCCGGAGAGGCGTCGTCGTCGCACCATGCAATGCAATCCACTCTCATCTTCAGAGTCTAGAAGCATTTCCACATCATCCCTTTTGTCTCGCCAAATACCCGTCTCCAAACTTGGCTGGGCCGTCTCCCGCACCTGAACCGCTTGTCCCCAAGCCAGCCGGCGACCAACAGGAATGGCTGAACGCGGTATATTAATATTATTCGATCGAGGGCCACGCAATTGTCGGTCGGGGTCTTGCTCGAGATATTGTATTTTCTGGGCCACAGGTTTTGGAGATGGTGGTAAAATTGTTGAATGTTTAGGGTTGACACTAACAAAGAGGTATCGACATTGTATCCACTCAACCTTGTCCACAACGAAGTGCGGCGAAGATGACACGAACTTGGAAGGCTCATTGACAACTTCGCATAGGCTTATGGCACCGCGTACATTGAGCTGCGTGTTTGGCCAGCAGTCGCTCTGGAAATACACTGTTAGTCCACAACACAAATCTTTTGAGTGGGAGAGGGGGGTGATTTCGCTTCACATAACTTACAAGACCAGAAGCGTGATTGGCAGCCATCATATGTCCCAGATAACCAAGACTGACAGAGAAGTCGGAGCTCAAGTATACGCCATTTCCATACGCGCGACCGTGAAGACTTGTGGCAAAATCAAGGCCCGTGCGAATGATGCTGTGCCAGTTACCCAGAGGGCTGCCGTGCCAAGCGAACAGGCTTGGGAATTGCTTCATTTTTTCCTGAATTAGCGCTTGACAGAATTTCTCTTCCTTTTCGGGCGATCCTTGGGCAAATCGAAACTGCAGCCAATTATAGTCCAAACCGACTTGGTTTCCAGTCTCGGAGGATGTATCTTCAGCGGTCATTTGGTTAGAACCAGGGATTGCTGCGTCCTGCACAATAAACGATCGGTTTGAAGCAACAATCCAGCTGAGAAGAGTGAGAGTAGAAGTATCCATTTCCTTCCAGGATGAGAGGGAACTGCCGGGATGCGTCATCAAGTAGTTTCTCATTTCCAAAACCGATGGAATATTGTGTGTCATGAGCATCAAAGCGATGTTTCGGTCTTTTTCTTCAAGCTCGTCAATGTCTTTATCGTGTTTAAACAGCAAGACCTCCTTCCATCCCTCGCTTGGGTATGTTGCCTCGTTCGCTGGCTGGACAATGTTAGTCGGTTCGGGGTTGGATAATCCAGCTACTGTCGAAACGATTCTGAACGTGGATGTGTTGTTCTGAACGGATTCAATGACGCACGAATGCCTTTCTAAGCCTACCAGGTCTCTATTAGTTTGTGCACTCTTGGTAAGAGAAGATGGATGGGGGATCGATAATCCAAAATGAGGTTGGATCAGAGACGTACCTCCTGTCATGATAGAATATGAGGCAATGGTTTCGAGCTTCTTGACCACCAACAGAACAAAGCTTCCCTCTGTAATTTTACTGTAGGAGGCATAGTCGTCGATGTTGAACTTTATCGTCTTGGTTGCAAAACAAACGTCAACAAGAAGGTGCTCAGCTGGATCCTGAACTGTGCCAGTGTATGGGTATTTGAGATTGAGTCCGAAAGGAAACTCCCGCAGGCGATTCCCTGAAACAGCAGAATAGAAGAAGCTGACCAAAAGATCAACAACATACGGGTTGTTGATTATTTCATGTTCAATACTGTGACCGAATCCCAAGGCCATGTACTGATAGAGGCAGAGAGAATTGCCGCAGACATAGGGTTTCACAGCCTCAAAGGTTTCGTCGGTTCTCCTATGACAAACCATGCAGTATTTTGTGCAACGAATAAGTCTCAGGAGGCTGAACTGCATAGCGGCAAGAGAAACATTGAGATCATCTGCTTCGTCTAAAGCATAGTCATGCGGAAGCCATTTGAGATCTCCAGAGGCATCATGAGTCTCCTTGCTCGTCGTGGAGTCTTCATCTAGAATTTCTATTTCATTTGATTGAGTCCGACGATGGTCGCCTCTCTTTCGGTTGAAGTGACAGCTTTGAGCTTGGTCCCAACTGAGCTTCTGCTGACGTCGAATGCCAAGGAGACTAATGAATTCCTGGTTCAATAGCAAATTGAGAGATTTTGAAACCAAAAGAGGCGCAAACAAATCAGAATTGCTCTTGGTGTTGGGGACATCGGCTTGCTGTGGTTCCTTGGGGCCTCGATCAACATCAATCAGCCCAAACGCTGCTTGAACTGAGCTTATTGAAGGGCGAGGATTAGTGCATTTTCCAAACCGAAATTGGATAAGCGATTGCTCAGATGGCAACGCAAGAAGCTCTGGGGTCTCTGGGTATCCCAAGGTGAACCGGACAAGCAAAACAATATGGTCGGTATTTTTCAGGTCCCAAGCTTCAAGGGCTTCTTCTGGTATGTTAAGTTGGGATACCCTGGTAGCGATCGAAAAGATACCTGATGCTTGGGTTTTCAAATCCGCGGCTATGATAGAGACGAAAAAGCCAGCTTCACTTGTCTGTCGTAGATGTCGTTTAAGCCGCCTCAAAGAAGTCTGGGCATCAACTACAAGTGGGCGAGTCGAAGCTAACGCACGAGATGGCGCAGGGTCTAGTTCAATGTCATATTCCTCATCTCTGTCTGAAAAGTCGTCATCATCAAATCCGGAGTCGCATTCAATTCCGTCTGAGTCGAGAAAGTCGTCATTTTCGGAAGGAGTGCTTGCTAGAGTCGACTCAAGCTTAGCTGCCAGCTTCGTTGATAGCAATCGAATGACTTCAGCAACATTCTGACCAGCAGCACGCTCGGCGACTCCTTGCAGAAATTCAATCAAATCCTTGTCGACATGATCGGATGATGTGAAAATAAGGAACGAGGACCCCCTTGGGTATGAATCTATATCTATATGGTGTTAGCAAGAAGACTAGGGCGACGTTATGCAAATATTACCTGTAGCAAGAGCCTGGAGCTCGATTGGATCTTGATCCTTGGGTGTATATGTGAATACGACCTCTCCTTCAGAATCACCTCTCTGAATGTTCGAAACCCCGTGACTGGGCTCGGATGCCGCTTCTTTTATATCAAGGTTGAATTGCTTGAGGCCCATTGTGGCAGCCTCGAGGGGCGAAAGGGATCACTCGAAGAATGAAGATCACTGAGAGCCTGGAGGTGATCTAACATGAGAGAATACAGCGACGTATTTATCTGCACAGGGTGTTGAACGAGGTGAGTCAGACAAGGTCCCAGAACAATGCTGGCAGTGGTGAAGGACGAACAAGGACGACCAACGTACAAGGAATTGGGGCGACGTGAGCAAAGCCCTTTTATAACAATGGGCCATAGACTTTGGTCAGCAGGGTACGAGGAACCATGCCGCCAACAAGGTAGAGGAAGGTTCTGCGGAAGATTGGCTGGCGAAGAGCTAGATGGCTGTGTTTGAGCGACGTTACGAGGATGCCAGCAGTGCCGTGGAGGGCGGTTGTGGTGTTTGTTGCAAGATGCAAAACAGGTTCTGGCAGGCAAACTGGATTGGTGGGCGTGCTGGCAGGCCACTGGGTACAGCTTTCCTGGGCACACAAACAACGGTCGCACTCAAGGCAGCAGATCATGGTGAGGCCAAACCCGTTGCTGCCTATCTGGCGCGGCTGTTGGTCGGGGTCCCCCTAATTTAGCCAATAATAGCGGAAGCATTAGTGACGCCAGCCTGGTTGAACAGTAAATGGAACAAGCCGAGCCAAAGTCTTTTTTTTGATTAAATAAGTTTGTAAAGACTTCAACAATCAATTGCGCTATTGTCCTGATTTTGCTGCAGCAATGAAGTACTAGAGTACTTGCCCAGCTAGACCAATAATAAGTACAAATATGGGACACTTTTGTTCCATGTGCTACCCCACTGCCCAGGGCAAGTAAGATTCTCGGCCATACTGGTGTTTTTTATTCGTAGATTTTCCAACAATGGAAAATTTTAAAGTTGGATGCAAAGCTTCGTGTATGCTTTTCAGGGACGAGTGAACAAACTGATGCTCTGCACTATCCCAGCACTCACAGGGTGCCCTCCACTGTCCAGCCCTATGATGCCATCGCACCGGAAGTGAACCCGCCCGCACTGTGCCCGTTTCGGATGGTAGACCCGCCTGCAAGCCAAGCAGATGGTGGGCGGTTGCAGACGGTCCAAGCTCTGGTTAATCAACGCTAGACAGCTCCTCCTATGATGCGGGCGAAGCACGTATGAGGTAAAATAATAGTTATACGTAGGGTTTTCTTTAGCCATTTATATTAATACTCGCACGCATAGGCATTTTCTAGCCTCGAACTGCTTTCCCTCGTGTCATATTGGTTCTTTAACGAGTGAAGCGCACCCCGCTGTATCGCCTATTGGAATATTACGACATTGCTTCACATGCATTCCAGACAGCAGCACAGAGGCCAACGCTAAAACCAACGAGGATACGAATCCTCTCAAATGAGGCTCTCTTGGAGCCTCGCACTAAAAGAAATGCCCGATCACAAAGAGGCTTGCTTAAATATTCGGCAGTGGATGATGCCGAATTACATTTTAAACAACGAAATTGAACAAAATTGAAATTATAGCTCATCAACTCGCCTTTACTCCCACCCTCTTCAGCCGTTGCAATCCAAGCCCACTCATTTCTCGCACCAGATAGAGTAAGGCGCGTACCCGCCCGCGTCAGCTCCAGGGCGTTTCTCGCCCCACGCTCCCCAAAAAAAGACAGCCGATAGGGAACCCCTGGAATCCTCAGCCTCAAAGCCAGCCCACTCTCCATACTTGAACCCAGGGTCGGCAGTGGTGCCTGCTTCTCCAGATTCTCCCTCGTCGCAATGCTCCCTGATTAGGTTGCCCTTTGCACGGAGCCTCCCATTCCTTCTTCTTATTCTTATTCTTGCCCGTTGGGCACATCTTTATCCATCTTGACGGTCTCTCGTCAATGCCTCTCGCTTATCATACTCACGCCACTTCATCCTAGGACACGATTCAGTCGCCATGTTCTTCGGGCAAAGACGCTTCGCCTCGAGGCGCTTGACCTCCCTTGCTTTCGGCCTCCTCCTCTTTGGCTCGGCGCTCTTCTTCCTCAGCCCTGTCCCTACCGCCTCCCAGCCTCCCGTTGACGATGCGACACTCGAACCACAAGCCACGGCCGAAGCCAAGGTCGGATCCAAGTCTGGGTTCAAGTACACCGTGACCGACATCAAGGATGGCATCAAGGATACTCTGACCAAGAGTGTCCTGAATCCATTCCGGGAGCCTGGCCATGCGCCCCAGCGCCAGAACCAAGATACCTACAAAGGAACCTCCTGGTGGGCCAATTGGCAATGGCTCTCTGTTCCCTTCTCCAGCTCCGTCACCCTCGATGAAGATCGGGCGCTGCTGCCGCCGCTTCCCATGCGCCCGTACATTTATTGCTACTACGATTCCACCCACAAGGGCCCGGCCGATGAAAAAGATGCTGAGAGCAGCCTCCTCCTTACATGGCGGCGCGCTTGGTGGGCACAAGGTTTTATCCCAATCATCCTCACTCCTACCGAGGCCATGAGAAACCCCAAGTACAGCGAACTCCAGAGGCTGAAGGTGGACTCGGACCTCAAAAATGATGTCATGAAATGGCTTGCTTGGGAATCAATGGGTGGAGGCATTCTAGCTGATTACACTCTGTTCCCGATGGCCCCGGTCGACGACTCTCTCCTCACTTTCCTCCGCAAGGGCGAATACCCCAAATTGACGAGATGGAGCGGAATTGATAGCGGACTTCTCGTCGGCCAAGATGTTGAGCTCAACAAGCTCTTGAGGGCACTGCTCGAGTCATCTAGCTTGGAGACTGGCAAGGATGTCCTCTCAATTTTAGGAACCGATGCATTCGAAGTTGACAAGACTCCTAAGTCTGTCGCGCACTACACCCTGGAGACCATCAAGAAGAATTATGCTTCAGTATCCGAGGACTTCGCGGCCAGCAAGGCGCGGGGATTTCGATCACTGGTTGAGCTCGTCACTGCTCATCTCCAGTTGACATGGCAAAGCCAGTTCTCCGACGGCATTGAAGTCCTGAAGCCCTTCCCCGAACACACCACTGTCATGATCCAACCTGCCCTCGATTTGGCTAAGCGACTCGGCGCTTGCCCCAAGAACCCGGCCGCCAAATCATGCCCTCCTAATGTTTGGCGATGCAGCCATTGCACTGAAGGACAGATGGCCATGAAAATATCCTTCCCCAGCCAGTATCGAAACACTAGCCGTGTCTTCTCTATCGGAACAGTTCCTCACCCCTGGACTCTAGCTACTCTCAACCACCTCAAAGAAGACATCAATGTGACGTGGATCCGGCAAGAATCGCCCCGGGACCCTTGGCTTGAAGCCATTACTAAGAAGCTTTTGGACCCTCGAGTTTCGGGTTATCTCCGCGTCCTCCGTTTCAAACAGGCAGTCGCAGACGAGGGCGCAGCGACCCGCGCTCTTTGGATAACCCCAGAGACTGATATTCCTGCAGACATTGACTGGCAGTTTGGCTTCGCTCTCCAGACGCCCGAGAGCAAGAAAGCGGAGGAAAAGCTCAAGGAAGAGAATGCCGAGGAATTGAAGGCCAAGGACGAGAAAGCCCTAGACGCGAAGGATAAGGAGGACAAAGCCAAGGCAGCCAGCTCAAAGGACAGCAAATCCGAGGCCTCGAAGCGCGCTGAGAAGGACTCTGAAAAGGCAAAGTCCAAGGATGAGTCAGAGACCAGCAAGGATGAGAAGGACAAGTCCGACAAGGAATTAGAGGAGACCAAGGAGCCAGTCCCATTGAGCGCGGCCGAAATGACTGCAAAGGAAGAGGCGCTGCTCGCGGACGCTAAGCGTATTGTTAACCTCAACAAGCTCACAGACGAGACACGAACCCGTGGATCCCTGGAAGCTTGGAACCTGGCCGACACTGAGGCGTGGAAGTTTGCACGTGCTTACCTAGCTCGCCGCCGCAAGGTACGCTCGGAGTGGGAGGACCAAGAGTCTAAGTATGCCGGTGGTGCAGGCTCCGAAAAGGGCCGCAACGCATGGAACCGCTGGCGAGACGAGAAGGAAGAGTCCAAGTAAATTGGTAACGAGTGCCAATTGCATGAGGGTTATCTCGTCGAAGATGCGGTTTTGTTTTGTTTTTTTTGTCCGGCGTTAGGATTGTTTACGATATGAGGATTTCTTGGCTACTGGGTACCAGCCGAGGCGAGCGGTCAAATGGATTCAATTTTTCAGATAGAATTCGTCAAATGATGGAAATATTGTTCGGTTTGACTTACAGATTCAATTTCACCAAACTAACACAAAAGCTATCACCAAATTGAAGTGAAACCCCCCGCGCCTCCACGCCGAGCCCCTTAGATTCTTGATGATTTGCGACATCAAAACCCATGACGCTCGGCCCCCCTCCACCCCTTCTTAGACACAGATAGTATCGCCTCCCATCTCGCCCCCGAGCTCTCGGGACGAGGCGCCGCGGTGGGCCGCAGACGTAAAGTGTTCACCATTGGCTGCAATCTTGCCGTGGACACCGTTGCCATTGGTTGCAGGGGAGTTGGTGTAAGTGCTCAGAGCGAGACGAGCAGCCTCAAGAACCTTTTCGGCGTGCGTGACGGCATCGTGGAGAGCGGCGGCGGTAGGGTCAGAGGGGCGTTTGGCCAGTTCCCGAGCACGCTGCTGCTCAGCGCGCAGCTGGATGATGTGGCCGTTGAGCCAGACGCCGTCGAGCTGGGCGTCAGTCATGTCTCTAGCACCAGCGATGACGCCTCGGCAGGTGGGAGTGTTGCAGAGGCAGTCAAAAGGCTGGGCCATGGACCACTCGGTGGAGGGGTAGAAGAACTGCAAGAATTAGCGGTTGGGCGCGAAGATGGACCACATCAACTGGGTTGTACTTACAGTGAGCTCTTCACCAGGCTTCAGGCCTTTGGGACCAACAAGGATGTTCAAGTTGGCCATATCGAAAAACTGAACAGAGTGATAGCATGTGTTAACCGATTTCTCTTTATTTTTATTTTTATTCAAGACTCAGGAGTACAGAGCGGCTGCCGCCGTGGATCTAAAAGCAACGGGGAAGCGCAAGAGTGAACTGACGAGAGAGGGCTCGCATGAGTGGTTAATGTAGAGCAGGTCGCTGTTGAGGTTGAGGTGAGTATCACGACCGCACTGGACGGTGGCGTAGGTGGGCTCGGAGGCCGGTGTGCAAGGAGGATAGTCGAACTTGGCAAAGACGGAGAATGGAGGCAGAGCGACGCGGGAGATGCTCTTAGTGGTGAACTCGGCAGGGTTCTCAATAACCTCCTGAATTTCAGGGTGGGAAGGGCGCTCCCAGTGGGGGACGAGAGGAGCCATTTTGATGTAGAGTGAGGGTGGTGTGTGTGAGGCTACGAAAGGCCTGGGTGGTGTCAGCACGAGACGGCGGGAAGGGTAGATATACATTGGCGTCATACTAGATACTTGTGATATCCGGTAATCTACAAGTCTGAGATAATGAGTCTATATCTTGAGAGGATCTGACACGTGCAATTGGTTGTGTTGGGTGTTGAGCAGCGTTCCGGAAGTGGCTTGGACGTGTGAGAGCTTGTGACAGCAAACTTAGTAGAAAGGGACTGGAACGCGATCCGAGGGCGGACCATTCATCTTTAGTAGTCGTTTGATCGGGACTCATCAAGTGTCCCCCATATCGACCCACGCACACCCAGACAGGCATTACGGCCCTGCGCACACACAGCGAACAGAAACAGAACCCCTTTTCCTTGGTTCTAGCCTCCGCAGCGCCGAGCACACCCGCAGCCGCATTCCCATGGCCCCGGCCCGTGATGGCGGGGTAGGTCTCTCTGTGGTGGGCATGGGCGGGCCACCCACCCCCTCGGAGCGGGGGCCCTCCCTCCCTTGCAAGGCTTCCAGTCAGTTGCTCAACAGCCCCAAAAAAGCAGCCGAGTCGCCGGCAAACTCACAGAGCCTCCCCACTTGCAGTGCCTGTGATGCGACGCCGAGCCGCGGCCTATCAGCAGCGCCCGAGTAACCAAAGTCGGTAACGCGAGCAGAGCCTATTTTTGCACGGCCAAGGGGTTTGCAACGTGGCCTTGGAGACCGGAGGGGCAACTTGGTGGCGGTAGTGGTGTGTACCTGTCAGCTGGGGCATGGTGGTTGACAGCGTGGGAGAAATGACGATGGAGGGGCAGAGAGAGGGGGAGGGGTTGCTTCGTGTTGAGCCAAGCTACAACATTGTTTAATTTTTTTTCTTCTTTGCCTCACAACTACAACACACACCATCCATTGAACCTGGACAGGGTGGAAAGTACCGCAGCCCGAGGGGGAAGAGACCAAAAAAAGAATTAAAAAATCCGACACGCAGGTTTGAGATTAAACCGCGCAATGGCACAGGACAAGAGGAGACGAGCTATCTGACTTCCGCGGCGCGAGCGGGTGTCTCCATCGCAAAAGCCGAGGCTTCCCCCAAGTCTGACGCATTCTACGCTCGCCCAATGTGACGGCACCCTCCCTCTGCTCTAGCTAGCCCACTTAAATTATCCCGGGGTTCTCCATTCACTCACAGTGTCCCCTCTGAAGGTTGGAGATGGCACTTATAAACGTAAAAAAATAAAAAAGGGAAGGGGAGAAAAGGCTCATTTGGACGTGGGATGAAGCAATTGTGGGTTCTCCGTTGATCACCGATGGTCGATGGCAGCTGAGGCGTCATATGGGAGGATCGGACAGTAGCAATCGAGGCGGTTGTGTTGAGCTTGGATCTGGGTGGCATCGGATCGAGGCTAGTTCTACACTTAGCCCGAGAGACATCGAAGCTCTTTCGCTTTGGAATCACGCCCGCAGACGGGTTTCTGTGTCATTGGTTGCTGTGAGACTTTTGCTTTGGTCTTGCGTCACGATCAATGCTCTAAACTTGCACACACTTTTTTTTTTGTTTTCTGTTTTTGGGGCAATGTGACGCTGCTAATCTGCCCAACCACACCCTCCCGAAGAGAAATTCGGCCTCGGGATTATGGGATTTCTCTTCTTTCCCATGGCTAGCTAGCCCAGATGCTTCCCCAGACAGTTCCCACGCCGGTCTGCACCCCCACCCACTGCTTGTCAACCCTTTCTTCCCCTCCCGCTCCCCACACACACCGGCATTGAACAGCCTTGTTGAGGTAGAAAGGTTCCGGCCGGTTCCTTTTCGCCTACGCCCCCCCTCTTGTGTTTTGTACTGGGAGCCAATGAAGTTGGTTCATGGACTAGAGGTTGCTTGCTTTTACCTTTGCCCATGGCCGGTCCCGGGAAGTCTTGTGATCGATGCAGATGATGCGTGCACTGCCTCCACTCCCGCTTCATGTAGTAATTCACAAGGATTAAATGGCAGTTGGGTTGTTTCAACAAATATCAGGTATGATGTGGTATCGAATAGCTTATTTGTGCCTTTGAGCCTGAGAGTCGACACCCGGGTAGGCCTGGAGTCCCACCTTGCCTGGGTATGCTTTTAATAGTGCTCGGTATTTGGGGCCAGGCTATTGCAATGCATCTCCTGTCGACTGGTTGCTTTTAATTTCCTATCTTGACATTTTATCACGGATTGATCAGTGCCACTTTCGGCGCAGGCCTGTCGCCTGACGGTCAGCGGTTGTGCTTGTGGTGAGAACCAGCCCCAAAAAGACATGGAATTCTCGCTCCAGGTGCCGTTTTAAGTATTTCTCACACCTGAAACATGCATCTATTGGCATACAATATCTGAAGCGTTAAAATACAATTGTGAACCTTCGTATTAGTTTGCAATATTGTTGGAAGCTGAGTTGGCCATTTGCGTTCATTCAGTTTCGTGGTCCACTTCGAGCGTTTGTTGGCCAAGTCAGATTCCAATGCACCGCTGTCTATTATACATGTACCATCCAACGCCGCAATATATATCAAATAAGGCGATATATTATTCTACAATTGGTTTTATCGTCATTTCACCCTTCAAATGCCTCAATTAGATCTCTGTTTGCCATGGGGACCTTGTTCTTCGTCATGGAATTGACGATATGCTTGTCCAATGTAGATCTTTAAGGCAGAAGCTTGTCCGGGTTGTCTGTGGCTTCCCTATATGAGCCCAATTTTCTATGAAAGAAAGAGATATACTTAGAGAGTTATCAGATTCTGCAACTCCAGTGTTTTCATGGCCCGAAATCAGTGTACAGTAATAGACGAAGGAGTGCTTCTCCACAACCAAGTAGTACGCAGCCAGACTAATGTGATAACACTCATACCAAAGAGGTGCTTTGAATTGGCAGCCCAATTTTCCAATCACTGAATGAACTAGAATTCTATAGAAGCTCATTCCCCCAGAACTGAGCCATCCTGCATGGGCAATTGCTGTTGCCAAGTCAACCTGCCCGTCAAGATCCGTCAAAGACGATGGACGCCCGTCAACACCATGTTGACGGACGGCGACGCTATGCAAGTTGTAGTCAATGGAACTCATAAGAAGGTCATGTGCATAAACGAGTGATTAGCGCGTTGTAGTGTTGAATAAAAATCTCAGTTTCGATTGAGGGCATCGTGAAAAACCTCTCCTCAAACACCACGGAATGCAAACACCAAACTGACCTCACCCGCCGCTTTTGGTCTATATAACACGCTCCCTCACTCCCATCCCGGGGTCAGCCCCCATCTTCCTCTTCCATCTTTCTTGGAGCTTCAAGTGCAGAGATCATAGTCTGTAGTTACGACAACCGTTTTCCAACCTCGGAGCTCTGGGTGCTTGCCACTCGTCTCGCTCAAGGTTGGATCACATCACCACCACTTTTTGACTCTTTTCTTCTTGCCCATCTCCGCCTATACTTGTCATACCTCTTTCTTGCGCCCTTTGGGTGCGCATAGCGGCTGCTCTTCTTATTTGCTGTCCATATCTAGCCGCAAGAGCTCCATTGGTAAGCAAGAGCGCTCCTTCCTTTCTCCCAGGCTCAGTTACGTACTAATACCACCTGAGCAGCCCCCCAAGCTTGACAACTCAACAACGGCACTGCTTCACTTTACTTTACGCTGCTGGCTTTTCCCTCAGTCTCTCTGTCGACCTTTTTTCCTCCTTGCTGCGCTGTCCTTGTCTTGGCCTGCCACCACCATCCAGATTACCGCACGTCCTACTCATTCTCCCCCTTCGGACACACTCTACCACTGTCTCGACCAGTTGGCAGCCCGAAAGCACCAGGGCGCTGTATGCCTTAGGCCCAGTTGTTGACAGCTGACCACCAGATCACCACCTTTTGGGTAAGTCATGATTTTCACTGTTTGCCGACGTTTGCTTCTTCTGTTCTATCTGCCCTCTGCCTTGCATCAGTGGCATAGGCCCATTTCCAAAAGGCCATGGCCTTCAATAGAAAATGCCCTACCTATTCTTTGCAAAAACCTCACTTTCGCTTCAACTCAAGCGCCGTCATCGACCTGAGTGACGAAGCGTTGCGCCCAAGGCCGACACAAAACCCCATCAAAATACTTGACATCGCATTTTTCCTATCTGGCTTTTTTTATCTTCACTTTATCCTTGATTTTGGGCCCTGGTCAGCTCTCCTTGCATGCTTTTGGCTTCCTGTTCATATTCCGCAATGCCTGAACCTCGCCTCGAGGCCAAAAAGCTCACTTGTTGGCTTTGGGTTGCTCAGTTCAACAATGCCAGCCTCACACCTCAAGTCATGTATAGTCTCAGGCATACCCTCAGGGACAACTTCCGATATGCTCGGGTCAAATACCTAGCTGAGGAGCTCCCATGCAATTACGATGCCGCCTCTCACTTCGATGAATTTCCTAATTATTTGCAATCACAAGTCGATGCGCAAAACATTACTAACAATATCAGTCTTTGGGCACAGATCAAGCCGCTTCTCGAATTCATTCGATCCCACTTCGCGTCTCCCCATCGAAAGAGCTACTACCCCACGCTGTTCGTTTGGTACTCAAAGGAGAAGCATCGCTCGTTCTATTTCGTTGCTTTTCTCCAAGTCAAAATGGATTCCAAGTCGTACACTGCTCGCGAGCTTTTGCAGCTGAGACATCAACCTCTCGATAGCGACCTTGCTGAAAAAATGTGGGATAAGTTGAAACGTGATACTGATCTCAGTACTGGCCTCCGCCCTTGGATTCCACGTCATGATCTCTTGAACTGACCTTCGTACCAGTTAACATCATTCGCATCCCACGACCCCTCAGTGTAATTGAAGAAGAGCCCAGGAAACCATTAAAGGAGTTCAGAAAGAAATACCGTGCTCGTTCTGGTCGTGCTTCTGCACCTCAGCTTGACGGCACCAATTCTGAATGGAAATACACTGGTCGATCCGATTCCGAACACAACGAGACAAACCCAATCTCTGCTCCGGCTGACCTCGCCGCCCAAAAGTCCGAGGGCTTTCAGAGATTCTATCAGGCCGTTGTTTCTCCTACACACGTTCGTGTTACCGCAGGAGGTCGGATCGTTCCCAACACTCGTCCATCGGCTTCCCCATCCACCAAATGGGGTCGTGAGCAAGCCCCTGGTGATTCTTCAGTCGGTAGCATCGCTGCAACGATGGCTCAAGCCGGAATGAACCCGTTCCCCATTCAACATCCTCATTTTGCTCCCTTTGCATCCATGCTTAACGGCTTCGCTCCAGGTGTGCATCCTGGAATGGCATCTGTACCAGGCCCCTATCCAATGATGCCAATGCCCATGGGTTTCAATATTGGGAGTGGCTATGCAATGCCCTCTCCAGCCTTTAATCAAATTCAGGACCCAAAGATGGTTGGAAACCAATCGAATGGTTCGTCTCGAAGCGACAAACACAGTGAATCCGGCATGTCAGACAAGCCCAAGCCGGTCCGCGTTTCGCCGCCAGACCAGTTTGACTCTTCCCGTCCATTCTAGTTCAATGGCCAGTGGATGATGCAGAACAACCAGCAATTCTATCCTTGTAATATGATGCCACCGCAAGGCTTCCAACCCATGCCCATGTCTAACCAAATGCTTGTGGCTCCTGGGCATAATGCGGCTACTTCTATGGGTAGTTTTGCTTCTACGAAGCAGAACCAGTCTCTCCATCAGCAGACTGCGGTTCCAGATATATCAGAGTCCACCATAGCTCCTTTGGGAAACCCTCCCATTTCCTCAATTCGTCCCAGCGAAATCACAAAGAAGCAGATTGACGCTCTTCGGTCATCCCTGCGATATTTTGAGGATCAGCTTCAGTACAACAAGCATCAAATCGACGAAAAAGCCACTGAGCTTCAGGCGCAGCAGATTCGCACCCAGATCGGTCAGTTTGAAAAGAATCTCGAAGACCAGCTGTCGTATGAGGCGGAGCATTACCCAAAACCTGAACCGCTAAAGGAAGGTGACGGTCGAAGCCAACAAAACATCGGTCTTGTTTCCGGAGCTGCGGCAGCCGGAATTTCTACACTTGACCACCCTCATAGCGGCCAGAAGATCGATTCCCATGGTTCTACACGACAGAGTGGCCCTACTCGGCTTCCTCCTGGTCTGAACTCAACCAAGTCGGCTTCTGCATTTCATGCGATGAAGGAATCTACCGCTCTATTCAATACTGGTAAAGAGATGATCAAAAAATCTTCAAGCCTTCCCGTCAACGCTGCCTTAGCAAAGCCATTCCAGCCTCGATCTGACCAGAGCACCTCCACCCTGGCTACCGCCATCTACGCTCCGCAATCCACTTTTTCTAGCCCCGAGAGACAAGATGGCCATAGCAATGAGCACCTAATTCCAAAGAGTGGTTCGAACTGGAAGTCTTTCTTCGAAAGTCGGCGCTCCTTCGTCGACTTGGGCGTTCCATACCTTGTTGGAAAACTCCCTGAAGGTGTTGCGCCTGAGAATGCCAAGGATACTGATTATGTCTACGATCGCGAACTCACTAACGATGAGCTCCGGGCACGTCACATGTTTTGGGGAAAGACTCCGCATTGTCTCCAGAAGGGTCTTCCCAAGTTTGATGGCAAAGACTTTTATGCAGCCTCGCCGGGTAAAGCATTCTCTTCGCAATCAACTCCTGATTCGTCAAGTGACTCGGGCTTAGAGAGTCGCGGTATTGACGAAAACTTGTATCAAGGCAAGACCCAGAACACTGATATTTTCGAGGGCATGGCAACGTCCGGTCTAGCGACCATTCGTAGCCCCCTTGGAGATGTAACTCAGTCTGAATCGTTGCCCCGACCTGAGGAATCACTAGCCGACATGTACGAAACGGAAATTCCTCGTCCCATTTCTTGCATGACCCAAGTCAGTTCGGTATACCGAGCATTTCGACAGCCAGGCATGAAGAGTCAGGATTCTTCACCTCCCAGCCCAAACTTTCTCAAGCAAGCCCTCAAAAATGGGTCAGGGAGCAAACTATCCCCGGAAGATTCCTTTGCTAGCTCTTCCAGCGATGAAAAGGAAGAAAACTTGATCTTTCAAGGTCGCCAGACCATGGAGCGTAATCGGTAAGTTGCTAACAGTTCAAAACATCGGGTATAGTTCTAACCAGTTCTAGACCCAAGCCACGCAGCCGCGGCAATACATTCTTGAACTCGGTCTTGAAGAAGGGCAAAGCAAGCGTCCATGCGGCGCCGGGCAAAGTCTCTCCGACGACCGCCCAAGGTGTTCTTCCCAACTACTCTGGTCACGCCACAGCATCTCTTACTCCTCGCGCTCAGGGTGCCAAACTCAATGAGGCCAACGCTTGTTCTACAAACGGGACAATGGAGAAGAGAGCAGAGAACCGTCCTCCGATTGATCGCCGTGGCGCCAGTCGCCAAAGCAAAAACAATCGCAATATGAGCGCTCGTTAAGAGACGCTGTTTCCGCATTACTGCACCCAAGATGCTCAGTGACCAGCATTCGTTTCTCTGTCAGACTTACCGCTTCAAAAATTATCACATTGAAGCAGATATTGTGTGCTTTGTTTTTCTTATCTCTCTTTCGTTTTTTGCGCGCCACAACATCAGAAATGCGTTGAGCGAGTCCTCTTGTTCTCAGAAAAGGCGAGGTCAGACATAGGAATACCTCGAGTACTTTCACATAGTCGAGACGAGAGGACGCCATCTCAATGTACCACGCGCTGATTATGCATTTGTTAAATACAATTGTTTATGGTAATACAACCATGGACAGACGCCAGAGTAGCTTTACTCAAGACACTACAGCTCCTGGTCACGAAACGATACGAGTCACTGCCCGGTGCGTGACCACTGCAGGTTGACCTTGCCAAATGGCATACTCCAATATCCGAACGGGCTTAGAGTGGTGCCTGATTCAATATGGGGCTAAACAGGATGAGAATCGCACTTGGAAGACTTAATGTAGATATAAACCAGTTTGCTTTCTTCAAGTTTTAATAACTAATCATCATTCATGCAAAGAGCAAGTGACTTTCTGTACACATGTGATATGTGATGCATGCATTATTCATCAAGAGTTGGCGGTTGACCAACGGAGTTGACCGGCAACATCAAGCAGTCTTGCAGAGCCGCCAAGGCCGTGACGCGACCGGCCCAAGAAAACTCTGCACTTGCAGCTACGAACAACTTGGTGCTTTGGTATTGATATGTTCCTCAACTTCAAATTTCCAGCCTCATTGAAACTCGGAGAAAATCTTCTAGAGAGAGCAGGGTCCTTCATGATAGTACTTGGTCCCCACTGGGTTTACTCTTCGCCAGTCGTATACCTCGAAAACCATGGATCTAAGTGGTTGACGCGGAGATATCCTAGCGGTGCATGTGCATATCTACGAACTTACCTCTGTTGAGTAGCACCAAGTGCCAAGCATTGCAAGAGTCTACGTTACCATCAAGCAGATGGTGTAGATCCGGTGAGTCTACGATGGGTGTAGCAATGGCAACGTGTTCAACGTGCCCGTCATGTGGTCACACTGAAAGTGATGGAAGCAGGTAAAGACTTCGGGATAAACCTCCCATGGAACATTTCACCAGATGTGAAATGGCCATCGAGAACCTTTGAAATTCTCAATTCATCTACCCTGCTGTAGACCCGTACCGCGCTCAAAACGTCGGTATCGCCGAAACGCCGGAGTATATGCCCATTCCTCATCACCTTTTCCCATGGTGGTGTGCGTAAAAAGATGTTATCCCTCAGGGAGGTTCGTTCGTTTTTGTCCAATTTTTTTGTTGAGCCGCAAAGTCATCGCTTAAGCAGTGACCTTGGTGTTGGCAGCGAGCTCACGGCCAGCCTTGGAGCGGGCCAGGATGTCCTCACGGTCCTTGTCAAGCTTGAGCTTGGTGATGACAACGTTGGAGGGGTGGATGCCCAGGGGAACGCTCTGGCCGGAAGCCTTGTCGCGGGTGACACGCTCGACGTGGATAACGTACTTGAGACGGTAGACGGAGGTGACCTTGCCCTCACGGCCCTTGTTGGAGCCACGGACAATGGTGACCTCGTCGTCCTTGCGAACGGGGATGCTGCGGACCTGATGTACGGGTCAGAAAAAAGGTTTTCCCATTGGATCGAGGGTCGGAGACGACTCACGTTGTACTTCTCACGGAGCTCCTTGGAGAGAGGGGCGCTCATGATGACACGGCGGCGGTCAGAGGGGGCCTTGAAGTGAGCGGCACGGCTCTTGCGTCGCGAGGACGAGACGTCTAGAGCGAATTGTTAACGACATGCGAAAAGAGACGAGACGAAAGCGCAATTGAGGATTGGTCGCTTTCTGATGAGAGAAGACGTACTCTGGTTAACCTTGACCATTTTGACGGTTGTTAGTGAGGTCGACTGGACTTCGGCGTTGGGCGTTGGGCGGGTTGACGAACGAGAAAAAAAGTTGAGACGGGCGGCTCGAAGTTTTGTAAAATTTCGAGCTGTGGGATGTGGGCCGACACGTGACCTAGACCCTACCAACCTTTCTTAAAAAAATGCAGCTGAAGGTGTGGAGGTCTTGAAATGAATTGGCCCGGCTCCACTTCGGCAAAGTTTGGGGTTCCAATTTACGTACCAAATCAATTGGCTGACAGCTCGGAAGGCATGCAAAACCAAAGCTGCTAAAGATGCACCTGGCTGTGGGGTCGAGCACCGGGCTGTTTTAGAAGGAAGATCTTGTTTGTCTAGAGATGATTCGTATGGTCAGCAGCACTGGGCGTTTGATCCAGCGAGGTACAGCTACATGGTTACGGGAATATGTCCTTCATCAGCTTCAATTTCACCACTTGTTCACAAATTGCGTAGATTGCTACCAGTCAATGGCAATCGTCTTACGCAGCGACATCTCAAGGATAACAATAACCCAATACTAGGCTCGAATCCTGAAGGGGATGCATTGAGATCGTAAGCATTCATGGATTACCGAGAAGTCCCTATTTTGACAATACATGTATCTAATCTAGTAGACATTTATAAATAAGAGGAGGGCATATCGTACACTTCACTTCGTTTGGGTTCAATCATTTTGCCGATGTCGCTGGACTTTGGAATCGTCCGTTGTTGTCATACCTTGCTTCTACTCACAGTTAGTACGACATTGCCTTGCAATTGTTGCATGATAGAACTTACTGAAGAAGGTGTAATTGAGGGTGACTGTCTCCACACCCTTCATGTTCAGATCATTCAACAAATCGGGGTCCAGGTAGAAGAAGACGGGCATGTCAACCGTCTCTCCAGCATTGAGCCGCTGTTCCTCGAAGCAGAAGCACTGAATCTTGCTAAAATAAGGCGCGCACTGGGCCGGTGTAACGCTGTAGGTTGCAACGCCAATAATGTCCTGATCGCTGGTATTCGTGGCCGTGTAAAAAGCCAGCGCGGTTTCGCCAGGCAGCACACGCACCTCACGCTGCTGGGGGGTAAACTTCCAGGGAAGAACGTCGGAGACGGAAGCGTTAAAGGTGACTCGGATACGTTTGGCGTCCGTCACAGGGATAACTCGGGTCGAGATGTCGTCGTACTCAGCGGTGCCGCCGTGGGCACGAATAGGCTGGCCTCCCCATCCAGTGGTTGCACAAATCTTTCACAAAGTTAGACCAAGTGTCGAGAGCATCGGGTTCTTCGAGCGTACCATCTTGTAGAGCGGGACCGAGCCGTAGCTGAGGGCAACGAATGTGAGGATCGTGCTGGTGACGTAGTACCTAGAGGACAAAGGTCAGACCATGCCAGTAGCGGTGTCGAAGTCGCCATACGCTACGGTGCGATTCTTTTTTCGGTAGTGCGCTCGAATCTCGTCCATTGTAGGCGTGTAGTTGCTCTTTGGCTGATCAGCCTTGGGCGGCGAGGTCGAGGCCTTTCGACGGAAGTTGAGGCGGGTCTGCTGCAGCCGCGGGCGGGCATTCTGGCAAAAGGAGCAGGCCCATGACGACGGGCCAGGCCGCGCGAAGCTTCGCGCAATCCTAGGCGCGGAGTTCATGGTCAATTGGGTCCGTGGCTGGTTGGTTGTTGTAGAGTCGTGAGACCTCAGACATCGGATGATCTCTGGAGATTTCTGTGACATCGGCGTTCGGCCTTTGCGGCCAACGACAGTGGGGTGCGGCCCGCCATCCGCAGGTACCTTCCATTTCTGCATACCTACCCGAGAGCAATCCAAGCGAAGGCTATCTGCATTCAATACAATATTAATATTCTTATTCATGCCCTTTTTTAGTAATTGGCCTTTTCAAATTCTCTTCTTTTAGCACTATTTTTCATTTTCTATGATGCGCGCGGGTAATTTAATGGGCTAGTTATCTCCAAATAGACAACAGCCGGACACAGCGAAATAGCGGCGTTATGAGGGAGGAGGAAGAATTGTGAAGATGTGTAGCGAAAAACGCATGGGGTGCTCTAAAACTTCTTTTTAAGAAGCAATTAATTTACATGAAAAGAGAATCAAACCCACTGTGACAAAAGGCGCTGGACTTCGTTGGACTTCCGTTCATGTGAGAATTTGTCAGATCCTCAACATACCATCTCACTCCTAGCACCAGCAGGGAATACATGCTTTCTTCAACCTTTCGGTGTCAATTCCACGTCAACATGATTCCTGACACAAAATTGAGATCATATGATGGATGCGATTTGTAATTATATGAAGAAAAAATAGTAAATATCTTCCTTACCTTGGTGTTGTCATTTCTGTCAATGACCGACGAGCCACATGCCATGATGCCCATGTTTTTCACCTGGGCACTTGCGTCTTTGCAATACCATGCAGCTCATCTTCCTGGCACAAATTACATCTTGAGTAGCTCATCAGACTCTATGATTCGCTTGGGATACCCTTTGATCGCGATTTTCACCATCGCCTTGGCAAGCTGCTGCACCGAGATGGCATCGATTAACTTGCCCGCCATCCGATTCAAAACTCCAGCATCGGCGGGGAGAACACCGCTTGGCCGCACACACCATACTTCCAGTCGTTTGTCCTCATCTTCTGCTAATTTTATCAAGCCATTTTCAGCTTCGCCCTAGTTGTTGTCAGCGTCGGCCGCGTGGTAGTTACTGAACATTGGTACTCTACCTTGGCTCGTCTTGTGTCTGCCATGAAGGCCAAAGATTTGTCCAGGTCATTTTCGGCGTATTTACCGCTGCAAAAAACAATGTAGAAATTTCGAGCCAATTCCAATTTTGGAGCAAGATGCTCCATGAAAGCATTTGCTGCCGTAAGGGTGTAGTCAACCTGCACTCTTCGGTAGGTTTCGGCGTCGGGAAATTGATTCGCACGGCCGCCGATGGTCCTGAGCTGCGGTTAGTTCTAACCAAGGGGAGTGAGTCTACGTAGACATACCAGATGCAAACTTCAGCACCTTCAAGTTGCTGCAGAATTTCCGGGGGATATTGGGAAAAGTCCTCGTGGATGACGACCCTGACTTTGGAGCTAACGGCTAATTCTTTCGGGAGGTCCTTTCTTGTCAGGGCTATCACTTCAGTGATCTCGTCATTCTCAATGCACTCCTTGACAACTTGCCCTCCGATGAAACCAGTAGCACCCGTGACAATAACCTTCATAGTTGATAGAGCTGGGAAGCTGGCGAGTATAGATGCTTGAGCGGGGGGCGCATCACCCTGAGGCTTGCATCGGACTAGCTTGGTAACCAACACTAAGCCCCGCCAATCACCGAATCGAATTACGACACTCGGCCAATCTATTTTCCCACGAGCTGATGTGCTAATCTGGGGTTGGGATGGTGGCTCTATGCGATGTAGCTCTGACCGTTTGGTTTAGATGGTTCGATATTTCACTTCACCAGACATCTCAACATCCCCTCACCCACCACACTGCCGAGACTTTAGCGATTGGTGGGTAAAATGTATCTGAATGAAGCCAAAATATTTGAATGAGATGAATTGAAGAAAAAGATGAATGGTTTGACACACAATTTTATCTTGTATATACATGATACTTTGTGCAAGCTCCAGAAAGAACGACAGCATCGACAAACTCCAAAATCAATTTGGCGGCGAAGGCTTTCATGCCTTGACCATCTGCCAACTTTATTTTCTCAAGTAAAACGACTTAACTGCCCCATGAGGTTGTACTATTTCAGATTAACATGTTTGAAGATGGGAATGGCACTCCACGTTGACGAAATGTCCATTGTTCGTCAACATTGGCCCGTTTCGATGTCAAGCCTGCCTCCCTTGCCCTCGAGGCCTAAGTTCATAGTAGACCATTCTTATTTTCTGCGAACTGTCAATCCATCTGATGAACGGCTTTTTAACCTAACCGGGGCTGAGCATAATGTCAATGATCGATATGACCACGATAATAGCTGCCACAACGCACCATCCATGGCCTGACCACTTCAAGACCTCGGATTAATCTCAAAGGAGATTAGCAGACGAAACCCGGTAAAAGTTGTCCTTGCTTATTTTTCCGATTACCTTACAAACCTCCCAAGCACGATACGTAATGGGTGGGGGTTGATCTGCACTGCCAAAGAAACCGTTTTTTGCTTATATTAGCTATTCTTGAGCAAGTGGGCCGAGATTCCGACTCGGCAGTGGAAAAGAAAAAAGTGGACAGTGCCGCATGAACAACAAAACCCACTGCGCTAAGGGCATGTACACTGAGCGATCTTTCGAAAGCAAGTAAATTTGGGAGGGTCCCATAGCGGATGGTTTGCCCGGACTTGCGTGCTGGCCCATGGCAAAATCGCGTTACCAACACGGCGGGCGAAACACTGGAAGCCATATTTACGGGAACATTTGCCTTTTTGATGCTGGGGTCAGGATCCAGCAGCATTTCCGAATATCACTAGCGATAATACGACGCCGCGGTGCCCATTGGGTAGGCCTTCGGCAAAGGTGCCGACAGAGGACCCATCTCACGGCCCGAGCAGATGGCCTGGCAGGCTTGGCTCACCACGCTAGCTCTGTGCGTGAGAATTTGATGCTGTGAGCGGGCGACTCTGTGCCGGTTACTCGGATCGGTTCGAGAGGACATGTTGCCAAATGCGGCAATTGAATGGAGCTTGCCAAGAGATAATCAGTCGCGGCCATGTCGTGTTAGTTCGTCAGGCTAGCATCGAATGCGCGGGATGATCAGGGGTTGTCCATTCTCCACGTATTCCAGATGAATATAAATACGGCCCATTAAATTGATCAAAGTTCATCTTATCAGATAATCTAATCTCATCAGACTGTTGGTGTTTCCCTCACGCTCAAACTTGTCGCTTGAGCCATGGGAGAAAAGCTTGCAGACGCGACCCAGGACCAGCATCCCGTGGATGCTGAAGCGCGAAGCGTATCCTCAGTGGAAGCCGCAAAGCGACCTTCTCGTACGTTTAACCTCGTGATTTGTGATTTGTTAGAGGTTGGATTCGCTCACATTGCACCGCATAGAGGATTCTGAGACACCCACTGAAGAGGTTCTTGAAGCTGCTGGTGTCGAGATCAAAACAGATGACAGCGATCTGCCATGTTTGACCATTCGTATGTGGGTAATTGGCATTGCTTTTTGCCTTGTCGGTACTGGAGTGAATACGCTGTACACCTTCAGATTCCCTTCTGTGACTTTGTCTCAGTCTGCCATCCAATTCCTAGCCTACCCTATCGGCAAAGCCTGGGAGTATGTCGTGCCGGATTGGGGCGTCACCATCCGCGGACGACGCCACAGCCTGAACCCGGGACCGTTTAATTATAAGGTTAGTTGGTGGCGCAGATGCTTGGTTTCATGACGGCCCCCCTCTGACTGGAAGCAGGAAAACATGCTCATCTACATCCTTGGCAACCTGAGTTTTCAGACCCGACTCAGCGCCGATGTACTGACCGAGCAGCGAGTCTTCTACGGCCTCAGGCTGGGATGGGGATTCGAGATTTTGATCACTTTTGTGACAATCCTGTTTGGATTTTCCCTCGCAGGTCTCGCACGATCATTCATCGTGGAACCAAAATCTTTGGTTTGGCCGGGTATTCTGGGCAACACCGCCTTGAATGCTGCACTCCATCCTTCAAACAAGGAGAGTGAAGTTGGGTGAGCTGATCCCAATGTATTGACGTCGTCAGCAGCTGGCTAATTCTTGAATAGGCACCAGTGGAAGACGTCGAGATACAAGTTCTTCTTGATCGCTTTCTTCGTATCATTTGTCTGGTACTGGTTCCCCGACTTCATCTTTCCAGCCCTGGGTTATTTCACCTGGGTCTGCTGGATTGCGCCTAAGAACCCGGTTGTGAACCAAATATTCGGAATGAAGAGCGGAATTGGTTTGCTGCCCTTTACGTTTGACTGTGAGTTGACAAGTTCATTTCAACGTTCCGAACGGCTTCTAACGCATCAACAGGGAGTCAGATCGCTTACACTGGATCGCCGCTTGTGGTCCCGACCTGGGCTATTCTCAACATTCTCGCCGCTCTCGTCTTTTGGATTTACATCATCACGCCCGCCCTATACTATTCAAACACTTGGTCATCTGCATACTTTCCCATCCAGAGCGATTCCATCTTTGACAACCGTGGAAAATCCTATAACGTTTCCAAGGTCATCAACAAGGCTGATGGATTCACCTTTGATTTGGAAAAGTATCAAAATTATTCTGATGCAAGTCAATCTCATTCCCCAAGTGCACATCAAGATTGCTGACGTTTGATGTTTATGGCGATTCAGATCTACCTTCCAACAACCTATGCTCTCAACACTTTTGGTCTATCCTTCGCCTGTATTTCCTCACTATTTGTCTGGTTATTCCTCGAGAAGCGTCATGACTTGAAAAAGGCCTTGGACTCGTCTGGGATCCTCTCCAGCTTTCGCAAGGGGCCCAAAATCACCGAATCCTCGCAGCCAAATTATAGCTCAACCCCAACCATGTGGTACGCCATTGCTACACTAATCAGCATTGGTGTAGGCATTTTTGCGTGCGAGTACTATCCTGTCCAATTGCACTGGTATGGTGTCTTGCTGGCCTTGGCAGTATCGGCCATCTTCTTTATTCCAGTATGTACGAGAGCGAATTATTCACGCAGCATGATGACTGACTGCGGGTAGCTGGCGTTGGTGGCTGCGACAACTAACCTACACGTCAAAATCGACGTATTTTGTCGCATCATAGCTGGCTATATTTGGGAGGGCAAAGTGTTGGCCAACATTTGGTTCTTCGACTTGGGCTACATTACTGGAATCAAGGGCCTTTGGTTCGCCCAGGACTTGAAGCTTGGTATTTATTGCAACGTAAGAAGCAGCCTGCACTATACGGAACTTTACTGACTCGTGCAAGATTCCTCCACGTCACTTGTTTCTCGCTCAGCTTGTGGGAATCGTGGTGAGCGCCCTTAGTCAAGTCGCTGTCCTCAACTGGGGACTGGAGCACATCAAGAACATTTGCACGTCCAAGGCTGATAATGGATTTACTTGCTCCTTCTCTAAAACGCATTTCAACACGAGCATGGTTTGGGGAGCGCTTGGCCCTCGAAGGTTCTTCGCGTCTGGTTCCATGTACCGCCCGCTGCTCTGGTTCTTCCTTGTTGGAGCGATTCTTCCCGTTATTGTCTTTGCGCTGAAGCGACGGTTTCCCAAGACGCGATGGGTCCAGAAGATGCACGTCCCTCTTTTCCTCGGAGGTCTCAACTATATCCCTCCCGCCTCGGGAACCAACTATGGCAGCTGGGTGATTGTCGGGCTCATCTTTGGGCTGTGGATCAAGCGCTGCGCGAAGCGGTGGTGGATCAAGTACAATTTCGTTCTCAGCGCGGCCCTGGACTGCTCGCTAGCGATTGCGGGCATCGTCATCTTCTTCGCCATCTTCTACACGGGGGCTTCTAACAACCTGAAATGGTGGGGGACGACAGTGTACAAGGTAAAGTGGGCACCAGCTCCTCAAAATGATGGCGTCATTGCCTTTACTAACCGAATACCAGCAAACCTGCGACTGGAAGAGCTGCGCGTACAAGGAATTGGCTAACGGGGCGAAAATCGGTCAATAGTCTCGGATGGCGCATGTACTGATGAATTGATTTATTCGGCGCGGAAAGCAGACGTGTAGAGTAGATTACGTAGCCCATTGCGACTGTTGGACCGCCGGGCGTGCTATATTGCCGCGTGACAGGGTTGAGGAAGCGGCGCATCTGGCCGAAAACAACCTCGAGTTGCAGATAAGCCAGCGGCTTTTGGGCATAAACTGATGCATGGGCTTCAACCGACGCACCTCTTTTCAGTCATCCACAATCAGGCGGACGCGCGGTGGAGCCAGGGAAACGTGGGCGAAGGCAGCCGAGGCTTCCAATCACGCTCAAAAAAGCAAGGACGATGGCAAATCTGAAAAAAAAAAAAAAAAATGAGGCGTGAAGGCCTCCTATTCCTCCTCCTCCTCTTCTTCTTGCTATCACCTGCATCCCTTGTTCAGAGACGCCAAGGCTAGCTAGCCAGCCATGTGGGATAAGACCCAAGTCTTGTGGCCAGCCCTGGGCAAGCAAAGCGTCGTTCCCGACGTCCCCGCAGATCCCGTCGAGGATCCCGATGAGCATGTCCTTGCTTTTCTCATGCAAATGGCATGGGAGGAAGCACAACCTCTCACTGTCTGTATGGAGGATGAAGACAGCCACGAAGAAGACGATGACGATGATGACAGCGATGTGATGCCCGGCCTCCCTCCCCGGACCCTTCCTTTGGCCGCCTTCCTCAGCTTCGACGATGCACAGCTGCAATCGCAGAGCCCTCTATTTCAGCTGCCCTATGAGATACGCTTGGTCATTTGGGAGCTGGCCACAGCTACCCAGTGCGACCGCAGCCGACCGTACGACCGCAGGCTTCATCTATGGCGTCCAGACAATACTGGCCCACGGCACGTCGACACGGCCCTTCTCCTCACATGCCGTGCCGTGTATTCTGAAGCATGGGATCTTCCTATAAGCCAAACCCCGCTTGTCATTTTTGCCGGGGCCCCGTGCGATGAACAAATCTCGGTGTCTATAGATCCACCCCGGCGCGGTGCTCCTCCATTTCCGCAACCTTGGCAGATCCTCTTGATGCAGAACTTGGACATGACCTTTAGGCAGGATTCTTTGAACGTAGAAGCCATTGGCTACTGGATCAGGGAGTTTGGGAGTGCTAGGTCAATAGCTGGCGGGCTGGTGTCGTATTTTGCACATGAGAACGAGGGGAAGCTCCGCCAGGACATCGTCAGAAGAATATTAAGCAGACCGATACGGACAGCGGTGGTCAAAATGAATCGGCGAGACTGGTTGACGTGGGAGAGTGAGCCCCCGCGGGAGGACAAGCAGGATGACACCAAGGCCGTTTCCAAGGACGAGACACTGCATCTGAACCTCACCGTCCCTGAAGGATGGTCCGCTATCCCGGGCCTCTTTGCGAGAGACTTCGAATTTACCCTGGCACTCGAGACCTTTGGAGCAAAAGAGTCACAACTGGAGAATGTGGTAAAGGAAGCTCAAACTTGGGTGTTTGAGGCACCCCTAGGAACGAATCCGAGCGGGAAAAAGAAGCTCATCTGGGATGGGAAGACAATAGTAAAAAGTTGGGACCAAGAAAGGCCCGAGGTGTTTGGCTGGATGAAGGACGAGCCGTGGAAAGAGATGGCTCACAGGGTCGAGTTAAGAAGGGTGAAGTACGTGCTGCAAGAAGTTGAGACGTCATGGGATATCTAAACCATCGACAACTCTCACAAGTCTGCAGGCTTTCTCTCCAAACGAAAGCCGATATGATCCAGTGTTTAATGAGATTTAGAGGAGTCTGGGGTCTTGGGGCTAGGAACTGGAATTGATTGTAAACTTGGACAGGAAAATGCTCTCTCGAATTTCGAACCCATTAGCGTCGTCTCTGGCGTGTTGTTGAATACGCGTATGGAGGGGGTGCAATTGTGTTGGCGACAAGTCGGCGGATCCAACTAGATGGGCTGATATGGCAGCGTATGTTTACCTACTCACCCGAAAGTATGTTCGCTGGGTACGACTCCTCCTATGAAAGAATAGGCGTTCGTATTCTTTTAGGTAACCTGCCAAGTCCGCAAAGCGATCGGAACTGATTTCGGAATGTTGCTGCGCCGCATGGCGCAAGTGACGTCAAATCCGCCACCATTGCTGAAGCTGTTCACATATTTCTGGGAGTGATGGGAATATCATTTGACCAATTGACAAAATGAGAACTGGGTTAGGTTGTGGTATGAAATAGCTGTCAACGGTTCGGAATATTGGTGGGTTTCAATGCAAAACTACGCCTAAGGCTACGTGATGATCTCGTGCTCTGCAAATGATTCTCAGCTCTCCTAATTACTTTACTGATCCAGCATGTTTCAGATGCTGCAAAAATGGGGAAATATTCTGGATTAGTGTAATCGTAATTTATGCATATCGTGCGAGGGCAATCGCACCGATGGACTGAAAAGTCTATCTGTTCCACGGCTCACCCTGTTGAACTGTTCCTCTTCTCAAAGGAACTCAAAAAGTTGATCTCGAGATTTGCCAACGTTGAGAATGGCGACTGGAACCCTTTGGGTGGGTGGCCTAGTGCCTGTAGACTTCCTGGTCAACCGCTATTTCATTGGATCGCTAGTATTTCTTGGCCAGAGGAGAACCCAACCAAGTCGACTTCAACCGTGAGCTGTCCTACACTACTTTCATGAGCTTTCAGCCCTACGATGCCGTGCGCCTGGACTTGAAGGCGGTGTTGTCTTGGTAAGACACACGGACAATGACAAAGTGGTGTTTCCCGTCCCCTTGAATAAGAGCTTTCAAAAAGCAAGAAAAGAAAAGTGGTAGGGAATTTGCATTTGATCGTGCACGTCCAGGCAGGAATTGAAGGCGACAAGCTGTCGTGACGAGCAGCAAGCTGATGTAGGTGCTGTTTTTATGGCGCGGGTGATAGATAAGCATAAGTGCTTTAGGGTGCTTTTGCATGATGGTGGAGGCTGTGTGCACTGAGTTAAATTTTAGGGCGATGAACCAGTCTTCCTATGCCAGGGGTGCCTGTTCTTACGGTCGATCAATCATGATGTGAGCTTTAGCCTCAGATCCCTGCACCAACGACGGCGGCATCGCGAATCAGACATGGCAAAGCCCGGTCAAGATGGTCCCAGTTATGTAAGCGGCGGATGAATCTTTTGCCCTTGGCAAGTTTGGATGTGCCGATTCTGACACGGCACCGAAACGACAGCGTTTGGTTTGGAGACATTCATTGCACAGCGGGAACGCATTGACTGATCTCACTCGTAAAACATGGAACACCAACGTGAGGGTTATTAGACACATCACTTAACAAGCTGCTATCGACCAGGATTGCCTGACTTATTTCTAGGTTTGCCCATCATCTCCACGGCCAAACAGCACGTCAGTGTGTGATGTGCGCCGCTGTTCCACGAGCTTACGCCGCTGGCGTCGCTGCGGGAGTCTCTGTCGGTGCCGCTGCGGGCGGTGCCTCCTCCGCTGCGGGAGGATCGAAAGCTGCCGCCTCCAAAGCAATGCTTCCGACCGCACCGCCAGATACACTTGTGCCATCAACATTTAGCGCGGCGGCAGCAGAGAGCTTGGAGTAGTTGAGGATTTGTTCATCGCTCGTCCTGGGACGTGTTAGTTTGGCGGGTACTGTGTCTTGACGTTGGAAGCCACTTACGGATTCACCACCATGATTTGACCATTTTGACAATGCGGACCTGTAGCGTAGTAGAGGAACATGGTGTCGGTGCTCGTGATGGGCATGTTGAAGGTCCCGACTGTTGTTTGACCGTCCACGTACGGAATGTGGCCGCTGTGGATGGCCGCAGCGTTCGTCAGCTGCAAGGGCTGACACGGCGCATCCTCAGCGCTCTGAGTAACAGTGTGGTTTCCTGAACTGAACTGAAACTGGATGACATCTCCAACTGCTGCTTGGATAGAGTTCGGGACGAAGGTATCTTGGGTGCCACCAACGACGACGGTGATCAACTTGTTGGCCCTTCCCTTGATGGGTAGACTTCTCCGGACTATGCTACTATTAGATTGAACGATCTCACATGCTAGCGCTTATGATGACCATACTTCTGAATTGCGGCTTTTCAGGCGGCGTCGGGTGAGTAAAGATGAGCGGCCATGGTAACGCTGTGGCGAGCGTTGAGAAAATGAGCATCAGCAGAGGCTGCATCGTTGAAGAATCAATTAGGTTATCAAGAGAATAGAAAATTTGAAATAAAGAAAAAGACTGGATAGAGACCTGCTCGATAAGAAAAAAAAATTATTAGTAGAGCGAGTGACAGAATGAGTGAAATGCTATGACTTCACAAAGACATGCTGCCACGCCGCTGGATAAATAGAGACATGAGGGTCGAAATGCCAAGACAATATCCGGAACTGCATGATGGAAAAGCACTTAAAAGAAATTACGGACACAGCCTCCTTCGGAATGGGACCTGAGACTGAGATATCGTGATGACGAGTGCTGTCGTCTGAAGTCGGTGTCAACCCGTTTGAAGGGGCGAGAGCCAACGACGGCGCGTGTAGTTTGAGAAGCTGCCCAACTCAGCCATACGGAGGCTCTAGAGGCTGTCAAGACCCTTGTCGTTCTGTTCTGCTCGAGTTTCCGCACCCTAGTCCCCCATCGAGCCCAGCGACGCCCCATGTTTCCAACCTGCGACAGTGGGCAACCCAATCTCTTGGCAGAGACTCAGATGGCTGCGTGGGTCTGGACGGGTCCCACTTTGATTACGACTCTCTCCCGCGGGCATTAAGTCACAATCTTACGATTCTGCCGATTCGATCCCATGCTGCGGGTTCAGATGACTGTTTTGGAGTTTTGTGACGTGTTTTAGTGGTGGAGAACAGACTTGGCTTGTCTAGGTAGATGAACCAGGGCAGGTTAACATGGTTAAGAAATGGTAAAAATTAAGGTAAAATTCTTGACCCCCGGGTTTTATATCGGAACTATTAATTGACTGCGTTATATGCCGAGGTTTTATTTTATGTCAGTCCGGGACGAGCCGCTGATTCATATCGCCGCGCGGGTGCTGACATTACCTCCGAATGATGACAAACATGATTGCTACATTGCACAGTTCTCAGACTCTTTTTGTTTGGGATTTCGAATAAATATTCCCTAGACCTCTGGTTCCGCGTGTAGAGGCTTCCGAGCACATGTCAACCGTGGCGTGCGTGGGTTCAATTCTGCGTACGCCATCAACAACGCTAGCCACCAGGAGCAGCGAGCAAACAATGTGCACAAATGTTGATGTCTTCTTTATCAGCTATTGAATTCTATATGAACCGATCTGTCAGGTCAGTAAACCCTTCTTTTGGTGATCTGCGAATGGGCTTGAGATAATCACATGCTTTCTGACTCATGAGTTTCATCATATCTTGCAAAAGGAAAACCAAGATCAAATTGATATCAATGTGTCGTTATGTTTAGTCCCATAATCCCAACCTAAAAGAGACAAATAAGAAATCTGCCACCAGTCCCCATCGATGACTCCCTTATCTCCATCGCCAAAGCCCCGTACGTCGTCTAGCATTATTTTTTTATTCCCACGTCCCCAATAGTTGCCTTGATCTTGTTTGTGCCACGGACAAGCGAGACGATGCCGACAGACGACCACCAGCTCCTCTTGGTCCAACCTTCCTCCCAAGGTAGCCTCTCCTCTTCCATGACGGCACGGAGGTAGTCGCATCGAACCTGGTTGCCGTCGCCAAAGACCTGGAGGATGAAGGTCATCTCGCCGCAGGCAAGCTGGTGCTGCTTGGCGCCGTAGTTGACGGCCGAGTTGTCTTCTCTCTGCTGCTGGATTCGTCGCTTCCTGAAGGCCACCAGGTCGTCTGCCGTGACCACCTTGCCGTCGGACGACGAGGCCAGTAGGTCCTTGACGAGGTCCATCTGGAGCGACACCTGGTCGCCCTGGTTGAAGTCGCGGCGAGTCAGGGAGATGTCGTGCTCGACAATCTCGTGCACTCCAATGTCGTTAAGGTTCAGGATCCTTTGTCCGGCCGAGTCTACTTGGCCGGGCGGGCGCATGCCAAAGAAGCTGAAGGCCGACCACGGGTCGGATAGGAGCTTCAGTCCCTTGCGCCACAGCGGCACCGGCTCTGCGGCTGCCGCCGCGGCGCTGCCCTTGGCGATGTGCTCCTGGAATATCGGGTTGCTCATAAGCGTGGCCAGCGAGGGAGCCAGGCCGGCTTCGACAAGGGCTGACTTGAAGTCCTCGATGCGGGCGCCTCGTCCATCGCGGGGCAGGTAGCCGTGGTTCGCCAGGCAGTTGAGCAACGGGCACGGGGTTCGCAGATCATTCGGCCCGGAATGGGCGTATGTGCCTTTCTGCAGAGACTTTGCGGGGAGAGAGTCGAGCTTCTCGGTCATGGTGATGGCGCTGAAGGTTATGGGGGGGCATACAACAAGCTGCGTAGATGGAGAGCAGGTTCGCAGAGAAAAGGCATATGATGTACATAAATACTAGACCAAGCTCGCCGCCACCAAACTCAGGCGTTTCCCCTCCCCCCTCCCCCCTCGGGCACCCGTATCGCAGTGACTTGGGTTCCTGGGGCAGCGCATTGGTGGCGGCTTCATGCCATGCGGTGTAGGGCTGGTCAATAGGAGCCGTCTTAATCAGGGTGGAGTAATCAGCTTGCGTCTGACAGCATGGCGTTCCGCCAGGTCTCGGCTTGTCCTGAGTCTGCGTAGTCCCTTGTGGCAAGCCTCGCTTGTTAGCTTGGTAGTGGCAACAAACATCCTTTGCTTAGGCCGAGTATATGCAAAACACATGGAAGTAAATTTCACAACTGCCGACCCTTTTTGGGGCCCATGCCCGTGGACTATTGCCCAGAGTGAGAGAGAGAGAGACACTGTCTCATGAAAAAAAGCCATGCTTATGCTGCACGATGACGCCTTGCCTTGGCCGGCACCAACTGACTGGAGCATGAAAGTATTGACTGAAGTAAACAGCCACAGCTTCCAGAAACGGTTGCTTCCCCGAAGCCTCAATGCGCCTGGTGGCATTCCATGATCGACCACGCAGGCCTCACAGGCGACAGCCACGGAAATCTCTATCGGTGCTCTCTGTCCAGGCCAACACAGGGTGCATCCTGGCGTAGCGCTGAGCGGCCCGACACGACGGCGCCAGCAATCAGTACCATCTCCATCAGCTTCTGGGCTCTCAGAGAGCTTGATCCGCAGATGCCGCGTGGTTCCTCTCTTGCATCGGGAGTAGAGGCTCCATTGGACGGGAGCTGAATTGCTTTTTTTTTTTTTTTTTTTTCCCTACCTCAACCAACACATGGGCACCGTCCCAACATGGGAAGAAAACAAAGCCACGCTGCCCCCCAGTCACCAATAGTCTGAGGTAAATTTCTTTGTCGCTTGGCGTATTGGTGCGCCATGTCTTGGGCTAGCACGGCCCCCGTGGCTGGCCGGCCCGCGTCCAGGCCATCCCATTGCGCAACTAGCGGCGTGCGGGCAAGGGTTGGCGGCCAATCCGCGCCGGCCCACGACGCTGAAAGAACGCTACTTTTGAATCTACCGATTTTCCTACTGGGCGCTATTGCTTTTCAGCTGAGGAGAGGATGGATAATGCCAAGAGCAGCCGGGTACGCGTGCTTGACGCATACGTCTGCTGGGCGCATTCCTCCAGGCCCGGATACCGTGGAATGGACCGAAAAGTGAATGTGAGCTTTGCTGCGCAGCTATGCTTACGTTTGGAACTTCCTGCCAAGGCTAGTTTGCTGCTGCCCCAGTGGGTTTGAGGGGAGGTTTGTGCGATATGGCATGTGAGTGAGGGAACGTTTTCAATACTCGAGATACCGGAAGACGCCCATCATCACATGGTGAACAAGGGAGGATGCTTCCATCTCGAATTCTAAATTTTGTATCCCTTTTGGCTTGTGATGTAGATGTGCATATATGAAGGCTTCCATCCTTGTGGTAGAAAAATGCGTGCTTACTATGTTTTAAAAAAAGAAAATTCGATCCAAACATTCAGTTCACTTGTTCGCGATGCCTGGAATCGAAACTCAGCCCTTCACTGGCCACGCCTTCATTGGCTCCAATGGCTATAGTTCTCTGAATGGGAATGGCCGTGCTAACGGCAACGGCCGCGCAAATGGCAGTGGCTATCCCAATGGCCATGGCTACAATGGGTACCTCAGTCGCAGTTCCACGGACCCATTTGATGACGAGGAAACGAAGGAAAGGAACCTCGTTCGTCTCAAAAATGATACCATGGCTCTTTTCCATGCGAAATACTTGGCAAAATACCACGGTGACCCTCTCATTGGCGTACGTGGCACCTGACAATCATCAGACCTGGAACTGACTGTTTCACTTATAGGACAAGGTTCGCAAGACAATGGGATTGTTGAATGATTTTCTTAGAGTCGTGACGTGGAAAAACGCCGCAGATTTACAAAAAGCTATTTTCATTCTTCTTACTACGGGAGAAAAAGATGTGCGTGCCTTTCATCTTTTCTTTCCCCGATAAGGAAACAAGACGAGGGAAAATATGACTATGAATGGCTAATTCTATCAATAGAAACTCTCTATGGCCCCATTAATTGCATCCATGTCAAACGACAGTTGGGTTAGAAACAAAATCTTCATGGAAAGGCAGGTCAAAGAGAAATACGATCGAATGCTTCACCCACCTCAAAGCTACCTTGGTGATGCTTTCAAGTATCGAACAGTAGACGGCAAGTTCAACAGCGTACTGCATCCCCACCTAGGCCAGGCAGGTGCCCCGTATGCCAAGACAGTCCCCTCCAGAACCCACCCGCTGGGAGCTCTTCCTGACCCCAGCGATCTCTTCGATCGCTTGATGGCGAGAGATGGCACTGATGTAGGAGGCAACGATAAAACCCGCGAGAGTCCTTCTGGTCTTTCCAGTATGCTCGTATATCACGCAACCATCATTATTCACGACATTTTCCGCACTAACGAGAAGGATAAAAACATATCCGACACTTCATCCTATCTGGACCTGTCCCCGTTGTATGGCTTCACTGAGGATATGCAACGGTCAGTCCGAGATCAGAAATACAAGCTTGGACTGCTCAAGCCCGACTGCTTCGCAGAAAATAGATTGCTTCGGCAGCCACCCGGAGTTTGCATCCTTCTAGTCATGTACAACCGGTACCACAACTACGCTGCTACCCAGCTCCGACGCATCAATGAGAACAACAAGTTCTCCGTGCCTGGCAAGTTCAAGCGACCCAAGCTCGCAGCAGCAGTGGAGTATTTCAAGTTCCAAAAATACAATAAGAACAGGAAGGAAGTTCCTTACCCTTTCCAGAGCGAGAGTGAAGAAAAAGAGTTCATCCAAAAGCTTAAGGATTACGAAGATGCTTGGAAAGAGTGGAAAGCTGTTGAGGAAGAAGAGGTGCCCCCGCCCACCGATAAAACCACAGACAAGAACACAGACAAGAACACAGGCGAGAAAGGAGCTGGCACTGAAAACCAATCAGAAGACTCTGGAAGTAGCACAAAAAATGCGAGCCAGTCTCAAAAAGAAGACCAAGACGACAAACCTCCCACGGATGCAGCTAGATTGGAAGTGTTCAAGAAATACCTAGACCACAAGGCTATCCTCCAAAAGGAGCTTAAAGAGTTGGTGAAAACTGAGCAGGAAAATGACGAACTGCTCGCATTCAATGAAGGGTGGGAAGAGGCCTGGAATAAGTTGGATGACGACCTGTTCAACACTGCTCGGCTGTGAGTACCATGTGGCCCTCTCCAATTCCAATTTTCTAACGTCTCAAATAGTATCACCTGCGGTCTTTACATCCAGATTTCGATCCATGACTATCTCAGAGCTCTCATGGGATTCCATCAATGGGATACGAACTTTACCCTGGACCCTCGTATGGACATGAAGACTCGCCCTTCGGGTGATAGAGTTACCCGTGGCCTTGGCAACCAAGTAACTGTCGAATTCAACCTTCTCTATCGATTCCACTGCGCCATTTCATCTAGAGATGAGAAGTATACGGAAGATGTCATCAAGGAAGGATTCAAGAAGAGTGGCATCGATATCAATCCGAAAGAATTGACTTTAGAGCAGTTCCAGGCGATTAATAATGCGTATGGAAATAGACCAATCCCTCCGGAAAAGATGGAATTTGGCGTTCCGACTCCCGAAGAAAAGTTCACGCGAAACAAAGTCACCAACCTCTTCGATGATGAACAAATGATCAGAGAGCTTACTACTGCAATGGATACCCCAATTGGTGAGCATGGGTTGTCAGAATCCCTAAACTATGTTTCTAACTGGATACAGGAAACTTTGGGCCAAAGAATACCCCGAAGTGTTTGAAGCTGGTGGAGGTGATGGGCATCGCTCAAGCTCGCAAATGGTGAGTTGGAATCCCAAGCCGATACGACTTGACCCCCTAACCCTTTTTTCTAGGGAAGTTGGCACTCTCAATGATTTCCGCGAGTTTTTCGGTATGAAGAGACACACAACTTTCGAGTCAATCTCTCCACATCCCGAGGTCCACCAGGCGCTGCGCGATCTCTACGAACACCCCGACAAGGTCGAGCTTTATCCTGGCATCTTCTGCGAGTCTGACAAAAAGATGAACGGTGATCCTGGCCCCAGCGATCTTGATTCTGCACTCTGGGCTGCCATCTTCTCCGATGCCATCACATTGGTTCGATCTGATCGCTTCTACACGGTGGTAAGTTGCACGTGCTGTTCATGAGAGTAGTCACCAGATGCTAATATCACCAGGATTGGAACACCCACACGTTGACTACCTGGGGCATGAACGAGGTCACTGCCGATAACGATGTCTTGAAGAGCTCCATTTTCCACCGCCTTTTGCAGCGAGCCTTCCCAGAGTGGTATCCAACTGATTCGGTCCGTTTCTTTCACCCATTTTACACTGGTGCAAAGAACACGGAGTTTGCACGACAGCAAGGATACACTGAAAACTTCAAGATCACACCGGCAGTCACCAGATGGGCAAAGCCGAAGATTACCGACGATGACTACAGCCAATCTAACCCCCAGAAGCCCAGCAAACCCATGGTGATCAATGAAAGCTGGAAGATCAATGCAATTCTTCTTGACAGTGCGGATGAGCTTGTACATCCTGCTCGACTGAAGCTGAATTCTATGCCCAAGGAAATCGCCCAAGTTTTGGACCCTGGCTTCCAAATGCGTAGTGACCGAGAAATTGTCATTGACGATGCCAGGTCGGCGAAGCTGATGGACTATTTTACCAAGATCCTCAAGGATCTTGTTCAGAGAGAGTCCACCAAGTTGAAGAAGTCGGCTCAAGATGTTCAGATCTACCAAATCGATGTTGTCAAGGAGTAAGTACCCAAGTGGATGGAATTTCTTTTAGAAAAGCTGACTAAAAACTCTGCAGATTTGCCATTCCATTCGTGACCAGATACATTGCCGACTTTTTAGGCTTCAGCCACCTCCTCATTGGGCCACGAACACCTTGGGGAATGTACAGCGAGAACGAGATATACCAGCACATTACGAACTGCCAAGCCTTCTTCTCGTACAACACTGACGAGACCAAGTTGCCGAAGCGTCGCGAGGCGTTCAAAAAGTCAATCACCTTCTTGTTCAGGTTGGCTCAGAGAGGCGCTATGCGACATGCAAAGAAGTGGAGGCTCAGAAGAGCGGTTGAGTACGGAGTCGGCTCTATCTTCTCTCTCCTTACCGGAGGGGAGGCGAACCCAATGGCGGATCTCGGAATTGAGTCTGCGGACGCTGTCCTGAGGTGCGAACATAACTACCGCAAAGCCTCGGCCATTCTTTTGTTCATCGCCTTGGACAATGCCAACAATGCTTTGCTCAGTGTAAATATATCCTACAAACCAACGTATCTATTTCTGAACACCATTCTAACCACAATTCGCAGTTTACCTCGGTCCTGGAACACTTCCTCAAGGAGCTCTATGACCTGGCAGCCAAGATGAACAAGTTCCCTAAGGAATATGAAAAGGTTGACCTCCAGAAGGAATGCCAATGGTTTCAACTTCAGGAGCTGGCCTTGAAGGACAAAGATGAAGAGATTCAGAAAATTATTCTCAAGGCCCAACGAAGACATGTCAAGTTGCCTTTCATCAGAAAGGCTGCCAAGACGTGCACCTATAACTGGACTAACCCAAACCCGCAAGGTAATGAGGAACCTGAAGGTAAATTGGTGATCGAAAAGGGCACGGTAGTCATTTGTGATACGGCAAGTTCCATTCTATGCTGAAAATTGAGTTTTTGCTAACCATGTGTAAAGCACGCTGCTGCCAAGATTGATGAGGAGCGAAGAAAGGCCAATCCCAAGGTGAAATATGACGAGACCGAAGAGTCTCTGGCATTTTGCTCAGGTTTCACTCGAAAGTTTGGTCGCTTCCAGTCGGAGAAAGTAGACGCCCTCAGCATGACAGCCATGTTCAAGGTGCTTTTGGAGATGGAAAACTTGCGCCGGGGCCAGAACTCCCAGGGCCGTTCCAAGAAGGTCCACATTAACACCCAGTACGAGACCTATACCAACTACATGGCTCCCATGAGAATGCGTGAAATCCAGTTCCGCTACGAGAACCCACCGCCTGAGACGGACGGTAGCCAGGTTCCCAAGGATGGGACAGAACAGGACAAGAAGGATAGCAAGTCTTCGAATACTAGAAAGAAGACGGCAGAGAACAAGAAAAGCAAGAAAAATGTGGATGCCAAGAGCGGCTCGGAGCTCTATTCCAAGAACGTCATGAGGCCGTCCACTGAGACCTACCTCACAGCTGAATGGGATGAGATGGTCCCTTTCCCAACCAGTAAGTCAAAGGCCTAACCACGATTCCTGAACCCCTTCTAACAATCCATTTTTAGCTTGGAAGCTGCGGTTCGACGGCTACGGCGCATCAACGTACGGTGGTAAGGAGCTGCCGGACTTGGTGGTGGTGCCAGAAATCGACGATATCCCGCCATGGTATCAGCCTACTGGGCCCAGCCACAGTGGAGGGTCCTTTGCAACGTGCGAACACAAGGCAGAGAGCTCTGAATGGCAGAAACCAACCGGGAGTCTCAAGAGTGGCGGCGAGAAGAGTAGCGGCGAGGGGAGCTCTGACTCTGCCCAGAAAAGCGAGCAAGGCCAGACAAACGCGCCAATCCAGGCCCAGTAGAGACGCAGCGGTAAAAGGTTCAAGGGGCAAGCCCAAAGTAACCGTGGCGGCGAAGGGAACTAAAAATGGCGGATGCTTCCACCGATGCGGGTGTTTAGGATAGTCTTCGCATAACCCCAGCCCTACTCATGGACACAGCAGCTCTTCACCAGTCTGCACCGCTGAACCAGTCATTGCACTCTAGTCTCAATAAATAAAATAAAATGTATTCGATTTATGGTACCAGGCTTGCATAGCCGCCGGGGAGATATCTAGACGGCTGACGTGAGAATGTGTCATCTGATGCAACTGCACTGCTGTCCGTTGCCTAGTTCCCGCCGCTGTTAAAAAGCTTGCGGGCTGCCGCTGCCACTATCCGAATGGTTTTAATCTTCCACTGCACCTGTAGGTATAAACCATCACCAGCAAAAATGAGCCGCTAAAAAAGAATGGACCCGAATGGCCGGTTCAAGATATTCTCGCAGGGCGACATGGCTCAAAGCCTCCAGAGTGCCGACAATCGAAGAACTCACACCAAATCCAAGACTGGCTGCTTGGCTTGCAAGGCCAAAAAAGTCAAGGTCGGTGATTTTCTAGTGCCCAATGGGCAGCTGGCATGTCCCAAAGGGGAGCGGAAACTGACACGACAGGTCAAAGTGCGACGAAGTAAGGCCGGTGTGCCAAAGATGTAAAAGAAACCGCAGGATTTGCTCCTACGCCCGGCCGTCTCTGGGTGCTTCATCTTCAAGTCATCCCCGTAGTTGGCCGCGCAAGCCGGGACTCTCCGTCTTGAGTTCACACGACATTATCCCGTTTTCCCTTCCAAGCAGGGCGAATGGCACGCCCAGCACGCATCTGATAAGGCACCTGCACCATCATTGGGGCCATATATTCCAGGCCCCTCAGAGCCCGAGATGATATGGCTATTCCAATCAAACCCGCTGGTTCGGGGCAGCATTCTTGCCTTGTCGGCAAGTCACCTCCGCCACGTCTCTCCGGATCTTATCGACCACCAAATCGCAGAGTACTTCCACAAGTCTCTTGCGTTGCACGATTACCAGTGCACCCTCGAGGGTCTCTCAAACGAGCTCCGCCAGTCCGTCCGTGAAGAGTTCCTTCTCAGCGCTGTGTTCTTGAACATGCTGGCGCTCGCTCTTCCGGACACTGAGAATGTCGACCCCGCCAACTCTTGGGTTTTTAGTTCTCGCCCGGACAGGATGGGTTGGCTGGTGCTTCAAGGGGGACTGAGGCCCTTGACCATAGCGTTGGTGGGCCAGAACGACGGCTTGGCCAAGGCCCTGGATTTCTTGGGCAAAATACTACTTGGTCCTGGGAGAGACTTGTGGACATCGGTGCGGCGTATTAACAACCTTGAAATGGTGCCGAAGAGCTGGGTCCGATTGTTCGAGCTGGACAGCGCGCTGGAGCGCAGGGCCATGAAGGAGTACGTGTTTTGGGAGCCCGTCATGGTTCTTGCTCGCTTTCGACTGTTGGAGGTGGACAACCCAAGCGTGATTAAAATATGGGCGTTTCTGTCCAAGATTAAGCCAGGATTTAGAGAGCTTCTGTACAACAAGGATGAGAGGGCCATGTGGGTGTTTGGGTACTGGTTGGGGCTAATGCAGCGTTTCGTGGGACTGTGGTGGTGCGAGAAGCGCATCAGGATGGATTACCAAGCTGTTCGGGCCTGGCTGAGAGGGCGACGTCTCGTCGATCGGCCAGGGCTGGAGGGGCAGTTGTGGAGAGATGTGATGATGGACTTGGAACTGGTGCCTGTGGGTGGTACAGGTCATTCATTGTCTTGAGCTCGAGGTTATGTTTTTCACGATACCCGGTACTCTTTGGACCCATGCACCCTTCAGGAGCCTGGCGTTGATAATAATAGTATGTTTACTTGTTTGTTTTGATCCTGTATTTTCGTACTCCGATCCAAATTAAGCAGTGATTCCTCCTGCAAGAGGTCAGGTTTGAGATGGCGAATAACAATCGCATTCTGCCCCCAATGAGACAATGCACTGCAACGTTAATACATCAGCGGGCCAAAGAGAGACCCGCGTTTTAGATATACAAATCACCCACGAATAAGCCACGGTGCTCTGCGTTCCCTCCGTAGTAACGCTTGGTATCAACATGTTTGATGGCTCCAGCAGGCGCCGTCCCAACCACAGCCTGCCAGCCTGCCAGCCTGCTTCCTCGGGCTCCCCGCTCGATCCAGATGTGCCCCTCTCTGGGGTTGTACAAGTGAGACATCAATGTAGTCAGCATGCATATGAGGCGTCACGCAGCGAACAAAACTGATTGATCGAAAGTCTGCTCAGCCCATTTCAATTTTCTTTTTCCACATCATCACCTGCTTCCCCTCTCTTCAGCCTGCGAGATTCCCCCCCCCCCCCCCCGTTAACCAAACCAAACCAAACCAACAAGAGAGAAAAAAAAAAGACACCATGAACTTCGAAAGTTTGCCCGCGGAGTTGCTGTTGCATACTATGCTGCAGGTCGAGTCTCCAGAGCAGTTGCAAAATCTCATCTCGGCATCCCCCAGTTGCTTCCAGGTCTTTTCCAAGTCATCGAGCATCATCCTGACCAGCTTGATCGAAAACTCGGTCCATCCCATCGCTCTTCCTATACTGAATGCGATTGCAAATGTTCCTGAATACACCGAGGAGACTCTGGAAGTGTTCTATGAGGGTCTCCCGGCCTTCATTGATGATTACTTTACTCCAGGGGCTTTCAGCCTCCCTATCGACAAAATCGACTTGATGCGTCTATATCGCATTGCCGATCGTGTTAATGGATTCGCACATGGCTATTTCCAGCACGCCATGCATCTCATCTCCGTCATTGACCCCAGAGAGCCTTCTACCATGTTCCCAGATGAACACGAAAGCGGCGCAGACGCTCCATCGCCTGATGCATCGCTCTCTCCCTCTGAAAGCGAGATGGCACGGATGCAGCGGGCTTTCTTGCGATTTGAGCTGTATTGCCGGATGTTCCCACCCTACGATTTGGCTGAAGGCGGTTCGCTCATGCTGGGCGATGACCAGTTTGAACTGTTTCTGTCCCGCCTCAGCACGTGGGAAGTTGAGGAGATTTCATGTGCGCACCACTACCTCGCCACGGTCGTGGGAAATGCCATAGACAACCTCTCGGAAGAGTTCGTCGAGGCTATTCTGACCGCCCAGTCCGCCTATAACAGGGACGAGGAGGCAAGATCCAACGCGCCAGAGGGCCCGGGCTACAACTTCGGCGTGCTGTTCCTTCGCAATTCGATATTTACACAGCCCCAAACGACTGATGAGCAGCTCGCTCTCAGCTACATGACTTCTCTGGGGATCAACTTGGTTCACCAAGTCGCCCACGGCGAGGGCGAGACACCGAGAAAGCTGATTCGAGAGAACTACCCGGCGACCCGGGAGTTCCTCCCTGAGGCACTGGCGCATGCCGTGCGCGGCGACGACACCGGGCTGACGGTCGAGCCCGAAAACTTTGACGACAACGATCTGGAGGTGGGCAATTTTGGGTACTACAACTTCAAGACCGTCTCCGCCGACGTCTACCTCCAGATCTCCTTTCAGGGCAAGGTGAACCTTCCCCTGCGAGAGCTGGGCTACGTCTTCTGGGACTCGGCGCGGTTTCGGGATTTCAGCGTCTACAGACTGTTTATGCGAGCAAGGACTCCTCACAAGGAGGACATGCTCGTGCCCGCCATGAGACGACGCCGGCCCAGCGGCGACAGCAGGCTGAACGACATTACCCTCCCCATGGAGGAAATAGAAAGGGTGGAAAGAGAGTTTGGGACCCTGGTGTACCATCCAGTTTCTGTTTCTTCTGGCACACATGGCGATTTCCTTAATGGAAATGCTACACGGGAATTCCTACTAGACTTTGGTGCAGACATGTTTCAACCCTGGTGATAGGCAAAGCTGCTTGCTCTCGTTGGCTCTCGTTGGCTCCTTTTTTTCTTCTCTTATCTGTAGTCCTTCCAATTGTTTCTATTGCTACTATCACTGCTGCTGCTATTGTTGCTTCTACTACTGCTATTTATACTGCTGCTATTTGCCTCTCTTTAATATACCAGTACTTGCTTTAGTCCTTCGGGTTAGGATTGTATAGTATATACTATAGTTAGTTTTTGTGTTAGTGTTATTGTTAGTTTACAATTCCATGGAATTCATCATCTAATAAAAGATCCTCTGTAGACGATTGTCCTTATGCTAGCTTCTTAAGCCGCCGTTAGAACTTTGTAGAAGACGTGTTGCAGAGGCTGAGTCTTGGGCACACGACTTGGTGTTAGATGACTGATGTTTTCTTTAGTAAAAGTCGCAACGCAACAGTCGCAGTCGAAAAAAAAAAACTAAAGGCCGGAATTGCCATATCAACTCTAATTTCCACGCTATCCATCACGTGCGCGAATTAATTCATGAATCGAGCGGCCCTTATCTTCGCTTTCATTTCTTCACGCACGTAATATTCGGTCTCATTTCTATTGTACAGAAACAGCCCCCACGACTTTTTTATTTTTATTTTATTTTTTTATTTTTATAAATTGTATCATTAGCATGGCTAGGCTGACCAATATAGACCTGGTAAGCCAGGTTGACTCGTGAGTACAACCCTGTAATAAGCTTAGTTTAGCTAATTGTATGTCAGCTTCCCATATCAAGATGCAGATGACTGGGAAACACAGAGCCGCTCATTAGATATATACATGCTAGTGTCGAAGGATGCCTTAGGAACAGTCCCGCAAGGATATATACTGGCCTCAGTCCTGAAGACATTGCTGGACGTCCCAATTGACATTCGCGGCGAAATAGCCGTTGACGAAGACCACCGCACAGTATTGGCCTTCACAGAAAGTTCTGAACCAGAGCGCACTGCTCGAATTGAAAGAACCTTCCGCTACATCAAGGACCAGAAAGTCTTTCCCTGCCTAAACTCGTGGAAAGGCGAAATGTCGCCCGTCTATGATCGCGACAACTACACTGTTCTGTACAGCGTTGACCGAGCCGTCACCGAGCTCCTGGGCGTCATGAGGTGGGGGGTTCACATGACGGCGTACGTCGTCGACCACACCGCCCCTCGCGGCCTGCGGATCTGGGTGCCTAAGCGAGCTGCAAATAAATCGTACCCCGGCATGCTGGACAACGCGGCGGCGGGTGGCTTGAAAACGGGCGAAGACCCGCTGGATGGCATCGTGCGCGAGGCCATGGAGGAGGCTAGTCTGCCAGAGTCGCTTGCGAGAGAGCGTACGCGACTGACTAGCTCAGTCACGTACATGCATGTCAGCGAAGCAACCGACGGGGCAGCCGTTGGCATGATCCACCCGGAATGCCACCGGATCTTCGATATCGAGGTTCCCGCCGAGTTCAGGCCCGTCCCGCGAGAGGGCGAGGTGGCGGAGTATCGTCTTTGCACGGTGCCTGAAGTGCAGGAGGATCTTGCCATGGGGAGATTCAAGCCGAATTGCGCGCTTATCATGCTCGAGTTTTTTATCCGACACGGAATATGTACTGAAGAAAACGAACCTCGTTTTGTAGAGATAAAGAAACGGTTGCATAGAAATTTGCCCTTTGCTGGGCCGCATTTGTTGTGAAATGCGTTCCCGCGCACGACAAGCTGTTAAAAAAAAAAAAAAAAAACCACCCAAACTATGCTATGCTCCTCCTGCGTGAAGCCAAAAAGAATATAAAGAAGGAAAAGAAGTACCCTAGAAAACATGATTGATAAATTCAAGACTTTTGCTCTGATTGCGCTGGTCGTTCATTTCACATTTGCAGTAGTGTTATATGGATTACGGTCAGCGTCAGAGTATCCAAAATTCAAAACACCCATATGGTATCAACTTTCCCGGGGTATTTCCAAGTGTCCTACTGGAGCTTTCCGTTGATCTTTTTTGAATAGTGGTACCCATTGATCTGGGGGAGGCTCTCTCGCCTGATGCGGTGAAATAGCCTCTCAAAAACCTGTACCACAAAAACCTGGATGATCAAGATAACAAGGCGTATGAAGTAGTCTGTCAAGCCGAGACGGGGCTTTCTGCCTCTGCTATATGTCGAATCCGTGAAATCGAATGGTAGTCTTGCTCCAAGGTGGTCCTGTGCTACTTGTAATCCGCTGCTGAAGCCGTCTTCATGGAAGCCATACTTTGTCCATGCTCCTGCATAACTTATGCCACGAGTGTTCTGGATGTAAGGAAGTAGCTTCTGTGCGCGAACGACTGAAGGGGTGTACACAGGTTGGGAATAATAATATTTCCCTTGGATAGTCTCTAGTCGAGGCTTGAAGACGGGGTTCAGTGTAACAAAAACATCTCCGAATGTGTCTCGAGGGATATGCTGGAGGATGTTCATGTTGTAAGTCATTGAAACCTTGCCGGTCTGGGCTTTGCGTATTACTGGTGAAGATAGAGTTAGGTAGTTCCAGCTTGCCCATGCCTTTCGGCGAACAGGCATCAGTGCACGGTCCGAGTGCAGCACTGCTTCATTTTGTGAGGTTTCAAAGCAAGATAAGATGGATCGCTCCTCTGGGCTGGCTGATGATCGAATGATGTCAAGAGCTTCATCACCATGAGTCGCCAGGATGACATGATCAAAAACTTGGGATGAACCGTTTTCGAGGTGCACTCTAACTCTGCCATCCTCTTCGCTGGATACTCGCCGCACAGGCGTCTTCAAAAATATGTGGTTAGGGGGGAACCCTCTGAAAACAGCATCAATGTATGCCTTGGCACCATCCTTGATGGTGAGCCACTGTGGGCGGGCTGCAAAAATGGACAGGCAGTGGTGGTTCCAGCTAATTAGGCGGTCAGTGTTAGTCAACCGCACTAGTTGGGGGTCCTGGCTGACTTACAGGAAGCGAACCAACGTGTTAGCCGGAAATTCCATGACACACTTGTCGGCGCTCGTGCCCCAAGCGGCTGCAGTCATGGGTATGAGATAATCGTCGCGGAAGGCATCGGAGTACCCTTCGCGGTCCAGGTACTGGCCTATTGTTTCTTCCTTGGCGACATGGTTCATGATGGCGTTTCCGACGTGGATGTGCTGCGTCTCCTCGGGTTCGTTCACCAGCAAGTCAAGGGCGAACTGGTTGAAGCGAATGATGTCAAAAACCATTCTCCACACTCGCGGCGACAGGATGTTTCTTCTCTGGCAAAAAAAGGAGAACAAACTCGACCCAGACCATTCAAAAGCGCCGCGATCCCTGGATACGCTAAATGACATGTCCGTCGGCTCGGTCTCGACGCCAATCTTGTCGAGAAACTGCAGGAAATTTGCTGTCCAAGCATGATTAGCACACGCGAGATTCGACGCGGATCCATGCGACTCACGATATGTCGCTGTGTTGAAGGCGACGAAGCCAGTATCGACAGCTGTTTTATACTTGCCCTTCCGGAACTGGACGGTATTGGTGTGGCCGCCTAGCCGGTCGGCGGCCTCGAAGATGTAGACATCATGATATGTCTTATTTAATGCCCAAAGAGCTGCGATACCAGCGCTCCCGCTGCCAACAATAGCAACCTTCTTCCTGACAAAAAAATCAGTGTGGCCGTTCATCTGGTAGTCTTGGCTCAAGAATACGAAGTGAGTGGGTGCACGGGCAAGGATGGCTGGCGGATTTGTTGGGTTCAAGTTTGGGCAGAGGAGAAGCGATGACGAAATGATGCTAAATATCAATAGCGAGGAGGGATGGGCATCGTCGACACATGTGATAAAGGAAACCCAAATGTCTCAGATGTGACGAATTGTGATTGGCGCCGCGTCGAGCCGCTGAAGGTGTCGGCTCTTGATTTGACGACGATGCATTCGGTGAGTGGGACGGAGACGGGACGTACATATGATGTGGCTCTGGCATAGTGGAGGTCTCGGCGGTCGCCGGAAATAGAAATATGTGTGTGACTGAGGTACAGATTCAGCTGCGACTTGTCCCTGGGGCGTCTCACAAAGGGAATGGTCAATGAATATGGAATGGAGAAAGTCAACCAGGACCTCCGGAAGTGTCGAGATGCCGAATGACATCCAGACCTTGGCCATTGCTTCTCAACGATTGGGCTCGACCCACTTCGCTCTACCAGTAGTTCTCGCGCCACAGTGGCTCAGACTGGCAAGTGGCTGGCTGAACAGGAGCTCAAGAAAAGAAAAACCGGCAGTCCGTTGGTGAGGGAGGCCTTCATTCCGTCAGACTTGGCGATGCAACACAACGATGTTAACGTGGTGCAAACGTTCGTTTTAGGCTAAACAAACACAAGCGAGGGCGGGGGCGGCCTTCATTCGGCAAGCCACGGTCACTATTTTGCTACAAAGTCCCATGCCCAAGGCATAGGAATGTCGAACACTCAACGGGATCGGTTAACGTGAGATCGAGTCACCAATTCTTAAAAGCGCCGAGCAGGAGACCTGCTTTGATCTGCCCAGAGTGTTTCAACTCGTCGCCATTGACGGATAAATCGCGTCACGACGCAGAGCCGCTATTCTTCGCAGTCCGGGGGATTCAACTTTCTATTGAGAGAAAAAAGAAAAAGAAGAAAAATTGCAACTCGCCTTGGCAGATAATATCCTGTCGGTTCATGTGCACAGACCATGTGATATCACGTGAATATGTATGTGGCTGGGGTCGGTCTCCATTGGTTGGTCATGCATGACATACGCAGGCATCCTCCATACTCTGGCAAGACCATCCTAGTTGACGACGACGACGAATAACAGGTAGACACCAATAGTCCAATACCGACATCACTCCGCTGTTGCGCATCGACCCTTCATCTCCGAAAGACCGCGACATCTCTCCTTGGGCGGTTTATCAAGATCGTCAGCTCCCTTTGCGTTTGGCCCAGCCCGTACACTCCCTGACCCGACTCGGCCCAACCTCCTCGACCATGGCGAACCCTCTCGATACCGACGCCGGCTCTGAGCTTTTCAGCTCTTATGAGGCCGAATTCAAGCTTGTTCAAGCCGATCTGACACAAAAGCTGGACCAAATCCCAGAGCTTAGCGGAGAGCCCCGAAAGGCCGCTATCAGCCAGGCGGAGCGTGCGCTGGAGGAGACCGACGAGTTGGTATGGTTACCGTTCATGAAACCTGCTGTGGTCCATTATCAGTATCTGCGCACATTGCTAACAAGTAGCTGTAATGCAGCTTGCCTCTATGGGCCTCGAGAAACAAAACATTCCCACCAGCGCTCGCACGAAGGTCAACCAACGATTCCGCAACTATGAGGCCGATATAGATGCCGCCCGACGCAAGCTCACATCGCTTTCTTCTGACCGTTCTGCTCTGTTTGGCTCGCGCTATACCGATGATCCCGCTGGCGCCTCGGACGCGCACATGGAACAACGACAGCAACTGCTATCTGGCACGGATCGGCTGGACCGAAGCACCCAGCGCCTCATAGCTTCTCAGGCTCTTGCAAACGAGACCGAAGAAATTGGCGCGCAGACCTTGGCCGACTTGAGCAGACAGCGCGAGGTTATTGAGCACACGCACGGTACTCTTCTACAAAGTGAGGGTTATGTGGACAAAAGCGTCAAGACACTGAGGGGCATGGCGCGTAGGTAAAGTGCAATGCTGCATCATCTCCTCGCACGCTATACTGACCTTGACGAACAGGATGGCTACAAATCGGATAATTACGATTGCGATCATTACGGTGTTGGTTATTCTTATTATCGCAGTCATTTTCAGCAAGTTCCGATAAACTATCTTTGGGCATTGGAGTTCCGGCTGTCATGATCAATTTTGACCTGTATCGGAGTTTCATATCATTGGAGGTCTACTGTGCTCTCGTTCAGTGAAGGAGAAGGAAGGGACCGATTCATAACATTCTAGAAGTAGACCAGGGTTTTGTTCGCTTTGTTTGAAGGTAAATACTTACGCAATGTTTTATTCTAGTTCTTGCTTTGCGGTGCCTTTTACCAAGTGTTATCAATAAATTTCTCGAATTGAAAAAACAACATTAGTGTCCCGTAAATGTTGGATGTAAACAATTCCACTAAGCTCTCGCGTTGCTGAGCAAAAGTTGCGACGAATGTGTCTCAGCTGCACAATGGCCAGGAACGAATGCGGGGAACTGGCTTGAGCTTCAGCTTACTTGGGTACACAACAGCAACCTTGATTCCTGCCAATACAACGTGGTTTCTAAAGAGAAGGTAATGATACATAATAGAACCAATGACTAAAACGACATGTATCCATCTATTAACACAGTCTCACAATCATTCGGTTGAATTTAGAAAAAGCTCTCATGCCCAGGTACCTGATTGAGGCTGAGATTGGAGTCCGGAATTCAACCGAGATTCACCCAGTTCGCCCATGCAAGGGCTACTACTGGACTTCCAGCCTCTCTCTTTTGTCCCTTTTGCAAAACCTTTCCTCCCACACAAAACAGCTTCCACCTTACTCTCCTCCCACATTCTCCTCCTCTTCCCTCCCTCCCTCTCCACCACGCGCCCCTCTTGCGCTGTATTTTATCATCTGCACGCGCGGTGCTTCTTTCTGGCTGCTTTTTCACTTTTCGAAGCGTCGTCCTTAGAGCTTGCCGCGTGCTCAACGTGGCCTCTTGCGCTCTGCTATGTCTGAATTTCTCGGGTAGGGTGGACGTGGTCATCAGCACCTGTCTACGCCCGCTTACGCAGCTACAGGTCTCGTATCTCGCTCATCTCGAAGAGCGATATTCGGTTCGTCGTCTCCCGCGCATCTCGTGCGATCGGCCAATGCTGACATTCGCACCAGCTATGTCGGTACCCTCCACGAAATCAACTCCGATGAGTCGACAGTGTCTCTCGAGAATGTGAGGTCGTTCGGAACCGAGGGCCGAAAGGGTCGGACCGAAGAAGAAATTTCTCCATCCGACCAGGTCTACGAATTCATCGTTTTCCGTGGCAGCGATGTGAAGGATCTGCGAATTGAGGAGCACCCAAGCATCAAGGAGAACCAGCCTCCCGCCGTTCCCGATGACCCAGCAATCGTTGGTGTAAGTTTATCCCGTGTCCTCTCTCTCTCTTCCCATATGATGAATTATTTCGGATGTAAAACATGTCACATCGGAAAAGCGCAAAAAATAATGTCGAGATTTCCGTTGCCTTCCTTCTGATCATGGGAACATTGCAATTCTTTTTCACTCAAATCATCTCTTGAGGTCACCTGCTAACAGGAATAAAGGCTCGCAGTCGTCCTGCCGCCGCTCAGGCACCCAACCAAAATGCTCCTCCCGGAGCTCCTGGTTTCCCTCAGAACCCATACCCTCCGAACAATTTCTATGGAGGTCCCCCTCCTGGAAACTGGGGTCGGGGCGGTGCTCCTGGACCTGGGCCTGGGCCAAACTTTGGCAACATGCCCTATCCTCCACCTCCGGGCTGGTTCCCTCCAGGACAGGGATTCCCGCCTGGCGGTCCCAACGGTCCCGGTGGTCCAGGACACTGGGGCAACTACCCATTCCCTCCTGGAGCCCCTGGTGCTCCTCGCGGTCCTGGTGGCCCTGAAGCGGCTCAGAACCAGCGAGCGACACCTGCTTCTGCGCCGCCCCAAGATGCTGCTAAACCTGCTCCCATCGGACCAGGTGCTGATCGGGGCAAGACTGCCACACCCAGCGGACAACCCGCACCCCCTACAGAGCCCAAGTCTTTGGCCCAGGGCCCCCGTCAGCCCGTGAACGCACCTACCCCTCCCGTAGAGTCGAAGCCTTCCATTGAGGAAGTAAAGCAGGCTGCCGCCAGCTTGAACCCCAACGGCCAAGCTGCTGACGCCAGTAAGCCCGCTCCTACGGGTCCCAAGAACCACCGTGTCACTCCCGTGATACCCCTGACAGGATCTGCGGCCAAGCCTTTCCACCTGCCTGGTGCCGCAGATCCCGCTGCTAAGCCCGCCGTAACCACCACTCCCGGCAACGTCCAGGATGCTACCAATGCTGCTCGAGCAGCTGTCGCAGTTGCCATGGCCCAGCTTGGCAACAGCGGTGGAAATGCCATGGACAATCTCACCAAGAAGGTTAATGAGATGAGAGTCAATGCTGTCAGGGGCGGGCCCACTAGCCGTGGCCGTGGCCGTGGTGGGCGACCCGCCGGCTCCAAGGTCGAGGTCCCCGACTCTGATTTCGATTTCGCGCAGGCAAATGCCAAGTTCAACAAGGAGGACGTACTCAAGGAGGCCATTGCCGGTTCTCCTTCGACTGAGGCTCCTGATGGAAGTGCGGAGGAGGTCCCAGAGGCAGCTCCTTCAAGCGATGCCCCACCCGCCTACAACAAATCAAGGTCCTTCTTTGACAACATCTCGAGTGAATCCAAGGAGCGGGCCGAGAATGGTGGCCAGAAGCCTGGAGGTCGTGAGTGGCGCGGTGAGGAGCAGCGAAAGAACATGGAGACATTCGGCCAGGGCAGCGTAGACGGTGGTTATCGCAACTACCGTGGCCGCGGCCGTGGTCGGGGCCGAGGAGGTCGAGGATACGGTCGCGGAGGTCGCGGCGGAAACCGACCCCAGTATCAGTCAGCACCCGCTACTCAATAAGTGACGGATGCAGACTCGAGAAGGTGGGCAATAATATCACAGCCCGATGAACCAACAACAAGCCATGGAGGGACTTGACGTCAAAGCGTGACGTGGTGTGGAAAAGACTCGCCCCGAGGCCACTCGGAACAAACCACTTGACACAGGCACTGGTTTCTGGCGGGCTTCTATTCCCCTTGTATGATGTATCACAACTCTCGGACTTTTTTTTCGATCGCATTTCTCCTACCTCGGAAAGGTAGAAGATGATTTTCCAATGTCCCATGAACAATGGCCTCGATGGGGGTGACAAATTAGGATTTTGACCGTCACAGGAACGGGGTCAGCGCGGCTCGGAGTTAGGATTGTATTGAACGCAGATGGGGTCATGGCCGAGGGGTACGGGGCGGTTTGCTTTTTCAGCCTTTTGAATCGACACGGGACGGACGGCCTGGCGTGGCCTGGTGCATACAAGAGATGATTAACCAGTTGATGAGAGGAATGAACACACAAAAGATGAAAAAATGGGAAATGAGACTTGATACCAAATAGCAGGATCAAGGTGAACACCTAGAATAGAGCTGTATGGACAAATTCTACCTTTATCAAGCTCATTTAGCTGCTCCGTGCCTATAGTGACTGTAATATCGGGAATGCTACAGACGTGTTTTGGCAGTGTTGAATCATCAAGTGGAGCTTCCATCCCAGGGCGCTGGGTAACGGTGATTTTGGGTGGTGGCAAGGCTGGCTGTTCTGTTGGTGCTCAATTGTTGGTGCTTGCCCCGCTGAACGTCATCAATCAGCCAGCGGCGTGACACATCGGTCAACCAAGCCCCATTCATATAAGCAGCTACTGATCATATCTGCGGGAGCTGACTGTTCATTGACATCCACAGCACTTACCAGACGGTATTTAGTGCCCTGTCTTGTCGACATTGCAAGTCGGGTTGTTCATACATCGTGCGCGACACAGTCTAGGGCCTGTAGGCTCAGTTGCTGCCCCTCACTTAGCCACAAAAAAAAGGCACATCGGTAATTCGCCATGTCCAGCCGGCAGATTCGCAAGCTCCAGAAGCAAAAGGAGCAAGAGATTGTGGCGCAGAACTCGGAAGACAGCGAGGAAAATGATGAGCCCGTAGTCGCAAAGCCGCGGGTGAGCCTTTTTGCCGCACTTGGTGGAGGCGACGATGAGGACGAGGACGAGGATGAGGCTCAGCAGTCCCCCCCTGCGCAGGAGGAGGTAGTAGAGGCGCCGAAACCGGCGAGCAGCAAGAGCAAAAAGAAGAAGAAGAAGAAGGCCAAGGCCAAGGCTAAGACTGCAGCCGAAGCTGAAGACAGCGGTGCCCCCGGCGCGAACGAGGACGATGGTGAGGATGAGATTGACAAGGCTATCAAGGAACTCAAGATCAAGGACGAGTCCAAACCTAGCAGCTTATCCGCCGCCGTAGTCGACTCGGGAGCATCTGCCTCTGCCCAGCGCCTCAATGCCATCCTAAGCATCAATACCTACCATCTCAAAGCCGTCAACGAGATGCGCAACCTGTTTGGCCGTGAGATCATAGAGTCAGCCGAGGCCGAGGAGGAGCAGGAGCGCAACCGCCGGCGCCGCGGCCCAGCTCAACAGCAAGTCGACCTCGAGACCTTCCTCCGAGGGCCCCCGAACCAGAAGAAGCTCTCAGAGGTGTCGCTGCGCCGCAACGTCTTCATCCAGGGCCGCGAGCATTGGCCGCGACAGACGGCAGGCGGCCTGACGATGCAGGAGGTTGCAAAGTCGCCTAGTGGCGACTGGGTCGAGTACGCCTATGCCTACGACAAGACCTACGATGCGGCCCAGACGACCTTCTTTGCCTACGTCCAGATGGGCGACCCCATGAGGATGGTGCAGCTTCTTGGAGGAATGCGTACGTATCTCTACAGACTAGACGAAGCAGACTATCCCCCTGATCGTCTCGCCGAGGTGCATTTTCGCTAACATATCACAGCGTACCACGTCTCAACTCTGCTTCAAGTCAGCAGCGTCGCCAAACAGGACCAAAACATGTCCCTGGCCGCCGAGCTCTGCGAGCGAGCCCTCTTCAGCTTCGGCCGCGTCACCACGTCGGCCTTTAGGCAGGATATTGAGCAAGGGCGAGCGCGCCTCGATTTCCGCCGCCCAGAGAACCGGCAGTTTTGGCTGGCGGGGTATCACTATATCAAAAGCCTCATCCGCAAGGGCACGTACCGCACGGCGCTCGAGTGGGCCAAGCTGCTCTTCTCCATGGACTTGACGGACCCCTATGGCATGCGGCACTTGATCCACCCTCTCGCGATCCGTGCCCATGAAGCTCGTTGGCTGGTAGACTTCATCGCCGAGGTGGAGGAGGCAGGCCAAGGGGAGAGCTACGTCTACATCCGCCAGACCCAGATCCTGGCCAAGCTGCAGATGGGCGACGCAGAGGGTGCGAGGGCTGATCTGGAGGCGGGCGTCAGGCGGCTACCTTGGTTGTATTCCGCCTTGTTTCAGGAGCTCAATCTTGATACGCCGCCATCCATCTGGGGCATAAGCGCAGATACAGATTCACGACTGTTCTGGGTGAGATTGTACACCACCTACACCAAGGACTTGTGGAACAACACCCAGGCCGTTGACCTGCTGCAAAGCGTGGCCAAGAGCATGAGTAAGGTGGACGCCAGTGTCCTGCCATCGGGCGACCCACCAGTTGGGCTTGATTCTACAAGATTGGTATACCTCGAAGGTCACACAACACTGCTCGAGGTTGCGCCTAGAGCACTTCTGGATAGTCAACCAAACTACGAATTCGACCCGCTGCCTCCGCCAAAAGAGGAAAACATATTCACGAGTCCATGTACACTACTGCCGTGGGGCGACGAGTTCCAACGGACCCAAGCACCGCAAGGAAATGTGTTGGCGTGGCTTCAGGGCATCTTCGAGCAATTTGCCGCGAGGCGGGAGGAGAGAGGAGAAGAGCCTGTTCCCATTGAAATGGTTGGCAATGCTATCAACGACCTGCTAGGCGATCAAGAGTTCTTGGAAGGTGTACAGGAGAACGCGCCAACGCGTAGAGATATCGGAGACACAATTATCGAGATGCTGCAGCAAAGATTCGGCCTGGGAGGGCCCGTTGCGCGGGATGAAGCCGAGGATCCAGAGCGACAGGTCGAGGGGCAGGCCGAGACACAAGCTGAAAGAGAGGCCGAGCAAGCACAAGGGCCTATACCCGGAGCTTGGCCCGAGGACGATTAGGAGACATGGCACGACGGGTTTGATGGTGGTCACCGCTGATGTTGACGAGCCGGGTCTAAATCACACCCTATCGTCAGCGGGCCTGATGCCAATCATGCTACATTACAGTAATAAAAGGGGGCCGGTGGCGATGCCACGCGCTGGAGGGAAATGAACGGCACGAGTCGCTCAGGCGGCTACATCCGCCAAAGCCAACGCCTTGATTTTTTAGCATTCGCCATGCTGTTAGCGTCGTCGTGGACTACTGTGTTTCAAGCGGGGCCCCAGAGATGAGGACAAAATTCCGAGACGACGGTTGGCATTGGGTGATATTAGGCGGCATGGGATAAACCGAGACACGATGCGACTGTGACGAGACATGCAAAGCGAGACAAGCATAACGGAGTGGTGCAACCGAGGAGGTCGATTGTTGGCAAGTGTCGGGGGTTCAAGTAAGACAGCCGATAGCTTGTATCGAGTACTTTGTGCTATGCAGCAAATTCCATGTAATTGATGGTTTTTGGAGCCCGGGATGTAGTAGATGATACTCAATTTGGCAGTTCCGGGATCGCACACATCCAGCGTTCGAGGATCAGCGCCGCAGCAGCCATGGACAAGTAAGCGACTGAGGCCAGGCTCCATCTGCTGGAGATGAGGGGGGTTCTAGAAAGGGCTGTGGAAGGCCGCTCGAGACCAAATCCGGCCAATAATGAGACCTTGGTATGGCATGATTTAGGGCTAGTCAGGATCGAGGATAGCCAGGACGCGGCGTTGGAAACTCGCTCAGCCCTGCCTTGCTCCTGCTGCTCCACGGTTTAGAGGGAAGACAATCTGGCGCTGGCGGCATAGCGCTGATCAGCGCAGCGAGTAAAATTGGGTGAGGAGAAGGATTAGCATCGGAGCCGAGGAAACCGGCGCTAATGCTAGACGAAAGCCAAAAACATCTGCCATCAACCAAGATGTAACACAGCGGGACACACGGACTCGAGGATAGGACCACCGGGGTAACACGAATCAGTCATCGGCCGACAAGAAGCACCGAAGCAACTGCATAAGACAGGGTATGTTCCGAAAGCCGGGTTGTTGCGAATAAGATTTTTTTCATTTTTGCAGATCGGCAGGAGAAACAGGACTTTTGCGTATAGGCATACCCTAAGGTCTGTCTCTGCCGCCGCGATTTCGCGGAGGGCCGGGAAATTCGGCTGCCCACCAAGATCACGACAGCTCTAGCTGTCTGGGCTGGGGCGATGTGCACGCGGAGCATGAGCCATGTGCCGCTGCGGCGATGAGCGGCAGGTGGGCGAGGCAAGCATGGAGGGAAACCATTTCGTTCCTCGTTTGAGGACTTGCCAATCCAGGGCTGAAAGGTGAACCTCGAGGGTAGGGGGGGGGGGCAGTGCCCAACCAGACCTGGTTGGTGTGAAGCCACAAAAGCCAGCACGCAGAACAAGCTGTGGATAAGGAAGCAGGGAGAAACAGTTCCGAAAGAGACTAATTTGGGGTCATCTCTCCCAAGGCAGTTGAAAGAAGCCGAATGGTTTTCGGGGCCGGAAGTCGCGTCTATCTAGTCGCAAAGCCGGGCACACAAGACTGAGCGGTTTTGGGTAAAGACAGTGGCGGAGGTACAGTAGAAGAGAGGGGGGGATTTGATTGTTTGGGCCTTCTTTGCCGGCCGGCGCCTTTTTTTTTTTTTTTTTTTTTTTTTTCCCCTGTGCCCAGATTGCAGAATGCGTAAGAGGGGGGCTATTTTCTGAAATGCAGAATGCAGAATGCGGCATCAATAAGTACCGGGGATTGGATGGAAATGCGTGTGCGTCTGCCGTGCGCTTCTGTGCGTTTCTTTTGCTGTGGTTCTCGGTATTTTGGGGCTGGATGGTTTGCTGCAAACTGGGCTCGGCTCCATGTTCTGGAGCTCTCCAAGAAGTAAGGGGGGCAGGAGGAGGGTGGGAGACCCCTGCCGTTACGACTTGCAGTAGCATACCGCGGACCGGCGGAGGGTAGGCATTGGATGGACGGTCGGCCGAGATGGCGGCCGCCATGGCCGGTTACGGGCAGAGGAGGGCTGTGTAGGCAGGCTCTGTGATTCGACGGGGCGAGGTGACAGCTTGTTTGTAAATGAAATGCTCTCGGTTCGCGCTCTTGATTGTCTGAGATGGATGGGGATTGGCATCAGCACGTGCCAGTCTGCGACCCCCGCGACGGAAGGATGGATGGACGAGGCCGCAGGAAATGGCGGTTGGAATTTGCGTTTTTGAGACCATGTCGAAGTGATCCCGGGCATAAGACAGGCATTGTTGTTTCTGTTTCTATTTCGAGCGCTCTTTGTTTCCTCTGAGGGAGCCAAGGAGGGATTGTGCTTTACGAAAAGAAAGGAAAAAAAAAAAGAAAAAAGGGGGAAAGCGAGAAAAGTGCAAACGAGGTAGGTAAAATTAGCCACAGCGATGCCAAGCGGGAAAAGGCAGCCAAGGCATCCAACTTGAAAATAAAAAACAAAAGGATTATACGACAGAGCATGGCATTGCGGCGCCAAATGACATCGAGATGCAGACTGTACGTAAAACCAACAGGGACACTCCAGAGCACCGGGAACATCACGTGCGCTGCCCAACCGACAAGCCCAATTGGGAAATGCCAGGCAGGGCCGAGACCCTGGGTCGGTCTAGACCCGTCTAAGGACCCGGCTCCGACGGCGGCCGGCGGTCGAAAATGCATTGCATCGACCGTCCGGGACGACGAAATAGGATGGGATGGGGTGGGCATGAGCATGAGCATGGGGCATGGGGTACGTACATCGTTGCGTCCAGGACTGAGATGAGACTAAGTAATGCGGAGGTACACATTGGGTAAGGTATGACAGCGGCCTGCCTCATCCCGTATTCAACAGGCGGCCGTATGCAGCAGCAGCTGTCCTGTTAACAGATGCCGTAGCAGCAGTGGTGGGTGTGGTGAAGACTGGGCCAGGCCAGATAGAGGTCTGTGACCAATTGGGACATTATAATAATTAAAAAAGAACCCAACATGAAAATTCTGAACGACAGCCAGAGCATGCAGAATGCGACGGGTAATAAATGTGAGGACATGGACGGTACCCTCCACCCCGGGTCCCGGGTCTCGCACCACTGACAGGCCCTTCCCTGCCAAATCCCCTGCCACCTGCAGGGCTAGTCTAGGCCGCTGTACGTCTGTAGCTCGCTCTCAACGGCATAGGCATAAGCAACTGAGGACAATTGCCATGTTGGGCAGACACACTTGGAGCGTCAGCAATTAACCAGTGGCAGCCGCGGCAGTCTCCATCTCACATCAACCACGCATCACGCCTCTCACCTCACCTCTCTGCTGCCCTCGCCGCCCGCGAGTACTTGCTGCTGCTTTCCCGCCTTGACCTCGCCGCACCCTATCAATTACTCATTTCTCAGCCCGGGACTTGTGCCGCACCGCAAGAGTGGAACCTACATTACCTCGCCCATTCCCTTGGTTCCTGTTCCATTCCCTGCCCTATCCAGCATCCAGCGCATCCAGCGCATCCACCGCTTTCCCCATACTCGTTTTGCGTCCCAGACCCGCGCTGTAATTGCGCAAATCCCATGCGACACGCGCCGCCGTAACTGCAGGTAGGTGCCAGGTATGGACATGCCCTGCTGCCACCCAGGCACAACCACCACACCGGTATGGGGATGCTGCTCTGTGGCCCGATCGATCCCCTTCTCCCCCCACCACCTACACACCAGCATCAACCTGCGCGAAACACACAGACACGGACGGGTACACTGACCAAGCACTTGTGCACAATGTAGGACCACAGCCGTCTCCCCGAGTCGCTCGATCGATCCCTCCACCCTTCACTCTCGCTCTCCACACGGCCTGTGGAAATAATCGCCGCCCTTTTTGTTCCCCCCAAGCCCATAGCCCATACCCCAGCCGCCGAGGCGCGTAGTAGTCTGCGGGCCAACCGTCGCCGAATTACCTCGTCTCTCTTCTCGCTGTGGCGGCTGAATCACAAAGCAAAGGGGGGGGGAACAGCTACGTCGGGCCTTGGCTTCTACGGGCCACTGCGGCGTCCCAGTCGTCCGTCAACCGCCCACTTTGAACGACCTACACCCAACTACAGCGAGAGGCTTGGACCCTTGGGGCACCTAGTCCCTAGCACGCTACAGTACGTACCAATACCAACCAGACGATACTACCCAGAGCCCACCCCATCTCCAGGAAAGCCCACTCCAGAGCAGAAGCAACCCAATCCCACCGGCCGGCTCAAGCCTCCGGACAGCGTGCTAGCACTCGGCCTTGGTCTAGCACATGGCATCTAGCTCCTAGTCCTCCCCTAGGTATCTTAGGTGTCTGCTAAGGCATTGGCAGACGGTCCCTGCACGGCTGCTGCACTGCACTGCACTCTGCAGAGCCCTCGAGGGTCCTAGTTCCCCATCCCCCGTCCCACCTCCCACGACCCCGTTGACCGCGGACCCGTCGAGAGTCCACGTCTAGCTTGTCGACTTTCTCCATGTCGTTCTGACTGTCTTCAGCTTCTTTTTTCCTTCCTCCGCCATTCGCGACTGGTCCGGGCTCGTCTCTTTCGTCTAGCCGTTCGTCATGTCCCCCGCGACATCGGCGCGCCTGCGACTCGATACTGCCTGCGTCCACCACCAGACAGCCTCGAAATCGTGAGCTACTCGCCAATCCCGCTCCTAACTCCAATCCCGTCGAGGCTCTCAGGCCCGTACCGACGCCCTTGCTCCCCGCCGCTACCATTCGCTACCAGTCGCCTCACCTTTCCGGGGCCCCTCCAATTCTGAACCGCCTGGCCGACTGCTCGACAACCCAACGGCACGCTCGTCTTCGTCCACAATCTCGTACGCTCCCTCTTCGCTACTTCGTCTCTTCGCATCGCCGACCCGCGCCTCTCGAGCATGGCCGCCGTTCACTCCTCCGCCCACGATGTGGGCGTTCCCGCCTCCGGACCTCCGTCCGGGACTCTAAACTCTGGTCCCTACGACTCGGCCCTCCAACAGCCGCAGCAGACTCCACCCCATCACCATCTTCACCAGCAGACGCCTCCGCAGGCTCACTTGCCGACGCACCCTTCTCAGCCGCAGACTCAAGCTCAACAGCCCCAGCAACAGAACCAGCGCAGCGTCAAAAGGCCTCGACCAGTCAAATCTTGCACCGAATGCCGCAAACGAAAGCTGCGATGCGACCGCCTTTGTCCTTGTTCGCAATGCCAAAAATCGAATCGCAATTGCAGATACGCCGTCGATCATGACTCGGCCAACCTATCTGACGGTTCTGACAACGAGACAGCCGAGTCATCCCGCCCAGCGAAGCGCACTTGCGGTCCCGGGATGTACTCCTCTGGTACACCACTACCGACCAACGACTCCCCGTATGTCCCTGTCCGAAACGGCGAAACATCCAACATGACTTTGGAAGAGTTGGCAATGCGCATGGAGCGGCTCGAAAAGCACCTAATGGCGCGGAGTCCTGCCGCTTCTGAAGCCAGCGTGGGCAAGCTCATTGCTGCCTCATCTGACACTATTCGCGGTCTGACGGTCAAGCAAGGCGCCTTCAGGACCCGGTACCACGGCCAAAACAGCTCCCGCGTACTGCTAAATCTGGTAAGTTAGTTTTTGAGGGGGGCTTTGGTGCAGGGATACTAACAAGGGACAGTTCGACGAAGCAAAGGACTTCATGGCAAATCACCAGAACAGCCCTGAGGTTCGGGAGACCTTGGTGAACTTTAGAAAGTTTCACAAGATGCTTTTAGACGAGTATCGCAAATGCCTATCTCCAATCACCGTGTTTGTGGACTCGATGATGCCGGTCCAGAAGCGCATGACGGATATTTTGCCTAAAAAGACGGTCTGCGATCGACTCATCACCTCGTATGTCGACACATCTGAAACCATTTACCGAATTCTCCACCTGCCCATGTTCAAAGATCAATATGCTCGGTATTGGGAGGGTACGCTGCAGTCTGAATTCTTCCTCCCCCAGCTTCTTGCCGTCTTGTCGGTCGCCTCTCGGTTCGAGACGAAATCGAAGGGCCTTGGCAATGAGAGAGCTGAGGGTGTGCACATCCCAACAGCTTGCGCCCTCGTACAAACTTGGCTGGGCAGTCTTAAAGGGAAGCAGCTAGTCGAGTTTGCCACGCTCCAGATCCAAGTCCTGCTCATACATGCACAGAGGATGATCACACCCCGTATGCAAGACTCCTGGACATCACTGGGTTCCACGGTCCGCATGGCCATGACCATGGGTCTTCACCGCGATCCTTCAGAATTCGAGCCACGAATGCCTGTTTTCCTAGGCGAAATGAGGCGCCGACTATGGTTTACCATCATCGACATGGACCTTCACATTTCTCTGGCCAGCAATCTTCCTTGTCTCGTGAGAGATGGCGACTACACATGCCGCCCCCCACGAAACCTCGACGATCATGAGCTCTATCCCGACATGAAGGAGCTGCCCCCCTCGAGACCCGCCGATCAGATGACAGACAACCAAATGCAGGTATATGCCGCCACGACACTCGGGGTGCGAATGAAGGTGGCCCACCTGCTAAACCGCATCGACACGATCCGAGATTATCAGGAGGTGCTTGACGTCGGAGCCAAGTTGGAACGTTATCTCGACGACATCAACTACATTTTCCCTCGGCAGGGTGTGCTAAACGATACCCAAAAGAGCAAGCAGTGGCGATCTCGGGTCATTCTCGACATGCATGTTCGCCGGCCTTTGCTTGCGCTCTATCGTCCATTTGCCATTGGCGCTTCCGATGCACCCGCGCAAATTTCTCGAGCCTACCTGCGGTCGTCCATGGTCATTATGAAGTACCTCGACGAGCTCGACCCCATGCTAGCGCACTTCCAGGATATTGCCGAGATGTACCACCAGGTCCTCAAGAAGGATATCATCCAAGCTGCTCTGAGCGTGTGCTTTTACATTCGGGCCGCGCTACGACCGGCATCTGACAGCACGGGCCTAGGCACGCAAGCATTACGTATGTCGCCCGATTCCTCGGATGACTTCCCAACGTACAACCCAGACCACCTTGTCCTGTGGTCTCCACCGCGGCTCATCAGCACTGTTGAGAAGACGCTGAACTTGCTCATTCGCAACATCAGCGGCCGGGACACAAAGGACCTCGTCTGTCTCTCTGTCGTGCTGCAGTGCGTCAAGAACCCGGATGCGAAGCCAGAGGAAATCGTGAATGCCCTCCGCATGGTCCTGGATCACTGCCTAAGAGCATCCAACATGAGCCTGGATGCCATTTCTCATGCTCCAGCAGCACCACCTCCCGTGGACGGCTTTCAAGGAGACACCTACTTGTCTCCGCATATGCCGTACATGTACCAGCAGTCCAGCATTGGAGTTCCGGCTGCGCTGAGCGACTTTGATGGTTGGATTTTGTGGGAAGGATGGGACTAATTAATCAACTACCCGTTAGGTCTGGAATATGCCAGACTTTACATTTTCCTTTGTTCATCTGAAGCTTGGATAGCTTCTTATAAACTGGAGGAGGCCAAAATTGCTATTTCGCTACATTTCCTTTGTACCCGGATTGAAAGAATCAATGTAGACAGGCGGCCACAACGGCGATGGGACAAGTGTTGTTTTGTTAGGGAGGCATGAGCTGGCCCCAGAAGATATTAGCGGGCGTTGGTAACGTGGCATAGTGATTATTCCAGCAGCTGTCACAGGGCGGGTGGGCATTTTGTTCCTTTCATCCCATTTTTTTTGTCCCTTTGTTATCTACATGTATTCCAAAGCTCAGCATTGGTGTAGTGTCTTGTGCGGCACATGGAGGCCAGAATGAATGGTCACGCCGTGACCTTTATATCTACAGCGGCGTTGTACAGCATCTTGGTAGGGTGGGATAGAACATATGCTGGGATATTGGCGGGAAAGGGTAAGGGGTTATAATAAAGTCTTTCGCGACGACGAAGAGTTGGCTATTATTATGTGACAATCGCCATGCATTCCGTTGAAGGGTTACAACTGCTGTTACACGGGAAAGGGTGTGATCGTTTCTGACATGTTGAAACTAATTTTAGATTCTATATTATCTAGATGGTTGGGAAATAGAACATGCGTACAATCTTGCTCGCCCTGTGCTACGAAACCTTGATAAACCCATATAGTCTCCTCCTAACACCATTCCGTTCTATAATTAACCACCCAATGCGTATCCTAATTCGAAATCACAGGCGCCTTGTTGTCCCACTCATCCTTCTCTGCCGCCTCAACGAACCACTCCGCAAGGCTCTCCCGCGTAAGGGTGCCCATCCAGGGCATGCCCTTGCCGTCCTCGGGCCACACGCGGACTGGCTTGGCCGGTCCGGATAGGAGAGCCGGCGGACGGGCCATGACAAAGGGCACACCGCTCTCCCGCAGGACGGCGTCCATGCGCTCATGGTCCGCGAGGCCGATGCGCATGGCGGCGGCGTGGCTGAAGAGGAAGCGCACGGGCATGGCCATGGAGCGCCACGAGGGCCCGACGGCCTGGGACGAGTTGACGACAATCTTGGGCGCCCTGGCGAGCGAGGCGGCCTTGATGGCGGCCACGAGGGCCACGGCCGTCTGCTCAAAGAGGTCGTGGGGGCTGTCCGGCGCCGGGGCGGAGAAGGGAGAGCCCCCGACGCGGCGGTGGCCGAGGGCCGAGATGACCACGTCCGGAGCGCAGGGCGAGCGCAGGGCGGTCTCGAGGTCGGATTGCGAGGTGGAGGATCCCTTGACGAGAGTGAGGCCGGGGTGCTCGGGGAGCGAGGCCGTGGATGGGTTCCGAACGAGGGCGGTGACGGTGTGGGAGCGAGCCAGGGCCAGGTTTAGAATGAGCTTGCCGTTGACTCCAGTAGCTCCGAGGATAAGAAAATGCATTTTGAGTGGTTGTTTTTGGGAGGGGTTTTAGTGATTTGGTTGTGTAGGTTTTGGTGTAAGTGGTGATGGTATTAAGAACACACAGTGATGAGGGAGTTGGAATATTCAGTAGAACTCGCTTCTAGAGAACACAAGATGCTTTTTTATTGATTTCTACAAACTAATTCGAGTCTTGGATCCAGCCTTTTTATAGCCATTGGCACCATGGTGAGCTTGGCCATTATTGTTTGCAAACTGGCAGTCACTCGGCCGATACAGTCACGGAGCCGGTTCACTCGGCCGGTAGTAGTGCATTATTCGGGTCATCCGAGCGCCAGGGCTTAGAAATCAAGCGCTTTTTCGGTCTTTTCTGACCTGGAGGACGGGGATTTCAGATCGCCATTTTGCTTGGCTTCGGGTTTTGTCCAGTGGCACAAATATTCCTTTAGATGTATAAGGCCTGGGTTGAAGTTCCAACTGCCAAGGAGGAAACAGAGCAGTACTCGTGCCGGACCGATGAATAGTCCGCCCACTTTTATAACGAGGGAGATGAAAAGGAAGTGGTTTTAGGCCGCTGCCAAATGCAGTAACCAGCCTCGGCAATAACTATTTAGCCACGGGTGCTTTTCCTCATCTGCGCCCACGACGCGCAGCAAAGGAGGGCCTCGGCACCCCGCATTCGTCCTAATATGTACGGTGGCAACTACGAAGAAAAAGCTGGGGTAGCAATAATGTCACAAGTCAGTCAGCTGGAAACTGGTCGCCCAAGGGCTGATCCCGACGGTCCGAGCTGGTTGCCCTTCTCGTTGTTTGAGCCGCAGCCGGGGTAATTGGCTGGTCCCGGGACATGGCTTGACTTGATATATCAACTCATTCGCTGCCGCTTGTTGTTTCCAATTCTGAACTATAGATATTCCAGGTCCACTTCCCGACCACATTCTACATACTCGATCTCAGCTATCAATCCAACAACTCGGTGACACTTGTTGCTTGATCCCGGCTGTTGGCCTCGGTGTATCCTGTTTCTGGATAAAGAATAAAAGCAAGTTGCTTTCTGTCCACCCCGCGTCTCACCCAAACTGTGCGCAACACCACGCCATCTCATCACACACATCATCTCCACCACCTCGCTTCCCCATCACAAACACAAGCCGCCGCCATCATGCCTGCCAAGCAAAAGGCCCCCGTCTACGTCCTGGGCGTGGGCATGACCAAGTTCATCAAGCCCCGCGGCAAGGTGGACTACACGGAGCTGGGCTTCGAGGCCGGCATCAAGGCGCTGCTGGACGCGCAGATCAACTACGACGACGTCGAGCAGGGCATCGCGTGCTACTGCTACGGCGACAGCACGTGCGGCCAGCGCGTCTTCTACCAGTTCGGCATGACCAAGATCCCCATTGTCAACGTCAACAACAACTGCTCCACCGGCAGCACGGGTCTGGCCATGGCCCGCAACCTCATCAGCTACGGCGCCGCCGACTGCATCATGGTCGTGGGCTTCGAGAAGATGATGCCCGGCAGCCTGCAGAGCTTCTTCAACGACCGCGAGAACCCCACGGGAACCACGGGCAAGATGATGGCCGAGACGAGGGGCGTGACAAAGGCCCCCGGCGCTGCTCAGATGTTTGGCAACGCCGGCCGCGAGTACATGGAGAAGTAAGTTGAAAGAAGATTTGCGTCTGAATCAAAAAATCGACGCCGGTTTCAAATGACACGTGGGATGCTTACAATCAACCTAGGTACGGCGCCAAGGCCGAGGACTTTGCTGAGATTGCCCGCGTCAACCACGCTCACTCGCCCAAGAACCCCTACTCGCAGTTCCAGCAGGTGTACACGCGCGATGAGATTCTGAATGCGCCCATGATCCACGAGCCCCTGACCAAGCTGCAGTGCTGCCCTACCTCTGACGGCGGCGCCGCTGCCATCCTCGTCTCGCAGGACTTCCTCGACGCCCGCCCGCACCTCAAGGAGCAGGCTGTCCTCATCGCCGGCCAGTGCCTCGCCACCGACGCCCCGAGCCTCTTCTCGCGCAGCGCCATCGACTTGATGGGCTACGAGATGACGCAGCACGCCGTCAAGGTGGCGACGGGGGAGGCTGGCATCACAGCGCGGGACGCGCAGGTCGTAGAGCTGCACGACTGCTTCAGCGCCAACGAGCTGGTCGTCATCGATGCCCTGGGTCTCTCCGACAAGGGCAAGGCTCACGAGCTGGTGCGGGCCGGCGACATCACGTACGGCGGCAAGTACGTCATCAACCCGTCGGGCGGTCTCATCTCCAAGGGCCACCCGCTGGGTGCGACGGGCATCGCCCAGTGCGCCGAGCTGGTGTGGCACCTCCGCGGCTGGGCCAACAACCGCGCGACGCCCAACACGCAGCACTGCCTGCAGCACAACCTGGGCCTGGGTGGCGCCGTCGTCGTCACCGTCTACCGCCGCGCCGACGGCAAGGTTGCGCCCACCGTCGACTCGGCCACCGTCGGCCAGCGCAACGGGCTCGGCTACAACCCGGCCGTCGAAGCCCGCGGCTTCACCAAGGAGCAGGCCGAGTCGGTGCGGAGCAAGAACGAGAAGAGCGACTGGGCGCTGCAGGATACCCAGCAGAAGGTCCAGGCGAGGTTCTAGGGTCTAGGTATATTATTCAAGGTTGGGCAAAGAGACCCGTGTGTACGTGTAGTCTTAAAGTAAATGATGGATGTTAGCCATGAGAGCGCAACTCGCTCGAAATGCCAAAAGGGGAAACAAGAAGTTGCTCCTGTTGAATAAATACAACATAACTAGTTTGGACTCTTATGAATTGCCATTGCTGAGCCAATGATGAGGATCTGAGTGCCTGGGTATATATCCTGTATCTCTGTCTGTTAGTTGGTTAGTGGGTGTTGATATAAACTATCCACCAACCACACCAAGCTATGGTCAATTTCATCAACTAAAATTAGACATATGTCCAAACTAAAAAGTCACTGTGTCGACTCGAGTATTCATGTGTTTTTTCGAATTCCATCAAACCGAGCTGCCCAATTGCGAACCACACTGTCGTCTCGCGATAGGGTTGCTTTTTTGCCTAGTACACTTAACGCGTCTCATGTTTGCGCCTCACCCCGCGAAACAAGCCTCCCTTCCACAAGCAGGCACACACAAATAGGCACACACAAACACACATATAGGACCATCACCTTTTTGCGCATGCAAAACCACCCCTTCTCTTATCCTCACATATCGTTTTTTGTCCAACTGACAGCCCATTGACTCCTCAACAATGGAGGAAACATCGTTCCCCCAGTTTGTCCAGCTGCCGCCAGAGATCCGCCAGCTCATCTGGACGGCGGCGATGCCTCCGGACGACGAACCGGCCATGGCCGTCTTCGGGCTCCGGTGGCTGCTGCCGTGGGTGGACCCGAGCAACCGGATCGAGGAGTTCAAGCCCATCGCCCGGCGAGTCATTGTGCAGGTGCCGGCGCCGACGCCGCTGTTTGCGTGCCGGGAGGCGCGCGACGCCGCGGTGCGGTGGCTCGACGGCCGACCGGGGATCGAGCGGCGGGTGCGCGAGGAGACGGGGGCGGCGGTGTACACGCGCGAGTTCGACCGGGACAGGGACCTGTTCTACATCCCACGCGACCAGTGGGACATCTTCTCGGCGGCGTTTGTGGCGGCGGACCGCGACGTCGACGTGCTGCGGTCCATCGGCGCGTCCATCACCAACCTGGCCCTGCCCGCCTTCACGGCCTACTACGGCATCGAGAAGCTCGAGAGCGTCCTCGAGTACATGACCAGCCTGCGGGCCATCTACGCCGTCTGGGGCGAGCTGCCGAGGCCGCGCAGGGCCGCCCGCCAGCTGCTGGGCTGGCCCGACCACATCGCCGAGATCCAGCCCTGGTGGCGGATCTGCGAGGTGCCCTGGGACGCCGACGTGCGCATGTGCTTCGTCGACCCGGACGACGGCACCGTCTCGTACGAGGAGGGAGACCTCGAGACGTACCAGGAGGAGATTGACGAGCAGTGGGCCACGGCCGAGTTTGTGCCGCCGCAGTTTGTCAATGAGGAGTTTGGCATCATTGACGTGCCGCACCGGCATATAACGGTGACTGAGTTTAGATATACGCAGGATGAATCAACACAGAGGAAAGAAGAAGAAGAAGAAGAAGAAGAAGAAGAAGGACGGAAGACGGTTGAGTACTTGGAGGCAGAATCATGATTATGACATATATACATAGATGTAATAAGGCGAAAGCAATTCCGCACACAATCTGAGACTCTCATCTAAGCTTCGCTGCTGCGCTAAAGGTAGCATTTGTTCCGCGTTACACATGTTTGAGAAGTTAAACCTGGCCTAGGAACTAGGCAATATGCAAAAAGGGGATCTCTACCGTAGGCGATAAAGCCCGTCGGTAACCTAGACGGAGAGGGTGTAAGTGCCCTCATTCATTGACATTCACTAGGCTTCTCTACTCGCATCCCACACAGCAAACTACAATCGCATGATAACCCGCATGGGATTCCCATCCCCCGTACACTAGCGTCATAGGCGTTCGCCGGCCATCACATCTCATGATTCCCAAGATACAAGCACAGGTGGCGAGATATGCACGATTGGGTTACATGACGGAGCCCCTCTCTTTCCCGGCCGAGTTCGGCAGCACCCCCATCCTGGTGCCCATCTCCATGATCCCAGCGGGTGGATCGGCCCCGTCCCCGTCCCCATCTTGGTCTGGATCGAACCCTACGTTGCAGCATCAGACCATGTTTGGGAAGCAAGAAACAGAAACCCAGAAGGAAAAAAGAGAGAGTCATTCATCATATCATGGTCCTTGATTTAGCGTCATGCATGCAAGTGGTAAACGAGCATGATCAGACCACCCATCTACATCCCTCTTTTCCCTCAACGGATGTCGTAATCCGGATAATAACACCTCCATGAGACCTTTTTTTTCAACCTTGCTTGCTACGCCCACGCTCCTCGTTGAACGGGTCTCTGCACACCTCACCGATTCGGCACTTGGTGTTGAATTGATCGGCGGATGTGGTGGTTGGTGGATAGGGAGCCATATGGTATTCCTGCTTGTCGAAGAATGTCCATCTTGACGCGCGGGTATAGTTGGTGTTACTGTCGGCTAGCTTACCGTTGTTTCCTGTTTCTTGTTTTTTCGACGTGATCTATTGTCCAGTTCATCGGTAAGAATCACACTTTGTAGTCAACATAATGTCCATATCAATCTCGGCGGTCTCAACAATCTCAACTATGAAGTGCCGCCGCTAGAATAACGTGCAACCCGTCAAAAATTGCAGAGAAAGCCACCATGTCGATCTCAACTACCAGCACGCTGTCTAAATCACCACTCTAAATGAACTTGCTCAGCTAAACCGACCCGTCCTGGCCAATTTCCAATCCCATTGTCAGCAATCTCTCCTAATCGCTGACCAACCTAGCGCGCGACAAATTCCCCATAGGTCTAGGGTAGCACGGCATGGCAAAAAAGACAGATTCCACTTTGTCAAACCAACCCACCTACCTGCCTGACCCCGGTCAAAACTTGCGGCAGCCTTGTAAATTCATGCCTCCAGTTGGCGGAATAAAAAGAAAAAGAAACCAAAGCGAGGCGAGTAAGACACGAGCATACCTGAGACGGTGCTCGTCCCATCCGTTGCGCGGGCCAAGACGGCGAAACAAAAAAGGAAGCAATTTTTCCTTTTTACTATGAGCAAGTTTTTTTTTGGGTTTGTTTCTTCGGCCGAGACCAGCGTATTGTGGCTGGACGAGTGTCCGCTTATTCGTGCTGAGACTGGGCGCTTACGAGTTCTGGTTGTGGATGATGTACATAGGTAGTTGCGACTTGTTCGATTCCTCTCATTCATGCGAAAAAGCAGGAGAAAAACCCAGCGCGCCCTGCCATTGCGATTGAGTCGGGCTACATATGAATAAAATCCTCCTCTGCCTCATCGGCGCTGTAAATATGCAAAAACGACACGGCAAAGGTAGAAAAAATAAGGGGCATCATGTTTCAGAGCCGGGACCTTTGAGCAAGTTTCAAAATGGGCCGTCGAAGCTCGGCCGCATACTATGCCGCTCCGCCCTCAGGCGCTGCGCCCAACGCAACGGGGGGAGGCACTGACGACCACAATTGCGCAATTATCGCGGGCGCTAGTCCCCCTTTGCCCATTATTAATTGTCCGACTCATATCCGCCAGAACGTCACCGTCGCTCACCTGCGAACCCCGTACAAAAGGACACGACGACCCTAGGACACAGTCTACGCATCGCACTCACCTTTCCTCTACTACGTCCGCATCTTGCTGCTTCCCGCTTACCTGTTTTCCCGCTTCCTTTTGGCTGCTCCTCAGGCACGCGACCCCTCATCTGCACTATCGCATACCCCGCCATCCGCGCAAACCACCTTCACCATGCCTCACACCTACGAGTTCAACATCACCATGACCTGTGGCGGCTGCTCCGGCGCCGTTGACCGTGTCCTCAAGAAGCTCGACGGTTAGTTTTCTCCCTCACGTCCTTGCTGCGTTGCACCCCGCGTCTCATTCTCCGTATTTTGTCCGTTCCGACGTAACCGCTCCCCGCAAGGGCGGGCGTCGAGGCCATCGTACTTGTCTTACCTGCTTTGCTTTCTCGTTCTGGGAGCGTTGTACTGACCCGTTGGCTGCAAACCTCAGGCGTCGACAGCTACGAGGTCTCGCTCGAGAACCAGACCGCCAAGGTCGTCACAGACCTGCCCTATGAGACTGTCTTCACCAAGATTGCCAAGACCGGCAAGAAGGTCAACTCGGCCACTGCCGACGGCGTCGAGCAGTCGGTCGAGATTGTCGCCGCTGCATAAGTCACATCTCGGTCCCAGACTGGATGGAATAAATAGAAAGCGAGACAAAACTAGGCGCCTGCAAGACGGGTTAGCTTTAGCCAAGCCGCGAGGTGAACTTTTTGGTATTTTGAGCCGAGGGAAAGCGATTGCACAAGGGCTTTGATTTTCAAAAATACAAACCAATTACTCCCATTTTAAATCCTCATGCTTTTCTTCGTCGTGACAAACACACTCGGGCCAGACGCAATGGCGTGCAGTAGCCAATTTTTATATGCGAAAATGACTTGCTGTCCATTATCGTTGGCTGAGACATGGTGTGAAGGGCCCTTCGACCTGTTCTCTGTCTATTCGCTTTTTTTCTCTTCTGCAAACAAGCTTCCTAGAACACTGCAGTTAGTATATCCCATTGGATGTGCGAAGGGAGCAGTGAGGTACCACGCTAAATTTGGTCCAATAATATATTACAAGTCTTAAAAATCACTGCTTGTAATGCTTGTTTTTTATGGAGTAGATACCTCACTGCTCCCTTCGCACATTCAATGGGATATCACCTCAATGCCACTCTGGGGGATCTGAACCTGGTGTTATCTCACTATGCCACATTTTTCAAACTGAAAATGTTTGTTGCAAAGCCAAAGGTTCTGGACGGTGGCAAGAGCCGAGGGAAGAAAAGAATATGGAACATGAGAGAAGAAGACGAGAAGGTGGCAGAAGAAAGAAAGTGTCAACACAACCCTGAGACAGCACCCCTGACTACCTGGTGGGTGTAGGTTGGGTAGAAATGTAGCAAGTCTAGACTGGAGAGAAAAAAAAAGCACAATCAGAATCTGTGTTGGGGGAATCATCACTAGCTTGGCTCCTAAACCAGGACCGGCATGCAAGAACACGACCCCGCATATCAGAGATGACAGACGTATCACGAAAGCGTCATGCGTGAGGGGGCTTCGTACGCATAGGCTTTGCCGAGAAGTGAGAGAAAAAAAATGCCATCATCATGTGGGAAAAGTCTCCGTCTTCCTTGAGAGCGAAGTCTGATCTTCCTCGTCTCCGGACCGGATGCCCACTCCGAGCCCCCCATTACATGAAGTTGGAACAAGGAAGAGCTGGCGTATGTTTTTGGTCGTGGCAGTGTCGCAGCTCCATCTTCTGAGTCGGCTGGCTAATAACACTCAAGCAACCAGGAGGGAATGACCCGATTGACTCCAACAAAGCAGGCTTGGACCCAACCTGGGCCGGCCGGGGTGGCATAGCGGCTCCGGATTCAGGCAGAGGAGGGCGAAAAAAAACGTGCCATTTCGAAGACGGTCTTTTGTCACGATCGGCAACACGCAAAATTAGTTGGTGGAACGTTGGGCATCCCCATGACCGGCTGCCCCGGATGATTCATACAAACTCTGGAGTAGAGGCCAGAGACAGGACCAAACCCCAACCCCATGCGCCCCAACTAGATGTTGAGTCCGGGGCCCCGTACCACGGACGGCGCCGGCAGGAGGGAATGGCTGCTGTTTGCGCTGCGGCATGCTAGCGTTTGGGGGTCCGGACGTCGAATGCGGGGAAGCCAATTGCGGCTCATGCAAGTCAAGCTGCGGAGCCGCAGTGGGACAGTTTAGCTGTGTCCTCCGCCGTGCCCTCCCAAGCAACACGGGCAGGGGGCTTGGGCAGGGATGCCTTGGGCGGCCGTGGCCTTTGATGCCAGTTCAGATGGCTAATTGCGGGCTGGTGACGCCGCGCCCTAGGTCATCGCGGGGTGACCTGGGCCACACAGACCGTTCCCCGCCCCTAAGAGGGCGACAATGAGCATATCGAGATGCGCCTTGGGCGATGAGATGTGGTAAGTTCTCGTGCCACCTTGATCCCTTGACGAGTAGCGGCCTTCGCAAAACGGCTTGGTCTCGCCCTAGCCCCAGCCCCATCTAAGTGACCATCGTTTCCACTTTGCGGGAACCTCTAGCTTGCGGGTTTGCTGGATATTTTGGTCGTGAGGGGAAATGAACCGGTGAATGCTGAGGCCTTGGCTGCTGGAATGGGGGTCCACGATTTCCGCCGGGGGCTATCTGCATAGTCTAGAGGACGTCCTCACCGGGCTGAAAGCTGAAAGGGGCCGCGTCTCGAGATGCTGTTAATGGCTATCATTACTTCTGCAAGGTGGACCCTCAACAGTCTGGACGCAGGTTCAACGCAGTCTCTGCAGCCAGGCATCCAATGGGCAATTCCAGAACAGACAAGGAATTCGCCTTGAAAGATCACGAGGTGGTGCTGCATCTGGCATCAAGGCCCTTGAAACGGGCCAGGGCATAGCGGATCCGGAACAAGGAGAACCTGGTCAAAGCTCGTTTGCAACCTCAATATCGTTTTATTAGGACACACACTCAAGACTCGAGAGGGTTGTTGAACTCGCTGTGTAAGTCACCGCCCAATAGGCGCGCGGCCGTCCCTCGTCTCTCTCTGGCTTAGAGATTGCAACTCGAGGGGGTGGATGGAGCCGCTAGAAATTAGCACGTCCCGTCCACCCGATTGAGCTGACAGATGGAAAGATTGGGTCTAAGACAGCCTTCTTCCTCAACGAGGCAAGCCTTGACAACGCCGCATCCAATAGGTTTAACCCATGGGAAAACTTGGCCGTCATCTGACCACGGCCGAGTATTTTGGTGCCGTTCAAAGAGTCTTTCCCCATCACCATCTCATCTGCCCCACGATGGAGATGAGTCCCCCCCTTGAGGTACCTGCGGATCAGAGGTACCTGGAGCTCTTCCCCCCAGCAAGCGTCATATTTGCCCTGTGCGGGTGGTGTGAGCGTACAAAACACCCAAAGTTGCAGATCTAAAGGCGATCTTGAACAGGTCTGGAGCTAACCCCAAACACTGTCTCACCATCGGCCTGACCCGCCACCACCACCTGGTCCTAGACCAACATGAGGCCACCTCTGATGCCTGCGAGCATCTCTGTATTACGAACTGGAAGTAGACTTTTGCACCTGGTTCCTTTTTTTCGAGGAGGCTTCAAGACACTGCGGGGAAGATTCGGCAGTCGTTGTCATGTCCATCCTTTTTATTTTATTCATCTTCACCCTTCCCGCGTGGGGTAGATGTTTGAGACAATGCAAGCCTTTGAGTCGAGTTTTTTTTTTTTTTTTTTGTTCATGAGCTTGACTGACTGGCCTTCCCCCGCATTTGCATCTAGGCCTCCGCCCATCCGGCTGCAATAGCCCCAGAACCCCAGGCTGGGGCCCCCGCGGGCGTCGACGACGTGCATTTGGCCCAAAGTCTTTCCCCTGGGGATTTGCTTCGTCCGGCTCCTAGCAACTTCGTTGACCGTGTGGCGGCAGAATAGAACAACCGCAGCGGGGTAGCTGCTGAGGCCGGAGGCGGGATGTGATCAATGTCAGTCGTAGGGTTGGTTGGAGCTTGTAGTCCGTTGTCCGCCCTCGTAGTGCCAGGCTTGGCCATGGGGTGTGTACCGGCCCCCGGGTTGTCGTCCTCCCCTGGTCACTGTGCAGTGCGGGGAAATCAGCAGGAATCCTCTCCAAGTTGCTGCGTCGACGCCCACCCATCTTGGCTCGCGTGTTCGCCGACGGTCCACTCCTGCAGTCGCTTCTTGGGCCCGGGACAGGGTTGCTGATGGGTGTTTGGAGGAACGACGGCGCCTCTCCAGAAGCTCCCTTCGAGCGAGGCAAGGCGACAGGAGGCGACTAGCGTCGTTGTCGGCGAAAGGGAGGTTGCATGTTCCACCGGCCCTCACGCACGTCGATGCCTATGATGGCATAGTATCATGATTTGCCTTCACCGTGTTGCGGAGCAGAGGGGGTGAAACATGACATAAGCTATACAGTAGCAACCCTGCGACGCCGAGGACAGTGGCGATGCCCAGGCAGTGAGCAGTGACCGTGACTGGGGTCCGTGGAGCGGCAGGCACTTGACCTCGAATTGAAGCCGATATGGAGATGGAGATGCGGATGTGGATGTGGATGCAGATTGTGGGTGGGTATTGAGTGTAGTGGATGCGGAGATGGATTTACGGATCTGATACTTAGCTCGTGCGTAGTAGGCATGATGTGGATGTGCGGCAAGGTACTTTCTGTGAAGTATCATTCGACCATGCAGTGGAGTTGTGTTTTTTCTTTTTGGTCCCTGGATTCATCCTTTTTGTACTTGACGTCAGGTTCAAGCCAAGGAGATCAATTGAGTTGTCCTCTTGACTAGCAGCGAGCAATCAGATGAAGAAACGAAAAAAGGTGGCAGTCAGTGCAGTAACACACGGGGCCATTCACGCCGAGCTCGGCGCTGAATAACGCGAGGCACAGGCGCATTGAGAAAAAAAAAAGTGCAGCCCACTAACACGAGACACCAACACAAGCATCAACACCTCGACAAAACAGCAGCATGGGCATGGGATATATTCCGAACAGCTAGGATAATGATACCTAGCCACATGTACCTCAATTATAAGGAGCCATCCGAGAATCGGCATTTCCTTGGCATAAGATGGTGCTAGTCACGCTGCACTCTAGCGAGAGTGTAAGTCTGCGAGCCTGTGAGCCGTACCCAGCGGAGACCACACTTACGTAGGTACGGAGCCGACATCGAGCAAGCCACTGGGACCAGCCTCGTGGAGCAATCGTGGAGCAGCTCGTCAGCCAAGCATGGCATGGCGTGGGATGTGGTATGGCATTGGAGAAAGCTCCATTATCCTGCAACAAGCTCCCCCCAACAGCTCTTCCAATCTCGGAGACCTGGACCATCCAAAACAGGAAAGAATGCGCTGGAGTCAATCTGGCGGCTATGACGCTGAGCATAATCGAGATCCCATGAAGAAAATAGGGGTGAGTTGGTACCAAGTTTGGGCAGCCCACTCTTGCGCTTCGGGGGTTTGGACTGTGAGCGAGGCGCCTCTCATGATTTTGTCTGGTGCTATCACCCTTTCGGCCTTACCGGCCTCGCAAGCATCCCATTCTCAGGGATGGAGATAATGAAAAACAGGATGCGACCGCCATTTTCCCATGGTCGGTGAGTAAACGTCTGGTTGTAGTGAAAAAATAATTATCTCATGGGATGTTGTGACATTTCCCCCCCTTTGGCTCGGGCTGGGCATCTGGTGATGCGGCTCGCCAGGCGAGACGAGTCACCTCAGCAACCGGTGTTGGACCTCCGAGATGCAAGACCCGGACCCAGCACCGCAGCCCAGGGCCGAATTGGCCTGCTATCTTTAGTGCTACAGCTCCGTTCTCAGATTTCCTCGACACCTGACGCAGACGCAGCGCAATATGCTTGGCGGTAAACCAGCTTAACCCTCCCTGAGCACCCTCGTCGAGTCGTGCTTCCCGTGTACGTCGAGAACGGCTCTCGTCGTTGCAGACGGAGCTGCGGATGTATGTACCTCTCGCGCAGAGGTACCTGACTTCCACAAATTCGCGCTAGACCCCGTCATGTCCCCCCCAACCGCAGCTGCTCCGCTGGGGGAAATCTCTGGGCAGGACTGACTTGTTTCGTGAGGGGAAGCCTGAAGCGGGGGGTGTGCAGTGAAGCGTGCTGGCGGCATCCGTGGAACGCAGGGCCAGGCGTAGCGATAGCGTCGTGCGCAGCGCAGCGTGTCCAAAATATGGTGGCGTGGGCGCTTCTCGAGACCTGCGCTAGCTACTATAGCTACCTTACCCACCAGATGGGAGAGAGGAGTGGGAGGGGCCGCGACGGGTGAGGGGCATGGCCTGGGGTGAGCAGAGCACTGACTGAGGCGAGAGGTACGTACCGTCGACGGCACGTAACACCACCATCCTCCACTCTAGACTTACAGCTACAGCCACGCCACCCTACCCTTTTCCCTCGCATCATCTTCTCACCTACACGCGGAGGCACACACTTACACGCGCGATGCGGACCCCCGTGCAGCCGAAGTGGCTCCCCCTTCCCTCCCTTTGGCCCTGGCCCCCCAACTGGGAGGCGTCGTCCAGAACCATCCCTGTCCGTTGACCGATCATACGGTTTGCGGTTACGACTTTTGCTTGCACTTGGCCATCCGAGTCCCGGGCTCTGCCTCCAAGATCGACCTGTCCAACATCTATATAAACTCAAGCTCCTCCGGCCTCAGTGTCTTTCTTTCTTTCCATCCCAGACTCATCCAGCCTCAACAACTCCTAATCAACTCTTCAACTGCAACAATCTACAACAAACCACCTCGAACAACTACCCCCCAAACAACCATCAATATGTCGATTCCCACTACCCAGAAGGCCATGGTCGTCGAGAAGACCGGTGGACGTACGTCTTTCTCTCTCCTCCTCTCCAATGCTCCAATCGAGCATCAAGTCTCTCAATCGCACACCAGCATCTTTCACCACAACCAATTCCTATCCCCCATCAATGGCTTCCGCAACCTAGCTACTATGGCCTGGCTGCACCAATCCCCACATCATAACCCCACCGTCCGCACCCCAGAGCTACCCTGAATTCTTATGCTGATTTCAATATTCCAACAGCCGTCGTTTACAAGGATATCCCCGTTCAGAAGCCCGGTGCCGATGAGGTTCTCATCAACGTCAAGTACTCTGGTGTCTGCCACACCGATCTCCACGCTGTTATGGGCGACTGGCCCCTTCCCACTAAGCTGCCCCTTGTCGGTGGCCACGAGGGTGCCGGTGTTGTTGTTGCCCGCGGTGAGCTTGTCAAGGATGTTCAGATTGGCGACCACGTCGGTATCAAGTGGCTCAACGGCTCTTGCTTGAGCTGCAGCTACTGCCAGAACTCCGATGAGCCTCTCTGCGCCAAGGCTCTCCTTTCCGGTTACACCGTCGACGGTTCCTTCCAGCAGTACGCCATCGCCAAGGCTATCCACGTTGCCCGCATCCCCAAGGAGTGTGACCTCGAGGCCATATCCCCCATTCTCTGCGCCGGTATCACTGTCTACAAGGGTCTCAAGGAGTCCGGTGCCCGCCCCGGCCAGTACGTCGCCATCGTCGGTGCCGGCGGTGGTCTCGGTTCCATTGCCATCCAGTACGCCAAGGCCATGGGTCTTCACCCCATTGCCATCGATGGTGGTGATGCCAAGCGCGATCTTACTCTGAGGCTTGGAGCTAAGACTTTTGTCGACTTCACCAAGTCTAGCAACCTCGTTGCTGATGTCAAGGCTGCTACCCCCGATGGCCTTGGTCCCGACGCTGTCCTCCTCGTCGCTGTCAGTGAGAAGCCCTTCCAGCAGGCTACCCAGTACGTCCGCTCCAGGGGTACCGTCGTCTGCATTGGTCTTCCCGCCAACGCCAACCTCTCCGCTCCCGTCTTCGACACTGTCATCCGCATGATCAACATCAAGGGCAGCTACGTCGGTAACCGTGCCGATTCTGCTGAGGCCATTGAGTTCTTCCGCCAGGGTCTCATCACCGTTCCCTTCAAGACCGTTGGTCTCAGCGAGCTCAACGACGTCTACGAGAAGATGAAGCAGGGCGCCATTGCCGGCCGCTACGTCGTCGACACCAGCCGATAAGCGCATCGCTATGAACGGCTTTGTAATAGCCGGGGAGGTTGATCGCGCAGCGAGCCATCCCCCGCATTGATGAGAGGAGTTTTAGGGGCGGGTGTTGTTTTGGAATTTGCAGCGGTGTTGAGTGTGCAGTGTGTAGCCAAATCGGACAATTCATGGTTACTTTTCTTTCTTCAGGGGTTGGTCAAGGAACATCTTATGAGTACCACAGGATCACTTTTAAAATGGAAACCCTAGTTTCACAAAATTTGCTCTCCCTAACTGTGCCAATGTGAATCGAAGTCAATTGAAATGAATTGCGAGCATCATAGTTTCTCTATTGTAATATTTCCAAATCTCACGACATCTATGTTTCTAAAATTGGAGCTACTGTTGCACGAACAAGTCGGTGAAGTGATGTTACAACCGTCCGTTGCAACTTGGACAAATGCAACCTGCACTGCATCACGGGCGATCCCACCTACCCCGCAAAGTCTCTTCATCAAGTACGATAAGTCAAGGACTGCTTTGCTGCGTGGTTTTTTCAGCACGTCGAAAACCCAAAGCTCTTGAAGCTTCGAGTGGCGTGCGGGGTGCTTGAGGAATTGGAAAAATTTGGAATGCATTTTTACTATGTTTAAAATAAAAAGAAACTTCCTCATCGACGCCGCCTCTTTTGTCAAATAACAATAAGCTGGTCTTGGAACCTGGGGGCGTGTAGCCACAATTGACTTGTTTTTCTTCTTCTTTTTATTCTGCACGCCTAGAGCCTCCTCTTTTGGTCTCTGAAAAAAGGACCCAGTCAAGCCACGCTTCAATGTACAATAAAAATTCCGTCCCGTGAGTCCAGGCTGCAAGCTTTGCGGGGGACTTAAGATTTCGCGGCTTGAGATTCGGGTTCGGGAAAGGTTCTTGATACCATCTAACAAGCCAGCAAGCCACTCTAAGCACCACCAGGTCCACCAAGGAGAGCAAATCTCCGCACGATGCTGGGGCCGTATTCTTGGTACTGTGAAATGATTATCAGCAATTGCTACGCAACGATTCATGTGCGGGGTCCTTCTCACCTCGGCCTTGGTGTGGCAGTACGATCGGAACTCGGGGGTCTGACCGAGCAGGCTGCCACCAAACCAGGGACCATGTCGCTGCCTCTTGTGGGTAATAACTTGCACGTCCAGGCCGCCACTTCGGGCTCCACCGCTGCGGACCTCACTGGCCCGGATTCGAGCATCGACAAGCTGCTTAATGTCTCGCTGTAATCGTCGTCCAAAGTCCTTGTACAGGGTGCTACCACCGGAAAGCACAATGTTCTTGTAGAGGCCTCGTCGGACATCGATGGGCGACTGCTGGATGACGCCGTCGACGACAACGGGGAGAGGGGTCAGGAAATCGGAGCTGTAAATTTCGGGGTTGAAGAAGATCTCGGGCGCCAAGAATCGCTCGTAACCAACGTCAACGTTGACCTGGCGGCCGTTGGGGTGTGTCACAACGTGCTTGGCGAAGCGGCTTCGATCACGGTCGTACTTGGCAAACTCCTTGACGATGTCGGGGCACACGTAGCAGTACTCCTCCTTGATCTCCTGGGCGGTCTTGAGCGATGAGTCGGGCTCACCGCGGTCTCGGAGGAGGGACTGGACAAAGTAGGTGATGTCTCGACCGGCGATGGGAATCGACTTGATGGAGGATCCAATGACGTAACCCTCGGCGACGGGGATGACGTGAGTAACACCATCACCAGAGTCAATGACAGTTCCTGTCAAGGAACGATCCTGAACCTTGGATGATGTCCACGAAGCAGCCAGGGCCAACACAGCCTGGACAGCAATGTACATACCGGCGCAGTTGAAAGACTCGAAGAAGATCTCGGCCGTGTTCTCGCGGTTCTCTGGGGGGTTCAGGGGCTGAGGGTGCCAATTAGCCCTGGTCCGGGTTCAATTTGGGGCATCCTGATGCGACTTACAGGCTCGGTGAGGAGGAAGTAGTGATCCTCAGGCTCGACACGGAGATACTTGAAGATGGAGTTGGACCAGAAGCGTTCCATGTGGTCCTAGACAGGGTCAGCCTGGAAACGTCGCACAAGCTGGAGAATGCATACCCAGTTCTCAATTTGTCCATGTCGGATGGGATAGTGAATGCCGTAGCCTAATCGGTCAGCTCTGCGATGTCGTTCAGGGGAGGAGCCTCGGCCTACCCGGACCAGCCGCAGCAGAGATGGCTTCGTCGCCAATGAAGAAGTCGAGATCCTCGGTTCCACGCTTCGCGCTCAAGTGGCTACCGGGACCAGCACCTCCGGTGAGGAAAGAAGGCTTGTTGGCAACAGCAGGTCGGCCAGAGCCAGAGCCACCGGCACCGGCAGCTGGCCCCTTGGTTGCGATCGCGGTGGGGAAGACGAATGAGGGAGAGTCGTTGCCGGCGAAACCTATAGCTGGCGGTTAACACAAGATTGCCTCGGCGGGAGGGGAGTCGGGATTGCAGCGACGGACCTAGCTTGGAGAAACCCGTTCCGCTGGTGAGCTGAGGTTAGCTGTCGTCGTCAGTGCGGGGGTTGGGATTGGGAGGCTAACTTGTCCATGACAACGGCGGGAGTTTGGTTGGCCATGGTGAAGTAGGGGCGTCGGACAGCGCGCTACGAGGCAGATGGTTGAGGGGAACGAGGATCGAGACGTAGCCGCGCGAGGGAGTTGCGAATGGCGGCAGCGTCGGCGGCGGTGGGCGTTGGACGTTGGGTGGGATTACGTTACGTGCCTGGTGAAGCTCCAGTGAGCACTACAGTGGCAGTGGACAATGCGGCTGGGCTGTGTGGCTGTGGAGTGCTGGTGGATTGGCCCCGCCAACATGCTGTCTGCTGGCTGGCTGGCATTGTTTGGTAGCCCCTTTAGTTGCAATTAACGGGGGATACCAGTTAACTGCGACGTCATTGTCGATTTGCTGCGCTGCCAGAAACACAGGGAATACAAGCTGTCTGCGTACCTTGCGGCTCAACCGCTGAGCCAATTTGATTGATCTCCTCCATATAGGTCATACGAAAGAAAACGGTCGAGTAGAAGCTATTTCAGAGTTGCAAAAGCCTGCATGTTCACGTCCATTTGGCTGTGATATCCTAGCTTTGTTTATGCACGTGCTGCTGGTATCAGCAAGAAACCATGAAGCATCGTGGCCAAAAAGAGCATCCAATTTCTTGAATTTTGCGTCTTTTGAAGGCCAATCAGCCGGTAATGAAGCAATAAATTAAGAAAAGCTTTCCATTACACCACATGTTCAATTATTTGCGGCTCTCTCCCGCCAAGTGTTTGCTTGTTCAGTGTCCCGGCTCTAGCGCCAAAACGAAGCAACCACCCGGCCATGCGGGCCCATTGGCTGTTTCCTCCCGAGTTGACGTTTGCTCAATCAACACTTCAACTCACCTCTCGCAATTTATACCTCTGTAATCTTCCATCGCTTGGGCTGGGAAACCTCCCACCTCCTCCGCCCACGCTCCTTTCGGCTGCTGCCTGGTCACACCCACTATCAACTATTTTCACCACTTACCATCCTTGCTTCAACCTCATGTGTGTACATCAAGTATGAACAGCTGCCACAGCCATGAAGCCTCGTCCATGTCGGAAAACGGTCCCTGCGGAGTCGACGGCGCTCTCGACCGCGTGCTTCGCGTCGCCCCGAAACCAAAATGCACACCTGCCATCTTCGTTCACGCTGGAGCTGGCTTTCATAGCCACCAGAACGAGCACGTTCACCTACAGGCCTGCGTTGCGTAAGTCGGCATTTCTGCTTCTACTTTGACAAACTTTTGACAATGGTAGCGCTGCCGATATGGGCATGAAATTTCTCAAAGCTGGTTCCACGGCTACGGAAGCCATCGAAGCTACCCTGCGTATCCTCGAGGATAAGGAAATCACGAATGCTGGCTACGGCTCGAATCTCTCCATCGATGGCACTGTCGAGTGTGATGCTACAATTGTCGATCACCTTGGTCGTAGCGGTGCATGCGGTGCAGTTCCAAGTTTGTCTCCAACTTCTCTCCAGAACAATTGTCCTCAGTAGCTCACCTTTTTAGATATTCGAAATCCCATCTCTCTTGCTAAGCTCATCCTCGACACAAGCAATCAGCCGCTCAGCCTTAGACGTGTCCCACCCAATGCTCTAGTAGGAGAGGGTGCCAAGGCGTTCGCCGAGGAGCATGGTGTGGTGACATATCCTAACGAATACATGGTGTCTAAAAACGCCCGAGATCGTTTTCTTCGTTGGCAGGATGATTTGAAGAAAGCAGAAAACAAGGGCACAGGATCCAACACCAACCTAGAGACGATCCAAGCTATTCCCGGTAGTATTTATTCTCAATACGATGTCTCGCCTGCGGTAGAGACTCGCCGCCCCTTCCCGAGAGAACACGCAGCAGCAATCATGGCCGGCACTTGGAACGAGGGGCAACCCGACTCACCATACCTCGGCTCACCTGCGTCTGAACCGTCTAACCCTTTGGATTCACCGTCAAATCCGGGTGGATATCGCGCCGCAGAACCCTTGACGCCAACCGTTAAACGATCACCAACTCGTGCTTCCGAAAAACCACTCTACTCTTCTGTTGCCAAAAGAAGCCCCAAGACCAGCCCTTTGTCGCCACTCGTCTCTAAACTCCCTCTTGGTCAAGTAGAAAACAGCGGAAGAAGGACCAAGAGGAACAATGAGTCATGCGGTGATGAAGGCAAATCCACGGGTAGCCCTACTACGAATTATACTGAGCGCTTACCTATCAGGGACGGATCTGTCTCACCAAAGTCGCCACAATCACAAACAACCCATTCGGAATTCGGCAACACGGATACATTCCATGATAACTCTTTAAGCCCTCGTGGGGTTAAGCGACCAGCCAGTTCGAGCGAAACGGGTCATACTAATAACTCCCGAACGAAAAAAGGGCCGTTTCTTGCCGATGCTGGAAACGAGGACTTCATCACCGACACTATTGGTGCCATCGCGATCGATGAGAATGGGCAAATCGCGGCTGGGTCATCGTCGGGAGGCATTGGGATGAAACACCGAGGTCGGTTGGGGCCGGCAGCGCTGGTTGGTGTTGGAACAGCAGTGGTGCCGTGTGACGAAATGGACGAGGATCAAGTCACCATCGCAACAGTGACGAGTGGCACAGGGGAGCACATGGCCACAACCATGGCTTCCCAGCGATGTGCAGAGAGGATCTATCATGGAACACGCCGGGGCAAGGGAGGGGCTGATGTTCAGGATGATGACGAAGATGCCATTTTGGAATCATTCATCGTGAACGATTTCATGAACCACCCCGGCGTCAAGAATTGCCATTCTGCCGGGGCGATCGGGGTGATGGTAGTAAAGAAGTGTCGTACCGGATACTACTTTTACTTTGCGCACAATACCGACTCGTTTGCTCTTGCGTCGATGGGAGGCTCCGAAAGGGAACCCCGCTGCACCATGTCTCGACTCTCCGATGGCGCTAAGATTGCCCAAGGTGGGCGAAAGGTTCGGCTTAACTAAGCTTGTGTTGACTCTTGGGTATCAAATACCTGTGATGCGGATTATTAGCGGGCTATTGAGTATGATTGGAACCGGAGCTGAGTGGATGTTGTGGCTGCTGTCAGTAAAACCTCTTTGCGTGATAGAATAGACGACAGTGATACCCTCTATTCCTACAGACGTTTCTTATGAAGAATCGAAATTGTACATTCTTTACGTTGTCTAGTTCGTGCATGCGAGTTGTTATAACATTGTGCTCATAGCATCCTATTTTCAGGTCTATTTCAGGGGCTAGGTCATGTAATCTCTTCTCGTCCTGCATTGTTGAATTTGGCGGCCCATTTTAGTCGAGTCATTCCATACTCTTGGCACGCTCCGCCTTGGTGGCCTCCCACGTACTCGGGGGGTTCTACCTCATTAATGCTGCCAGCTTATCGAATTTCTGGTTGATTTGACACGATATGATTGTTTTGGCCCTCCTTGATCACCATGTAAATGGACTGGTCTTTGGGTGCGATGAGAAAATCTTCCTGTTGATATTAACACCTTCGGAGAAGTAATTGATTTCGGCGAGGATGCCGAGCATTATCACCCTAGCCATGTTTTTCTTCTTTTCGTATTTTACGACAAGTCTGGCAGTCTCAAGGGCCATGGTATACCTGACAGGGCAGTGTCCTTGTTAGCAACGAGTGTGAAAAGATGGGCATCTCGACTTGGATTCGTCGAATTTCTCTTTTTTTTTTTTTATCAAGCCAATAGATATCATACACACCGTTACACCCCATTCACCTATTGGTGGGCAGTAACCCCAGACTGAGAGGAGTCATCAAGCAAATCCGACAGGTTCAGTCATTTTTAACCCCTTGTGGTGGGTTGAATAGGAGCCTTGTTATTTACATCTATCCTTCATTCCTAGTTTCGTCATGTTCATAGATCGATTGCTTTAGTGATAAAAAAGGTAGATCCACAACGAAGACGCATTGCATTCATAAACATGGATATATATATATATATATTTGAGATAAAAGGCATCATGGCTCTTCGTTATGGCGTTCACTGACGCTTCTATTGTACAGAAAAAAAAAATCATCCTGAACCCTACGGCCAGAGCCTAGCTGGCTGGTTTTCGTTGCCTACCAGCAACATCATGATTTCTAATTATGTACCCCCCCATTAATCTTTTTCATCCTATTCTTTAAGATACTGGTTTTTATTTTTAAACATACTCCATCTCTCTCAAACAAACAGATAAAAAATTCGACCTCTTTATGGCCTCGGCGTCCCGGTGGCGCTCCCCGTCTCCTCGCGAGGAGTGCCGTTGCCAACGCGTCTCTTCTTCTTCTTCTTGCGAGGCACGACGGCGGGCTTAGCGCCGTAGTTGCCCAAGGAGAGCTTGGTGCCGCACGTCAGGCACTCGGCGCCCTCGGGCAGCTCGCAGAAGATGCTGAGGCAGATGGAGCACACGAAGCCCGTGTCGACGACGCGGCCGTGGCAGAAGCAAGCGGCGCGGAAGTCGACCGTGTCGTGGGTGGGCGCGATCAGGGCCTCCCGCGCCTCCGTGTCGGCAATGAGACCGAACATGAGGTACGTGAGCAGGCCCTGAGGGTGCTTGGCGGCCAGGAAGGTGCCGCCCGTGTTGAAGCACGCCTGCTGCAGGAACGTCGGGTCACCCGAGAGCGAGAGCGTGTCGATCGCCACCTGGGCGTGGGCGGCGGCAAAGACGGCGTTCATGGTGGGTATGTACTGCGAGGGCTCCGAGTCGGACACGGAGATGACCAGGATGCGACCGCGCAGCGTCGTCGGGGCGTTGGCCGCGTTGGCCTTGCGGCTGTCATCGAGATTGGCCGTTGGGGCGCAAAGGGCCTGGGCCGCCTTGTTGATGTGGCAAAGGGCAAGCGTCAGGGCGCCTGACAGCTGCGTCGTGGTGGCGGTGAGGTCCGCCTCGGATGTCTTGTCCATGAGCTGCCTCACCGCGGAGAGGACGGCCGTCTCGATCTGGGCGAACTGCGGGAACTTGTTGGCCGATGCCGTGGAGCCGTTCGCGGGCTGCTGCTGCTGGGAGTCCTGCATCGACACATCGCCGGCGGCGTCCCTCGCAGGCTTGGCCTTCGGGGGCGAAGGGTACAGCCAGATGGCACGGTCGAGGTGGGCGGCGATTAGGGCGACCTGGTTGGCGCCGCTGAAGGCGAGGTGGGCGTTGACGAAGACGAGGATGTTCGCGAGGGCGCGTGAGATGGGCAGCACGTCGCCCAGGGCCGCCCAGGCCCGCGGGTTGGTGTCGAGGACGATGGCGAGCAGCGAGGGCGTGTCGTCGGCCGTCGTGACCTCGTAGTGCTCCGAAACGTCGACGGCGTCCATTGCGTTTGGGCGGGCGGCCTACGAGGTCCGCGGTGAGGAGGAGGAGCAGCGGGAGGTCGGTTGAAAATGAAGGTCTGTTTCGGGACGTCCGAGGTCGAACTAGCTGGGGAGCATCGAGAGGGTTAAAAAAAAAAGACAGGGGAGGGGAAGATAATGTGGCGTTGATCTGTTGATCTGAATCACTGAGTCACTGTTGTATGGAGTCTGGGGGTTTTAGGCGGTACGTAGTTGGTTTTTTGCCATGCTGATAAAAAAAAAAAGGTGAGGCTCAAGCTTGACGGCTAAGACGGTGCCGCCGGGGTCTGTGCCACCACGATGTGCAAAATGACAAGCTGTTTTGTCTCACAAAAGTTCTCACTTATAGCTGGTAGTTGAATGGTTATCATGCAGCTATAATGCGTTTGAAATTATCATTCATTTCAAACTTTGCCCCTTGCTTCCTTCTTTCTCTCTTTTTCATTTTTCTTTCATTTTATTCTTCTTCCTTTCTCTTTCCATCTCCGGCTTAAGCGAAATCTCGTATTGTCCGCGGATATGGATGAGCTCTCTTTGACACCACCCAAATTGTGGGGAATGAATGACATCCAAATCACAGGCCCCACTGCACGCCATCAAAACCTCCATCCCAACTCTCGCCGTGTCAACTAGTCATGCCATCCTGTGGCTTTGCAGATCATCTAATCGTGTTTCGGCGCAATAGTGGCCATCGATAATCCAGTTCCCTCGCTTATTATTGCTATCTTGTCCGGCTCTTTGCTCGCTTATCCCCACGCTTACATGAATGAGCTTGCAGGGTTCCGAGTCATTCTTTATTAATAGTCTCGTGTTTTGGGCATAGACTGTACCCGTGTCTGAAAAGAGCAACTGCATCTTTACTGGTGGAATATCCTCTCCCAAACTCGACATGCAATGCTTCATGAGAAATTGATACCAATCAACCGCAGCTCCACACTGTTCGTTCAGCCTTGTCTAGTGTAACCTTGTACCATGGCAGTTAGCTCCAGAAATAGACGGGGAGTACCGGGATCATGTATGCATAACATTTTCAAATTTCAAACGCCAGAGAAATTCAAGGGCTGGGCCAGTTGCAACAAGGCCTTTCTACCGCGTCCTAGTATATCGGCATATTTTCACTGCCGTTGCACCGCATGCATTGCATCGTCATCATACTTTGCAATTGAGTGCGACATCGGCCATTGCATCAGGAAGACATCCAAAAAGTCGCCCTTTTAACCGAACATCAGGAAGGCGATAGCAACATGCGCACGCTTCTGCGGTTTCCGGCCCGATCATGGTAGTCTTCAGTCCCGAAGCCGGCCTCCGACATCCAAGGGCTGAAAGGGAGGGCTACAGGGCAGGTGTAAGAGCCAGGGCATCGAGATTTGACTGTTGGTAAGATTTTTCCTGGCCGTCATGATGAGGTAGTCAGCATGGGATGATGGGCACATAATGGGAGCTGAAGGGAGTGCCATGTCATGTGAGGAAGTGAGATGGATGCATGTCACATGCCAGATTGGAAGCAGAGCACATTGCAACGTTGGAGAGAAAACCGAACAACGCAGGTACCGTGCACGCGTGTAGTGTGGTAGTGGTGGCAACTTAGCGTGGTCGAAGAAAAGGTTGCGAGAGAGACGCTGACCGTCTGTAAGCGAGCATTGGATTATGGTCAAGTTCAGATGATCGGGGGAGTTGCCTCTGTTTGGCCAATCGCTTTACATTTTTCCCCAGCTTGGATGGCCTGATGCAGAAGCTGCCAAAGAGATCCCAGGAGGGCTGAGGATTGAGCTCGGTGTTAACACAAACGTTGCATGTGTGTAGACAGTGAGAAAAAAAAGGACCAAATGGCCTGTGTGGGCGCGTGTGCGTGCGTGCGTCTTGGTGTAATGGCATCTCACCCAATTGTTGAATGTCCATGCATCACCGCCAAATTGCCGACCAAAAGGAGACGAACCGGCATCCTTCCTTACCGACACCATCTATGCAAACCTGCAGGCCGTCGACATCGTCCCCCCTTTGATCCAAAGACGAGGTAATATGAGAAAGAGGCCTCGTAATATTGGAGCTGGTCGGCCCGAGCCTCCGGGAACACGTCCCGTTGGCTGGATGGTTGGTTCACTCCATGACCTTTTGTGGTTTGGCACCTAAACCTTAATGCGCAAACCTAGACGTGGCGACGACCTCGACTTGACTAATTTATCAAAGCGAGAAGCCAGGCGAAATCCACGGCCAAGGGAGAGGCTCGGTGTGTAGTAGTTACCAGCTCCATGTACCCTGTGCATCCTTGTGCAGGGCTCTTCCCCAACATATGAGACTCATTTGATATACATCACAAATGACGGTGAGCTGGCGGAGTTGCCGTTAGCCAGCCACTTTGCCTTTCCTCACTAAGTTGCAGCTATCATCGCAGGATTCCGCGGCTCACGGCATGGCATTTACAAGACCGAGCAGCAAACCCGACTCCATGGACCGGGAATACCTCCAATTCATCTCGCCACTCGCGCCATGGATGTGACCAGTGGTTGGTCACTTGCGTGGGAACGCATCACTTCTTAGTTCGCACCGGGTCCACGTTTTTTCCCCCTCATGCGCACACTGGGCCCAAGATCTGTTTAGCCATGGATGAAGGGACCGGATAGAGGGCTAGATCTTTAGCTACTCATCGCGCCCTCATATGAATGGACGAGGCTCGGACGTGATCAAGTGCACTAGGATGGGCACGGTCCCCGTGCTAGGAGAATAAGCTGAAGAGATGACGACAGCCACAGTCTAGCGATACAAACTTCCTCACACCGGTCCTCTCCGGAGATCAACAGCGGACGTGCCCGGTGAAGTCAAAGTCCCGACCGTCCGCTCGCCCGTCATGGCTGGACCCGTCGCCGTGGAGGTGGCCGTCGCCATCGCCGGAACTAGACTTGCAAGAACGAAGAAAACTGAAATGATCGGCAGGGCCAGACGACGCCTTGGGCTCGGTAAAACTCTGCTGTTTCCAGATCAAACCCTCCCAGGGTTTAGTAAAGTGAGACACCCCGGGACAGGTGCCGCTGGCTTAACACCAATGGACCCCTATCGCTATGCCCTTGAATGGGTTTGTGACATAGCCTCGAGACCTTGTCTAGAGCGTGTGGGCTCTAGTTATCAAGAAGGAAGGCGTAAGCGAGCACCAAGCCAAGTATTTGGAGTGTAAAACGGGCTCTGTCGCTCTGCATCTGAGAATAGCACGGCAATGGGCGAGCTGGGCCACGGGTAGCCTCAACGGTGGGTTTTTTCTTTCTTTCATGCGGAGGTGGAGCCGGGAGACGGATAATGATGTGCTGTGGTCCGTACTTCGTATATATTCTCGGCCGTGGATTCCAGTTGGGCATTGCAAAAGCTGAAACTGACGGGGTCCAAGCCGATACGGCATGCTCGCACGTCCATACACGTGCACATGTCCATGCTTAAGCACCGATTTACGCACACGCTACAGCACACCACACCACCATGTATCTCATTCCTGAGCGAGCCACCAGGCTGGACTAAGAACGGGTTCCACTGTGGTGGCGAAACGGTTCGGTTCCTGGGCCGTTGTCATGCTTGAAGTAGTGTTGCGTTGCGAAGCTAGACGGCGCGTCGGCTCAGATCCCTTGCCATGTGTTCGTTTGCGTCGCCTTTGCTGGGGCTCGGGGTGTCTAGCGGATGCTGCCCCGGCTGCAGCCACGGGCCTCGATAGTCATGGCGTGCGGCACGCTACTCTCGTGGACTAGGGCTGGGGAAACGGGATCCAGATGGGATCCACGACCCCCCGTCGAGTGGCTGGCGGATCATCAGCAACATGAGTAGCCGTCATGCACTGGCTGCTCAGCTCCCTGATCCGTGAGACAGGGCCATGTCTCTCCATCGAGTGCCATGTCTGGGTTGCCTGGCGCGGGTGCAAGCTCTGCTGCCGCAGGAGCGCACATGTCGCTGTACATTTGTTTTAGTGTGGGCGTCGTTACTTGGATGTCTCTGGACGGATGTGTCAGGCGGAGCACTGGACAGAAGCTGGATGCCACGTCCGGCCGGCTGAGTTGTTGGAGGGGTGAGTAGATTCGGGTTATTGGGGAATTAGCCTCGTATGCTTTAAGTGACAGGGTGAGACATGGCTCATATCGTGCGTCGAACGCCAATGGGACCGTGTTGGCAAGCAAGAAGGAAAACAACAAAATCAAGACGGCGAGATGGTTGCTGATGGTGGCAGCGAATGAACGACCCGGGGCTGGGTCAAACAGGGATTGGGCAAGAAGGGAAAAAGGCAGCGCGGGCAAGGATGAGGCCTCGAGGACAGTATCAATAGCGGCCTGGGGAAGGGCGAGGGAGATGGAAATGGAGCACAGATGACGGATCTCGTAAATGGAACACTCCCATCCATCGCTACCACTCCCACTCCCACTCTCACTACTACCACTGCTACTACTATTACCAACAGCACCACCACCACCACCACCACTACCACCACACTGTGGAGGAGGCAATCGCACTGGCCATAGTGCCTACTTGCACTGTGGCGGACTGTGGGCAGCCGCGGGCACGGTCATCTGTGGTTCCCCAAAGGAACCAACTACGGATAGAAAGGGTAAAGCTCACCCTGGCCTACCCAGCTAGGCAAGTAGCACCTGCCCTTGAGGATGTAATCGCAGAGGCCAATTTGTCTGCTTGCCTTGAACGGAGCAAGTCATTGCTGGATTGAGCATCTGCAGCCAGCCCCGGTCGTAGATGAGCCGAGAAGATGCCCAAACCGGCAGTGGGCATGCGGTGCACAGCAGCATCCTTGCGGCTGCAATGATTGCTCGCTGATACATTATCAGACACTGTCATTCAGCAACCTCGGATGTGGAGGAGCGAGCGAAAGCAGAGCATGTCCGAGCAAGGGTCATTAGCTCTTGGAGGTTTAGTGGCGTGGAGGTCGATTTCAGATCCGCCCATCCATCGCCATCGCAATCCAAGCCCGCCCACTCCTCCGTCAATTCACATCCCAGCCCAGTCCCACGTCGCTTTTTTCGCACCATCCTTGATCCAGGCAAGTAATTAATGGCTTGTTCAGGGATGTTGCAACGGTAGATGGTGCCAAGCTTTCATGCTTGGTGTCCCGGAAAGGGCTTGATTGCTTGATTGCGATCGGGCCTTGTCCCCTCTGCTCAGACATGGGTCATCGCCAGATTGCGTGTTGCCAGCCGCCAGCTAACGATGTAGGGGATAATGGCTGCTCGAATCGAGACGGATAGATGTCCCCGTCGGCGTCATTTGCGTCCGTAGCCATTTACACCGGAGGTGGTCAGCACAACGGGCCTCAGCTTAGCGTCTTGTCAATGCTAACTACACAGCAAGACTCGCTTGGTTAGCTGTCATCCCCGTCACTTCATGCCGAGCCATTGAGCCATCGTTCCCGCTTGGAAACCTTCCAGACCCGCTAAAGCGGCTACCTGCCTCGGTAGGGGTGGCTGGGTCCTTTTTTCTCTCTTGCGCTGCTGTGTCCAAGGTAAACTATTTGTGGTTCATATCATGCGGCGAGACTTTGTACGTCGGCCTTTTTCTCGAGGCGCTGTCGGCCGAAGCGAACCATGTCCGTAACCAGGCCAGCCTGCCGATGCCATTCGAGAGCCGACGATGTCCAGCAACCTGGCAATCAAATCACTCCTGAGGTCTCGGCCTCCAATGGGGTTCCGATGCACGGAGAATTGCCTGCTGTACGTACGGCACAGGCGTCAGCGATCATCATGCCCTCCAATATCCACCGGTTTGGACGCCACACGCCACTTACCGACCGGGGGGGATACTTTGAGCTTCATTTGGGCGAAGGGTTTTCGCCTCAGGGCGTTTCTAGAGTCCCAATGGACCATGCCCACGAGCATCGGCTGGATGCAGAAGCCACAAAAGGAAGCAAACGAGACTGTCAATAGTGGGTATCGAGGCTTTAACTATGACAATTACCAAGGCAGCATGTCAAATAGCGTCCTTGAGCTGAGTAATGGCTATTGGTTCTGGCGTTGTCAGTGGATTCCAGAGAATTGGAACTTCTCAATTGTGTGGACGAAAAGAGGAGGGAAAAAAAGAAAGTAAAAAGCACAATCCAGAGAGCATTTTTCATACAAACAAAATTCCTTCCTCGCTCTTGCTCACTCCCTAAACCTGGATAGGATTGTTTGCAGCTCGACAAATTACCGGGATACTATGCTCAGTCTCCTCGGAGCGTCGTCCAGTGTCTCGCGTGCCAACCCACCCGTGTCATGTTCTGTACCTTAGTTGCAGTGCGGTCCCCACCTCGCCCACCTCGCTACAGCCAGTCATCTACAGGAGGTGGTCACCTACAGACGGGTGTGCTCGATGAGGCGTTGGTGGGCTGCAGCGGGTTCCATTTTTTGTCGGTTGCTGGAGTCGGATGTAGTTGGCTGCTTTGGGGCGGGTAGGTTCGGGGGTGCCAAAGGGGGGGGGGATATGGTGGGTGTGAAAGGAAGGGGTCTGGGGTTCAGCGCTGCCAATTGCCAGTGCACGCAACGCGAACGCAGTTCAGTAGGAGGCGACGACCTGTGGTGGAGGGTAGTGCGCTAATTGACGGGCGGCGTGGGCGTGCCCCTACGCTTCTTTTCTTTCCCCTCTGGCGTGGGTGAGCGAGTGGGGGACGGGCGGGCGCTCGATATCGTCCCCGGGCCACGTCCTTGTCCCGTCCACTTCCCTGTCTCGTGCTGTGCCTCTGCTGTGCGTGCCGTCGTCACTGTACCTTACGCACCGAGTTACTGTGCTGGCCGCGGTAGCGGCAGCGTGGTCCAGGTTTACAACCTTAGACGGTGGTGAGTGTGGTCGCTTTGTCCGCCTTTCCAATCCAGAGTCAGCCCCTCGTTCCTCTCCAACCAACGACGATTCTTCTTTTCCTTCTTTTTCTTCCCCTTCCTTCCATTCTTTTACCTCTTCCAATCCCCGTTGGTGCGTTGCCAACCTTACCCATTTCCCCATACTTTGTCCCCCCGTATCTCACTGCCAGCCCGCCATATCCGCCCTACGCCTCCAAATAAGATTTACAGGGGAAACCACTCCGACTGGACTCCCCCTACTCCTCCTGCTCCTCCTGCTCCTGACCCAGTGCAGCCAGCTTCCTTCGCCTGTTGCTGCAAAAACCTGGCTCAAGGGTCTAGGCCTGTCCCAGCTGTTCAGCGCAGCCCAATCGCGGGCCTTTGCTCGTGTCTCTCCTCGGGTCGACTCACTCACACTCCTGTTTCTCGCCTCTTGGCTCTGTCTTTCAGTCTCCATCTTTTTGTGTCCGCTTGGCACCCTGTCCCATTTACACTTGCCTTACGGATACGCTCAACATCCTCCCCCCGGTCTCGCGCCACCTGTTGGCACCCACTCGCTCACTCAGCGTATCTTGCTTGCTCTTGGTCCCGTCGGTTTCCGGGCTCCCTCCTCCCCGCCCGTTCCCGCTTCTTAGTAGCAGGTTGCACGCCGACCAGCTTCAACTTCCCCCCGACTCTCGCATCCGCCTCACCTCCTGCCAGCTACAACGTCGCCACTGGGCCCTCCGCTGCTGTCGCCGTCGCCGTCGCGTCCGTTCTCGACCCGTCGTGTCCGCCGCTGTCGCATACTCGATTCGGCCGCCCGCATCACGCGCCGCTAACACCTGCGACCGTTTTTTCGACTCGCCCACCTTCTAGAAGCTCGACCTCTGAGCCCCCTATGCGAGGCTGATCGCAGAACCACCCAGCCAGGGTGCCCACCTATCCCGTCGTCCGCTCTTACCTACACAAGCTACGCCGCCGCTACTACAAGTCGACTGCCCCATCTTCGCCGTGGCCGATCCTTTCGCATTCTGCTTCTGTCGCGCAAGCCTCGCTTGGCCAGTAGACCTGGTCGTCCCTTTTGGCATTTTACCTTTCGTGCATGGAGATGAGGTAGGTTTCCCTGCTCTGCCTTGCATTACACCCGACCGTCGTCTCCACCATTGCATCCGCCTTCGCCTTCGCATCCGTGCCTGCGCCGGCCTTCGCACCCTCCCGCCCGTTGCTCGCTGCTCGATTTCGTCGCATCACCATCACCGGTCGTCTGTCTTGCGTCGTGATATTCCTCACTTCCCCGAGCCACCGTCGTCGCGAATTAGCCGCCGCAGCCCGCGTCCTTGGCCCCACCACCGCTTGACCCTACTCCGTCCTTATCCTCCGTCTCATCCCCCGTTTTTCCGCCTTGCTCTCCTTCCACCTGCTGCCCTCTGCTGCCGACTTGCTTGGCTCGCCTTGGTCGTGCACCCGACTGACCACCATGGCCACAGCGCACATGGCCGTCAGGACTGAGACGCTCTCGCCATTAACCCCGACCTCGGCTTCCGCCGACGAGTCAATGGGTGCTCGTGTCATCCCAATTCAAACCCCGATCATCAAGATGTCTCCTCCATCCACCGGCGACCCCATGGAGATTACCTCTCCAGCTCCGTCGTCTACCAACCAAAACTCTGATTCCGATGTCAATGGAAAATCCAACGACGCCCCCAAAGCCGCTGCCGGTAGCGACCAGTCCAACAACAATTCTAACAACCTCTCGACCAACATGCCCGCGCCTCCCCCCGCGGCGGCGGCGGCTGTCCACCAGCCCAAAATCGTGCAAACAGCCTTCATTCACAAGCTCTACAAGTGAGAACTCCGTCACGGGTACTATTGACACATAACTAAACATGTTGCAGCATGCTGGAGGATCCAAATATCCAACATTTGATTTCGTGGTCCGCAAGCGCTGAGAGTTTTGTCATGTCGCCTTCAGCCGATTTTTCCAAAGTTTTGTCGTACGTCGGCCCTGCAAATCCCTTCTGAATCATCTGGCGAATCTCTTACTTATCTCTGTGACTAGGCAATATTTTAAGCACACCAATATCTCATCTTTCGTGCGGCAACTGAACATGTACGGTTTTCATAAAGGTGAGTCCGGCGCGAAGTGTCTCAGGTCTGGATGGTCGGGAACTCACCAGCTTCTAGAACGCGACGTTTTCCACACTGGAAACCCTGATACCACCCTTTGGGAGTTCAAGCATGGCAATGGAAACTTTAAGCGTGGCGATCTTGTCGGTCTACGAGAAATCAAACGCCGTGCCAGTCGCCATGCGCTTGTGCATCGCGAAAGCAACTACACAAAGGCTGCAACATCACAACCTGGCACACCTGCAGAACCCGTGCCTCTTCCCCCAGACAGTGCGGATGCACGCTTGGTCAACATCGAACACTCTCTCTACGATCTCAACAACCGTCTTCAGAGGAGCGAAGAGGCCGCTCATTACATGCATATTAAGAACCAGGCGGTCGTGGAGACGATGAACCGGCTACTTCACTTCAACCAAGAATTGTCGAGGGCCATGCTATCCATCATCCCTGCTGACAACCCTATCACCCGTGATGGTTTGTCTCCCATCGGTATTTTCCACCCCTGGCACCCGCTAACATCTTTAACAGTCCTAGCCATCCAAGGAGAAATGCAGAGGCAGGCTGAAATGGTTCGCTCGCTGGACGAAGCCCCGGAACCCCCGTATGTTGGGCGACAGCAGTATTTTGCGGGCGTTGAGAACGCCCCGGTGTCTCCGAGACAGCTAGCGCAGGACGACCAGCGACGCAGCAACACCCTAGCCGTCCCAGGGGCGCGCGGTCAGAACTTTTACCGCCCTCCAGTACCATCCAACCTGTCTGTCAGTACTCGACGAGGATACGGATCGATCAGCGGCAGCAGTACCGCCCAGTCATCGCCTATGCGCTCGGTCCCTCCGCCTCCCCCTCCCGCGGCCCCTCATCCGCTCTCCAACGTGGAACCTCCCCCAGGAAGTCTCGCCCGCCGACATACGGCCGCCGACATCCGCGCCCATGGCTGGCAACCAGGTCCATCACCATTCTCTAATCCTCCCCCGGCGCCTTCTGCCCCGTGGCCATCCTCTCCAAGCCGGGTTGCCCCCGAAGATCAGCGTATCCGAGACTCATTATCGTCCTACTCACTGCAGACCGCTTCCCACCCCCATCCTCACTCGCGGCCAACGACTCCTCCACCGCCACCCTTTGCTAACGGTGTCAATGGCGCCTCAGAAACCTTTGGTGGCTGGTCCTGGAACTCGGCCAATCGCGACAACAAGAACCTGTCAATCAAAGATCACTCTGGGCCACCAACACGACGAGGAAGCATGGCACATATCCTCAATCCTAGTGACACCGCCGAGCGACCAGATGAAGAAGAGGACCCCAGGGGAGAGGACGACAGGAAACGACAGCGACTTGTATAAATTACATGAGCTGATAGGGGCTGCTCTCTCACGGCAGCCCTCCGCAGCTCACCGCAACGCGATGACGTCAAAGCACTACAGTGTCTTGATTGTCGATGAGGACACTGCAATGTTGAAGCGACTGCAGGGATTTGTATCCATGCACGTCAGAACACCTAATGAAGCGCTCGGCTCCATTTTGCGACGAGCGCTTTGCATCTAGGCTCTAACCTAACCATGTGATTTGCCATATACCTGGATTATACAAATGAGTTTTTTCTTAAGGCATGGAGATATTCTCGGGACATGCAACATCTCTTTTGGCGCGTGGAAAAGTGTCTTTGCCCGTGCCCAGCGCACGACGAGTTTGGAGTACGGCATGGGATGGCTAGAGTTTGGGAAGGGAGGTTCTCTGTTTAGCGACACAGAAGGCATTCGAGCGGCTTATGGGACACTTTATATTTTGTCTACCCGGCCTGCAACTTCTATATGGGTTTGACCGCGGAACACGGATCATTTATATGCCCTGGGATCTTATTTTGTCATTGTCATTGGGTTGGGGAGTCTGGCCTTGGGAGACGGAGCCCTGAGCGTCAGGATTGATGCATCATTTGGGCCCATGATGACCATGTGTATTTGTTGAATGCTTGGATCTCGGACGAACACGAGAGTTGGCGAGGATATACGAATTGACCTCGTCCACTGGGCGCAGTTATTTACTCTTGTGAAGAATGTATTACTACTCAAGTGTGTGTTTGTTTGTTTGTTTGTTTGTTTGTTCGTTCGTTTAAAGTGGTATCTAGTAATGACATGGACGCAAGTCGAGTTGGGCTGGAGCAACTCGGGACTAAGCCTGCGGATTCGCATTGTTTGGTTTCTTCTTCTTATTCTTCTTCTTATTCTTCTTCCGCTTCTTCCTGGCCCCCTCTTCTCCTTCCTTGACCTGCTCCGCGTCTCCCCTTTTGTCATCGGAATTGCTCACCGGAGGTACGCCATTCTGATCCTCCCTGGCATCATCATCATCGTCATCGCCGCCCATATCCACACCGGCACTCTTCTCAGCGATACCATTGCCATTCGTATCGGGTTCAACTCTCTCCTTCTCCTTCTCCTGCTGCTCTTCCTCTTCTTCCTGCGACCTTTCCCTCTTGGGCCGTTTCCTCTTCCCCAGCGCGCTGCGCCCTACTTCGTCCTCACTCTCGCTCTCTTCCCTTTTACGCTGCTGCCGCCGCTTCTGCTCCTCAGCGCGTCGGCCTGCGCTCCCGCGCAGCAGCATCCGCTCCTCGCGCGAGTTGCCGGGCTTGGCCGCGTCCTTGTTCTCCGGCACGTACCCCACGCCCTCATTAGGGCGCTGCCCACGCAAAAAGTCGGCATCGTCGTCGTCCTGGGGCGCTCGCCGTCTTCGCTGCTGCTGCTGCACGCTGGGGTCTGGTCGCGTGAGCTTCATGGTTTTCAGAACCGACGACTGAGAGGCGAGGAGCATGGATATGCGGTTCGACAGGGCGGCGCGGTTCGCGGCGAGGGGCAGAGGGGGTGTCGGGTCGGGAGGCATTCTGGCGGTTGGTGCAACTTTTGCTGGATGAAGTTTTTTTTTTTTTTCGTCGTCCTCTGAGAGAGTGGGGATGGAAGAAGGAATTGACGTAGGCTTTGGAATGTGTAGTTTGTCGCCCTGTAAAAGTCTTCAAGGTATAATGTGAATTGGAGTATTTGGGGCGGTGCGCAGGCAAGCTGAGAAGCCGCGAGGCGTGCACAGCAGTGCAAAGATTGGCGATGTGGATTTCGGTGGTGAAGCTTCGTCGTTAGCGCTGAGAATATCACATGCAAGCTTGCTCATGCGCCTTGCCTAGCCTGCCTGCCTGGTCTTATCGAATCTGGGGTAAGGGAATGGCTGCGCCGAGGATTTAGCGGGTCAATCAGGCGAAGCATGAAGTCAAAACTAGGCCACCGACACGTCACAGACAACGTTGCACTGCATACCACGTCAATTATGCGTCGTTTCAAAAAGAGCATCCTGAAAGCGTGGCCTCCAGGCCAAGGATGCATTAATATTAAAAAAAAGATAAAGATATCTACAAAGCGAGGTATCCTGCGCCTTATGCTTGCTGTCATAAATCGTTACATGCTATGCTGCCCTTCCCAATGCTTTGCGGTGCTTGGCTGTACCAGCTACCTTCCATGATTCCCTTCCTCCCCGTTTATAAAGTCTAGATTATATGTACTGTGAATGGTTGTGGTATCAGCTGCCAGCTGTATCCCTTAAACTGAGGATGTATGGTAGGTCTGTCGAGTCGTACCGAGTCGCCAGACGGATGACAGACCCTGAACTGCTCGAGGACTTGGATTTCAAACTAGCCGTAGATGGCTGGCTAGTAGGATAGCGCCGTAGAGTGCTCCGAGCGAGACTGTTGGCGCTTCGCTTGCGCGAGAGCGCCCCTGAAATCCCGCTCCGTAGGCTGTTCGGTGCGGTAGCATACATGTTCCAAGTGGTCGTTGATGGCTGGCGCCTGGCCCGTCGGGTCGAGCTGCTAATACTGCCGCTGTCGGAGCGGTAGATGATACTGCCGGTTGTATCGCCGTTGATATCTGAGCGGCCAGTGTAATCCGCGTTGCTGGAGGGCGATGTAGTCTCTTCGTATTCTTCCTGCTCTTCGTCCAAGATATCAGGGTTGATGGGTTCCATGGCTCGCAAAATGTCGGCGAACAAGTGCATCAGTTCCTTAAACCTAGCGTTCGAGATTGGTTTGGTGGAGAAGCGGGCGTATTCATAGTGAGACAGGAATTTGGTGGTGGTGGCACCCATTTCCAGTACACCCAAACTGCCAAGGTGCACAATATAGTCGCGGAGCGTCATGTTCGCAGTTCGTTGTAACAGTTCGGCAGCTTCTGGGTCGAGGATCGGAGGGTCGGCATCAGACGTTGGATCTAGCGGCGCCAAGGTCAAGGCCTTGGCCTCAATCAGGTTTGGCAGCTCGGAGAGGACGGTGGTGTACTGGAGATTGGGGAGATCCGGAGCCGCAGGGGACGACCAGCCGTAATGCTCGATATTGCCCCACACAGCTGGCTGGCGAGGGAGGTTCACGACAAGGTCCTCAGCCGTCATTCCAGCGTCTCCCACGCTCTGTTTCGATCGGGAGCGGATCGACTCTTCCTGATCCACCCGGTCGTCCGTGTCGAGTCTCGGGCGCGAGTTGTAAGCTATGGTGGCGCTGATGCCGAGACCTTGGTTAATCATCTTGTAGACGGCGGAGCGCACGTCGCCCTTTTCTATGGGCACCCATCCTTTGGGGATCGAGTCGAGCTCCGTCTTGTTGATGTAGAGTCGGGTAAAGTAGATGAAGACGACGGTGAAGATGGTGGCGGTATAGATGGCAGCGATAATCCAGACGTTGTATATCTGGTGGTTGAGGAGGGAGCGGCGGATCGCATCGCCGGGGGTTGCGACGAGGAGGCCGAGAAGTATGACGCATAGGAGGAGATAGAATGTCCGGTATATGATGGAGAAGACGAGGCGTCGATGAGACATAGGGGACGCCATGGCCGGAGAGATAGAAGCCCTCGGGGCTAGCGATGAGAAGAGAAGATGATGCTCGGGACGGCGTGTAAAGCGGACAAGAAGGGTCCATGAAGAGAAGACGATAGTAAGGAAATCATGGCTATGGCTATAGCGTTAGGCTGGAGGCTGGAGGCTGGCGTTGCGACATGGGGATATGGGAGTCCTCTTGCTGCGCGACCAGGACCTTGGACGGGAGGAGGTTGGTGCGGGAGAGGTGCCACTTAAGCTTTGGTTGCCCCCCCGGTCGCGAAAAAAACCGTGGCCGCGTGGAAACACAGTGGCGGAGCACAGTGTGGCGCCTTCCTGCAAGGGCGGACGAATACACGGAATTAAATACCTGATATACGAACGAGGGAGAGGGGGACGTTGCACTGGCATACAGATGGCATTAAATATTGGCATCCATTCTGTTTCTTTCAGCAGAAGTCTCGGCTTGCCATGATATCACCCGTATGAAACTCCATGTCCTTTGGCATGTGCAATGAGACATGCCGCTAACCATTGAACAACCACCGTTGTGCATTGAATCAGCTTATGTTCTTATTTTTGCTTTTCAATCTTCCTTGCCATCTGCCCTCTTTTAAAAAATTAATTGCATTTATACACAAAATCACACGCTACCCATTGGCAGCTTTTCATCTAATAATAATGTGTTGTTGATGTTACACATGGTATCATGATACATTCATTTGTCACGAGCTCCCCAACTAAGACACTTTCGTCATCCGTTTGACGCCTCCATTACCGAACTTGTTCCATTTCCGCCTTCTTGGGCTTCTCCACCTCGGGTATCACCGCTGCCTCCTTGGCATGCCGGATATCAGACAGGGTCAACTTGAGGTCACGGCTGTATGGCTCAAACTTGGACACCACTTGATCCAGGCCCGTCCTCAGGGTGTACAGCACCTCATCAACTTCAGGGCTCTCTCGGTTGTGCTTGATATCCGTCCAGTGGATAGGAAATGAGAGTCTGAACTCCTCCAGCTTCTTAATAACCGATGTCAATGTCTTGATGATGCTGGGAACATCCCGGTGGACATTGCCAAACTGATCCTCCACCAAGCTGTGGACTGACAGTTGGCATAGAACTTGGATCGCGTTGATGAGCAGTGTGGGTTCCGCATACGGGGTGCCCAGCACGGCGGCAGCAAATTGGGTTCGGAAGTCCTGTTGGAGGAGACCAGCAACAGCATCAATCTGCATCAGACGAATAGTCCACTGCTCGAATTGGCTCTTTAAGTGTTCGGGAGAAACCATCTCTTGCTGCTCCTTGCTGAGAACTCTGTCCTTGGCCTCCTTGAATGCCTTCTTGGCCACCGGGCTCAGCTTTGAGGCGGGAGAAGAGCCGGGAGATCGAGCAACCTGGCTCAGTCGCTTCTCAACCTCTCCACGCATCGACCTTGAAGCGGGCTTGCTGTTGAAAATGGGGTCCTCTCGGAGGGGGGCAGAGACGCGTTGCTTGGGCTCTGCGGCAGGTTCAGCAGGTGGTGCTGCGGGAGGCTTTCCATAGTTGTCAACCCGAGTCTCAACTGCCTGGATCACATCCATGCAAATAGCATAGACCTGCGCCCACATGCGACCATCTGGGCGGTCGATATCCTCGTAGATGGCTTGACGGCGAGTGGGGAAGTCCTTGGCAATGTAGGCCAGCTCCCACATAGCAAATGACTAATAATCAATTAGCTGTGTTCAACTTCAAATGGGAAATTGACAAACCTTGATCGAAAGCTTCTTGCTCTTGAGACCATTCAGAAGGCTACCATTGGGGTCCTTAGACTCAGAGGTAAGGGGGTTACCATTCTTCAGTGGCTCCTTGACCATAAAGGTCGAAAAGGCAAGGTTCCCGGCGTTCCATACGAAGTGAATAAGAGCTCCCGCCTGAAGGCAGCGGAACAGCAGGTAGAGGTCGATCGGCCAGTGGGGAGGGAGCATGTTGGTCTTGGGCAGGTTGTAGAATGGTCGCAGCAACATCAAGCCCCAGCTCCAAGCAACAGATCGGACTACGGTGTAGTAAAGAACAAATGACAGCGGAAGAGCCGTCACTGCACCAGTTGCAGAGGCAATAGCAATGGTGGGAAGTTCCTGGATAACCAACTTCAGCGAGTCACCGGAACCATTTGCTTTGTTGCCATCCCTGTTCTTTGACGACGAAAGAACGAGACGGTCGACATCCTTTCTGTAGTGCGTGAAGGTCTGCGCAACAGCGCATGTTCCCAGGTAGGCCATCAGGAAGAGAGGTCGCTCGTTCAACCGCGCGCGATCACCGCTGAAGTATGTAATCCACTGCAGATTCGTGCTTTCGGCGACAGACCACAGGTAGACATGGCAGAAAAACAGGCTAGAAAAGCCGTACCAAAAGACCGTCTCATATGTCTGAAGCTTCACAATGGCGGCGCGCAGTGTCTCCAGCCCGGAGCCGGTGGTCCTGAGACCAACATGGTAGTTGGCGATTCGAAGGACAAGAATCGCAAGACCGCAGGTGAAGATGAAGGCCGTTCGCACGCCGACGGGGCCGATGGGAAACCAAGACCAGAGATCTGTCAAGCCGTGTCAGCATTGTCGCAACAACAAAAAAAAACACAAAGAAGATGGTACGCACACGAGCTCCAGCTGTCCAGGAAGATGGCCTCCAAATACGACACTGCCAACAGCACAGTCGCCGTAGAGGTGAAACGCCTATGCAAGGCAGGCTGGAGGAAGTCCTTGTAAGGAGCCTTTCGAACTGTGGTGGCTGCCATGTCCACAAGGCATCGCCGTCGGGGGTCGTTGGATGGGGTGGGTGATGGACGGATCTGGTCCAAGTACGTCTATACTAAAAGCAAGCCCATGTAAATAAAAATCTCCAGGCCAGCAACAGAGGTCGACGCGCCAAGCTAGGCACAAGGGCCTAAGCTGGGCTATCGCTATCATCACGTGGAGATATGGGATAGCGCACGATGAAGCAATGGATGTGCAGGGGAACCAGGTCCCACCAATCGCTGGTTGGCCCGCGATGGGCTTGTCCAATTACGTATGTCTCAGGACCAGGCCCTTGATAACCTCAGCCACCCTCGGCAAGGCAACAGGTGACTTGACTGGTAGACTAACAAATACCTCCGAGACGAACGTCGTCATCGCCATCGCCCCAAGGCACCCGGATTCTTCACTGCGCAACAGCCTGCAACCCGTCTCTCCTATCGAGATTTTTTCAATTACCGCCGCCATGTCGTTTGATCAGCTCTCCAGCCTGGAGTCCGGGCGGCGCGGGGGATACACAGACGACCCAGCCTTCCAGGAATTGCAGTACGACCTCAAGAGCAAGCTTCAGGCCCTGCTGAGCGGCAACCGAAAGCTCGCCAACGATGTCAACGTCCTGGGCACCAAGAAGGACACACCGCGCCTTCGCGAGCGGGTTCACAGCAGCATGGAGAAGACGCGCGAGATGTGCAGGGAGATTGGCGAGGGAGTGAAGAGGCTTCAGACATGGGAGGACCTTACGGTACGCCAGGAACGCATCGCATCCCGTTGTCGCATGCTAATTTTTTTTTTTCTATAGAAGCAGCAAAAGTACGAGCAGACCAAGGTCTCGAGCGACTTCCAGGCCGCCCTCCAAGAGTTCCAAAGCCTCCAGCGACGGGCGCTCGAGAAGGAGCGGGCCTCCGTTACCGCCGCCCGCGCCGCTCAAGATTCCGAGACGCACGATGGCGCCCAGGCTGGCGCCCCTCTGGAACAGCTCCAGCAGCGACAGGAGCAGATGCCACAATTGGTGTCTCAGGATGAGGTCGACTTCCAGGAGGCTCTCATCATCGAGCGTGAGGAGGAAATCCGCAACATCGAGCAGGGTGTCGGCGACCTGAACGTGCTGTTCCGACAAGTCGCCCAGATCGTCAGCGAGCAGGGAGAGTCGCTCGACTCCATTGCGGACAATGTGCAAAACATTCGCGACGACACACGACAGGCAGATATTGAGAACCGACAAGCTGCGCGATATCAAAAGGCTGCACGTAACAAGAGCTGTTGCCTATTGTTGATCCTGGCAGTTATCCTAACTATTGTTATCCTCGCTATTGTTCTCGACTAGAACGCTGCTGTTATTTTTTTCATGGGACGGACTCATTAATGGTTTCACGCGGCGTCTATGGGTTGTTTTTTTTCTAGGTATACAGAACTCTGAGGAGTATAGTTTTGTACATACACACATGGCGAGGCACTAATCATCAACGCCTCCCCTGCTTGAAATCCAACATCATTTTCTTTTGTGCCCCTCAATTTCCACTTTTTAGATATGGCATCGATGTTGGTCCCTTCTTCTCAGCTGTGAATTTGGGCTTCTTTCGCGGAACGAAACGGGAGATGACAGCAGCGTTGACACTGGCAAGGCCAAAAGAAGATGCCCAGTAGAGGAAGATTGCGCTCGGTAGGTCGGCAAAGAGGAGGGGAAAGACGGGTATGACGAGCATGATTCGACCAAGAACTGTTTGGATCCTTGTCATGATAGTAACCTCGGTCTGGTTTGGCCTCAACGCAAGAAGGTCTCTGAGCTGTTCCTTAGTCATGTTGCCCCAGACGTTCCAGGCCAAGATGGCTGAGCAAATGATTGGAAGTCCAAAGTAAGGATCCGCGCTGGTCAAATCTGTGAACCAGAGGCATCCCCCCTCCGCCAACGACGGGTCAACCATGCTACCGGCCGAGGCAAGGCCGGCCGTAGCTGTACCTGCTTTCCCCAGACCGACTTTCTGACTGATCCATCCAAGAGGTGCGCCGCATTTTCGACGCAGAGCCTCGGAGATTGTGACGAAGGGTACGATTCCCAGCAATGGCGCAAAGCTCTTATATCTCTGAGCGCCCCAGGCCTTGTAGATTCTGCGCCGTGACTTCTCGACGCTGCCTGAAACTCTCAGGTTCTTAATTCTGTCAGGCAGGGTAGGCTGCTGACAGGCGATAGTCCTGGCATGCTTGTTCATCCATGCGACCAGCAAAGGGTTCAACTCTGTTCTCTTCTGGCGGAGCTTGGCGGCATAGAATTGAAGCGGGAGCCTGAAGGTTACGTTGACGCCCACAGCCAGCAAGGGAATGGCCAGGTACCACGGTACTCCCAAGTTGGCGTGGACATAACTAAAGGCATCGGCCGTTGCTTGGATAGTATCGGCGGCGAAGGCACTCACGTGAATGCCTCTTCGGCTGGGGGCAGATAGCGCGGGGCGCCTGGAAAAGCTGCTGCCATGAGACGCTGAGAGAATGGCCGCCCGGCAGCCAGTGGCCGTCACCGAGGACCGCACATGGGGCCTCAATGTATATGCTATGGTTTTGAGGAGCGACATTGCTCAGTCATGCCGGCGTGGCAGCGAGCGAGGGACCAATTGTCAGGTGAGCAAGTCAGAGGCTAGCTGGTGAACGGGATGAGCTGGTGATGCCACCAGCTGATGGTTTCTCAATGGCCAAGGTGGGGCGGCAGTGAGGTTCAGGTACCCCAAGAATGCAGCAGGTTTACAGCACGTTCCTGGGCCTTAGGGGCTGAGCCCCCGTACGATGCGGCTCGTGGAGATGCTGCAGCGCAGTTTCAAGGGTCTGCGTGCCTGTATCCGTTGCGCTTTTTGGCGGGGCACCCTGGTTCCCCAGCGCCCATCGGCACTCGACCGCTACGGCTGCTGATGTTGACAGCTTGGCTTGGAGCTGCGGTAGCTGCAAGCTGTCCCGCCGCCACCAAACCGCGACGTCACCCCATCTCCGTCTCGTATCTTTCCAACTCTCCCTCTCTTCCCTTCTCCCCTCCTCTCCTTTGTGTCTTTTTCTTTCAAAAAGCCTGATCTCAGCTCGTCATTCCCCGCGAGCCAGGCTGAGATTGTTCGAATTTCGATGGTGCTGCCCGCCACCGAAACCCTGTACCTGGCGCCTCCGAGGCCGTAACCTCTTTCTCGACCGTTGCATCCCTTCGACTCGACTCGACTCGACTCGACTCGCTACCTTAACCTTTCCCGATGTCCGACGCCGCTTCCACGGTGCCTCCGGGCAACCCGCCCTCACCCGACAACCCACCTCAGAGCTCGAGCTCCCTCGTACTGCCGCTTCTCTGCCTGGCGCCCATAGTCCTCATATTCACAGGCCCTCTGCTATACGCTGTGGTCGGTCGCATTTTAGGATGGTCGTTGCAAAAGAAGACTGCCGGCCGCAAGGCCCACCTCCTCGCCCTTATGAAGGAACAGGACCAGCAGGCCCGCGAAGCAGACCCCAAGAACGCCACTGCTCCTAAATTGGTCTTTGATGTCGACAACAAGTTACAAAGCAAGCTGGACTCGCAGAAGAACTGGAGTGGCATTGTCGGCTTCTTCCATCCTTTCTGGTACGTCAATATCAACGCCCCGCCGCAGGACCGCCTAGAACCGTCACTAACGTCAAAAAAAAAGCAATGCCGGTGGTGGTGGAGAGCGTGTCTTGTGGGCAGCTATTCGTGCGACACAGGACCGTTGGCCCAATGCCAAGTGCGTCGTTTACACTGGAGACCATGAAGTTACCAAGAGCGACATTATCAATCGTGTCAAGGTGGGCAACCCTGCAAACCCAGGTGTTAGAACGACAGGAAGCGCTTATCATGCTCTAGACGAGATTCAACATTGAGCTATATGCTCCTACAATTACTTTCGTCTACCTCTCCAAGCGAAACTGGGTTCTGGCCTCGACCTGGCCGCGATTTACTCTGCTTGGCCAATCCATAGGCTCCATCATGCTGGCCTGGGATGCATTCTCGCTCTTAGTCCCCGACATTTTTGTCGACACCATGGGCTACGCTTTTGCCCTGGGTCTGTGCAAGTTTCTGTTTCCCAAGGTCCCAACGGGTGCCTATGTTCATTACCCCACCATCTCCACAGACATGCTTGAATCTCTTGACCCCAATTCTGCCGTAGGTGCCCAGGGAGTAAATGCGGGCAAAGGTGTCGGAGCTGCGGGCTCTGCCAAGAGAATCTACTGGCAGCTTTTTGCACGGCTGTACTCTTGGGTTGGATCCTCTATCGATATTGTCATGACCAACTCAACCTGGACTCAAGCACATGTTTCAAGCCTATGGGCCCCTCACCGGGGCAAAAAGAATGATACCGACCCCATCGTGGCTGTCTATCCTCCAGTCGCTGTTCAAGAGATGGAGCAAGAGGTCGAGGTTTCTGAAGAAAGCGAGAAGAAGCGACAGTCGGTCATTATCTACATTGCGCAGTTCCGACCCGAGAAGAACCACCAACTCATCATTCAGTCATTTGCCGATTTCCTCAAGACTAAGAGTGAGGCCTCCAAGAGTGCCCGTTTGGTCCTCGTAGGTAGTGTTCGCGACGACCACGATTCTAAGCGAGTCTACCAGCTACGCCTCCTCGTCAACGAACTCGGCATCAAAGATCGAGTAGAATTCCATCTGGACGCAACCTGGCCCGAGATTCTCGAGTGGCTAAGAAAAGCCTCGGTGGGTGTTAACGGCATGTGGAACGAGCATTTTGGAATTGGTGTCGTCGAGTATCAAGCCGCTGGTCTCATCTCAGTTGTTCATAACAGCGGTGGTCCCAAGCTAGACATTGTTGTGCCGGTTGATGGAGAACCAACAGGTATGTCTCACTTTATATACAAAAGCCACATGCATGCTAACCATTTCAGGATTCCATGCTACCACAGAATCAGAGTTTGCAGAAGGTTACGAAAAGGCCCTGTCACTACCTAACCCTCTTGCCATTCGTCGGCGAGCGCGCAAGTCGGCAAAGAGATTTACAGAGGAGGAGTTTGCCAAGAAATGGACGATCCAGCTGGCACGCTTGGTCGAACTATCTAAATAGACGTGGAAGCGCGTGTTGATGGTCGGCGTGATAGACGAACGGATACCCCTTTTCTTGCCTTTGGCCAGATGTTGGCTTTAGAGTGTAATTGATAAATGCAGCGGCGTCCAAGCCGCTTAGAGGTCTCGCAAGCTGTGTACAAAATATGAGTTGAGCAATCGTGGTTATCATTCAATTTCGTTGTAAAGTCTATTATGGAGACTAAATCTTCTATCTATCCAATCAGGGTAGCCCGCCGTCTCATATCGAAACATCGCCGTGGTTCTTCTGGCGAGGATCAGCAGCAGCCTCGAACTCGCCCCTCTCATCCCTCATGATGCCCTCGACAATGCTAAGGCCGGGGCCGACCCAGGTAATGTTGTGGCCGCGCTTCTCGAGCACGCTGGAGCTGGTGGCGGGGAACTGGTCCTCGAGCTTGAGCGTGTTGGGCAGGAGCTGGTCGTGGACGCGCGGCTCGGCGACGGCGGCCCTGATGCGGATGCGCTCCGAAAGGATGCGCCACACCACCTGTGTGGTCGACGAGATGATGCGCGAGCCGCCCGCGGCGCCGACGGTGACGAAGAAGCTGCCGTCCGGGCGCTCGACAATGACGGGCGTGACGGAGGAAAGGGGCCGCTTGCCTGGGCGGATGAAGTTGGCCTGAGAGGGCTCGAAGCCAAACTCGTTGGGGACTCCCGGGATGGAGAAGTCGTTCATCTCGTTGTTGCTGTGAAGATGCAAAAAAAAAAGTCAGCCAACAGATTATGGCAGGTTGAGCTAGTCGGAAGGGGGGGGGGGAGATTGCTTACAGAACAACACCAGTGACATTGCACGCGAGCTGGCTTCCAAACAACAGGTTGACGGTGGTGGTGAGCGACACGGCCATGCCCGTATTATCGGCCGTGACAATGTGCGACGTGCCCTCGCCATCGGTGGTGAACAGGTGCGCCGGGTTGTAGTCCGAGATGTTGAGCACATGCTCTGGGTTGATGAGACTGCGGATGTGCTTGGCCGTCTCCTTGTCCACCATCTTGGCTTGGAACTCTTCCAGGTGCTCGACGTAGTCTGGGTCGCCCAGCTGAGCGCGGGAGCCGTAGCCAAACTTCATGGCCTCGACGAAGCGGTGCCAGAGCCCACCGCGCGCCTCATCCCGGTCATAGTCAGGGCTGTCCGATAAGTCGGCAAGCTGGCTGTAGCCTTCCATGGTGTTGAGGATCTCGAGAGAGATGGCGCCGCTAGTGGGGGCACCCATGGAGTAGAGCTTGTAACCTCCATAGGTTGTCTTGAGGACGGGGCGGTTCTTGACCTTGTAGTTCTTCAGATCATCAAGTGTCATGGTACCATTGTGGGCTTGGATAGTGGCAATAAGGGCCTCGGCTATATGGTTTGAGTAAGTGCTGCTCTCATAGCTTTGATAGCTATAGACTTACCGATCGGTCCTTCGTAAAAGGCCTTGGGGCCTTGCTCTGCAATGGCCTGGAGAACCCTGATTATACGGTCAGCATTATCTTATCTCAGAAGGTAATATAGCCAGCCACTCACTTTGCATATCGCACCCTTGATACTGTGTCGCCTTCTTTCTTTAAGCGACCTAGTTTGTAGTCAGCATGAAAAGTCGTCGAATGAGGTGTAAAGAATGAGAGCTCACCATTCTCGGCATAGTCTTGCGCCCACGACGGGTCCTCGAGCATGAAATTATGGTTCTTTGTGGAACCAAGAATATATCTTTGGTAGTCGGCGTTCACTATTTGTGTTAATCTAGTTAGCTCCAGCGGTTGAGTATCAGTGCACGACTCACAATAGAATCCGTTGTGGGCGTAGCCGTAGGCTCCTTGTAATAAGCGTTTCCAGGGCAGCACCTGTCAACGCAATGTTAGCCACTTGCACCATCCATGTTATATACGGATAATCAGAAGGGGTTCGTACGCCATATTTTTCATGGGCATACCAGAGGCCGGCGACTTCGCCTGGAACAGCGACAGATAATCCTCCGTGGATGCTACCATCGATGTTGCCCTGATACATGTTTTCATGGGCCGCCGCCGGGGCAGCCTCACGAAAGTCAATTGCCTCGTAATTACCCTTGGCATCGCGAACAAGCATGAAACCACCGCCGCCGATCCCGGAGTGATATGGAGCTGCGACACCAACGCAAAAGACGGTTGCTACGACAGCATCCACGGCATTACCCTACAGCATTGTCAATTAGTAACTTTGTGAGTTGTAAGCCGGGCCGATTTATAACAACATACACCCTCTGCGAGAACATCAGCACCAATCCTGCTGCATTCCTTTGCTTCGCTGGAGACGGCGCCTCTGGTGTGTTTCTGGGGTTGGAGGATGTCCTGGCCGACGTCGTAGCTCGAGGCGGGAGCAGCGGTGGAGGAGCCGTGATACAGGCATGTCGCAAGCAGCAGCTGCAGTGTGCTTGGTGTGATTGAAGAGGGCCCTGTTTTGAGTCAGAATAAGCAATGGCACTCGAAAATGCCGGGTCACAAAAAACTCACTCATGATTACCCGGGGTTGTAATGTCGGAGGTTGAGTGAGTGAATGCCGAGCCGGCGTCCTATCAGCAGGAACCCAGAACTAGCTGGGGATGGCTGATAAGAAGATGGGGGGCGGTTCAGCCAACTGCCCAACTAACGATACGAATGTAAGACAGACGGCGCAAGAAAAACCGTCGCCAGCGACCAGAAAACCTCTCAAACGGGAAACAAAGACAATCAGGGTGTTGACGTGATTTAAGCCAACTCTCGTCTGCTTGCTGGGTCGCCGTTCTCGGTCCCGCCCCGGTAAGTGCAAGTGGTCCTCGTGAGGCCCGTCACCTGCCGATCCAGGTAGATTGCGGGAGCCAATCAGAGGCCCCGCGATTGAGACACAGGCGACCAATTATTAGCCATGAAGATTTTCGTTTTGCGACTCACATCCAAAAAACCATCAATTCCATCCAGGTCGTCCAGCGTCTTGGTCTTGACTACGGTACAGCTTTTCGGGGTGTGGAGAGCGACCGGGAGAACGCAAACTCACCTTGGTTGTCCATGAGACCTTTCCGGTTTCTTCTAAATACACCCTTTCGAGTGCGCCCTCATCTCACCTTTCGCCCTTTCGCTGTCATGGCCTCTGTGCAGGCAGAAGCACCACAGGTGCTGAACGGCATCTCCAACGGCAATTCCACCGCCAACGGGGACTCCCAGAACCGTCCTCCCAAAAGGCAAAACTCGGATAACAGGGGCGCCAACAACAACAGAGGGAACAACAACCGCGGATGGAAGCAGAAAAAAACCAAGCGTGAGAGGAACATCACCGAGGGTTCGTCTGAGGAAGTCCTCAAGTACGACATTGAAGCCCTCCTAGCATCGCATAGGGATCGATTCGCTCCCAGCACACCCGAGGAGGAAGTCCTGCCGCAGGAGGGCACCGAAACCGATGTCGAGGTGCTGGAGCTCTCATCAACGGGCGACGGCCTCGCCATGCGCGCCGGCTCCGACCAGGTCTACGTTGTGTCCTTCACCGTCCCTGGTGATACGGCCCGGGTCAAGGTATATCGTCACCTACGCCGCGACAAGCAGACACTTGCCGACTTCATCTCTATCACGAAGCCTTCGCCCCTGCGCGACGATGCCCGCATTCAGTGCAAGTACTTTGCGTCGTGCGGTGGTTGCCAGTTCCAGATGCTCGAGTACCCGGAGCAGCTTCGGCTCAAGAAGCGCATCGTCGACAAAGCCTACCAGAACTTCTCCAACCTGGATCCAGCCCTCGTCCCGCCCATTCAGGACACCATTGGAAGCCCGCTCCAGTATGGCTACCGCACCAAGTTGACACCGCACTTTGACGGCCCTCCTGGTTTCCGACCCAGCAAGCGCGGCAAGAACCCCAACGTGCCCTTCGAGTCGTGCCCTGATATTGGCTTCATGCAAAAGGGTCGCCGTAAGGTTCTGGACATCGAGGACTGCCCCATCGGTACCAATGCCGTGCGCCTAGGCATGGCTCGCGAGCGAGAGCGCATGCAGCGCGAGTTCAAGGAATATAAGCGCGGCGCAACCATTCTCCTGCGCGAAAACACCCAACGCCTGCCCAAGGACAGCCCCGAAATTCCCCAGGAGCTGCCCCCCTACACTGTCCGCGCAGACAACGACACAACGGTTGACATCAAGACATGTATCACCGACTCCAAGGCCACCACTACTGAGTATATTGGCGACTACACCTTCACCAACCCCGCAGGTTCCTTTTTCCAGAACAACAACTCAATCCTCCCCACCTTTACAGACTACATCCGCGAGCGCATCCTGCCACCCTCTGGCGGAATCAAGTACCTCATTGACGCTTACTCAGGGTCAGGCCTCTTCACAATTACCTTGTCGTCGTTGTTTGTGGACTCAATCGGTATCGACATCGCCGCCGACTCCATCGCCTACGCAGGACGCAACGCCCAGCTCAATGGCATGGCCGAGGACCGCTGCCGCTTCATCGCCGCCGACGCTGGTGAGCTCTTCAAGAGCGTCACCTACGACCGCGACCAGACCGTCGTCGTTCTCGACCCCCCGCGAAAGGGCTGCGACGCCGACTTCCTTGGCCAGCTGCGACGATTCGGACCCCGCCGCGTTCTCTACGTCAGCTGCAACGTTCACACTCAGGCCCGCGACGTCGGCGTCCTGGTCCGTGGAGAGGGCGAGGGTGAGCGCTACGAGATTGAGAGCCTTGTGGGCTTTGACTTTTTCCCTCAGACGGGCCACGTCGAGGGTGTAGCCATCCTCAACAGGGTTGATACTCCCAAGGAGTAAAACAAAAGAACAAGGACAAAATAAAGGGACTAGTAAAAAAAGAACCCCTTCTCTAACAAACAGGGTAAGAATTGGTGATACCACGGGAGCACGAGTACATAAAAGAAAAAAGGTTACGCATATCCGGCGCATTATAAACAATACTCTTTTTTTTATGGTTAAAAAAATTGATGGGATTGAATCCAAAAAAAAAGGGGGGGGGGCCAATTTCGTTGACTATAACTCTCGGAAAATGTCTCGTCTCAAACTTGATCCTCCACTCTTGTTGCCGCTGCCGCTGCTGCTGCTATGCATGACATGAATCATCAAAAGCAATCTCCTTTTTTTGCTTGCGTAAAAACCAGGTATCCGAGAGCGCCATTCGTACATACATAACACTACCGTTTTACCCCTTTCCCCCTTCGACTATGCCCTATTCCCCCCGTGAGTAGATGTGACCATTTCTCTCTCTTCATTACTTTTGCTCTAGCAGCGCCTTGAGGGCCTGAACCGTGACTTCGAGGACCTCGGGCCGCCGGCTCTTCTTAAGACAGTCCTTGAGAACCTCGACTCCGTTCTCCTCCTTGATCTTTTCGCGGGCAAGCTTGCCGACCTCGCCCTCTGCAGAAACGAGGTTGAGCACCACGAAAACGCCGCGGTGGCGAATGTTCTCGTCGTCATCGACACACATTCCCAGAACAACCTTGACGCCGCGCTCGCGGTGGATAACCGCCCGGACTACCTGCTCGAAGGACGTCAAGGAGGCAAGAGCACCACCGGCAGCGCTGCGAGTACCGGCGTCGGGAGCGTCGGCCAGAGCGAGAAGGATGTGCAAGCGGTTGCGGGCCTTGGCTGTTTCCTCGGCGTAGAGGGCAATGGCCTCGGGGGCCTGAACGAGGTTGCAGACAAGCTCAACAGCGGCCTTGGAGACGAGAGTGTTGGCAGAAAGAAGCTGCTCCTCGATGTGTGACCAGGCAGTCGAAATGATGCTGCGTCTGGTGTCATCGTCATCCATGGATGCCAGGTTAGTCAAGGCCATGAGAGCCTCGAACGAAGGAAGCAGGTCGCGCGTTTCAGCCGCTGGGTCAGGAGGGATGATGGATACGAGGGGCCTCACAGCTCCGCTGACGGGGATGTTGCGGTTGCCGCCAAAAACGAGGGCAGGGTTTGTGCTGATGAGAATTCGGGCCAGTGCCTGTGCAGCCAGACGGCGGCCTGCAGCCTCGGTCTGCGGGAGGCTCATCCACGATGTGAGGAGGAGCTTAACGGCTCCTTGCTGGGCGAGCTGGCCCCGAAGCGTCTTTGTGACGGAGAGGGCGAAGATGATGGAGATAGCAAGAGATATGGAGGCAGGTGAGCCATTCCTGGAGTGAGTGACTAATACGGGGGTGATGCCAGCGTCAAAGACCAGCTTGCATCGCCGCGCAACGTGCTCATCGTCGTCGAGGGGGTCGGGCCCAGCCAGCTTTCCGGCAGCGTTGGCGTAGGCCTTCAGCTGGCTCATCTTCTTTTGCTCATCCGTCAGGTTGGGGAGATACCTCGTGAGGTTGACAAAGATGCTGAGAGCGCCGTACATCATCGGGGATCGGGGCTGGGCGTCGCCAAGGGCCTTGACGAGCTTCTGCAGGAGCTCGCTGTTGTTGGCGACTGACTCCTTGACCTTGGGCTGTAGGGATGCGTAGGCGAGGCCCTCAATTGAGTGTTGTCTTCCGTGATCTTCGTCTCTGAGAATCATCCTTGTGAACATATCAGACAACTCCTCGATGCTGGTGAATGCAGGTTCGACTCTGCCAGACTGGGAGTCGCCAGAAGCGGGTTTCGCAGGAACAGCCTTGATTGCTGGGTCAGTCAGTCAGGAACAAGGCACGAGGGGCACGGCCCTTTGCGTGTATGTGTAAGTGAGCTCACCCTTAACTTGGCCAGGATCACGGCGGCGAGGTACTGGACCTGCTCCGAGTGGCGCCTCATGGTGACGGAGCCACCGTCGTTCTGTAGGTTGGGGTCGGCATTGGTGCTGCGGACAATCTCGGTGAGGTCCTGGTCGACCACCTCCTCGAGCCACTCCAGGCAGTACTTGTTGATGGCCTCACGGCACTGTGAGTTCATGCAGGCGGCGTTGAGCATCTCCAGGCAGGCCGTCTCGACCTTGCGGCTCTTCCACTTCCTCCTCATGAGGGGGCCAAGGGTGGACAGAAAGCCCTCGTTGAGGAACATGCCGGCCGTGAGGTCTGGGACGATGGGGAAGGTCGAGGCGGCGACGCAGAAGGCGACGATGTAGTCATCGTAGGTCCCCCGCTTGACGCGGTCGAAGAAGAAGCTGGTCAGCATCTTGGAGCCCTCGTCTCCGGCGGCCTTGAGGTAGGCCGAGGTGGTGAGGGTAGCATGGCCGCGGACGATCTCCGGCTGGCGCATGTCGAGGTATCCCAGGATGGTGTCGACGCAGTCGCTGTCGATGACGGCGCAGATGGACTTGGGGGCGGGCTTGGCGGGCTTGTCCTGGTGGCGGGCCTCATAGTCGTCGTGAAGCAGCTTGGTGAGCTCGTCCAGGTCGCGGCAGGTCTCGTTGTCCTCCTGGCCGCCCTCCATCAGGCGTGCAAAGACGATGAGCGTCTGGTCCTCGACAGACGGCGCCTCAGCCGGGGCCTCAGCCAGAGCCGAGGAGGCGGCGCCGGAGTCAGTGTTGGCGGCCATGAGACACCGGGAGATGCGGGCGCGAGACGTCGATCCGGTGCGCTGTGGCTGTAGCTGTAGCTGTAGCTGTAGCTGTACCTGCAAATGGAGCTGTAGGTGCAGCGGGAACAGGTGGTGTGAGATTGAGATCCGGCAGGTCAATGTCAATGTCAACGGCAACGTCAATGCCAATCTGGAACGTGGACACGGCTCCGGCCCCTCAACTCACGGGATGCGAGGCAAGCCTGGCGTGGTGGGGGGTTGCGCCCATCTCAGATTGGGCTGACGGCCTGGCAGGTGTTCTCTCCACTTAAAAAAAAAATATCCACCACCCGACCTTTTTTTTATTTTAGCTGCGAGCTGTCTGCTGGAGGCGCGCGTGCTGCATAGCGTAGCGTCGTGGTGGAATGTGCTGAGTGGCCTGCTTCGGGGCCTGTCCCTTGACCTTTTGCTTTTTCTGCGTAGGCGAGGTGCTCTACGGGTGCCGAGTCTGATTGCCTGTGTCCTGTGTCCCCCGATTCTAGGGGGTCAAAGGGGGGGGAGAGAAAATCTGCAGCGCTCCCTTGTGTCTTGGGTCGTTTGTCTGGTGGCTGTTTCTTGTCTCTCCTGCCGTCTCGCTTCACGCGAGTTATAGGAAATCCATCACGTGGCCGAGACGCCCCGCGACTGGAACGTCCTCTGCGACACGTTGGAGCGTGTTTGATGGCATCACCTTTGACATGCCTGGAACACTTAAGGCATGAATGAACCGATTCTAAAAATAATAAAAGACAGCTGGCTGCTGTAATTAAAATGTAAAGGGGACTGGTCAAGGCATCAGTTGTTCTTCCTTGTTCGTGATATACAAGGCTGTTCGGCTTTGCATGAAGTCGCCTGCTGTCATCCTCCAAGGATCAGCAACTTCAGCTAGCCACACTCCCTCTAGTTGATTGGTCTAGCCCTTTTTTCTTTTTCTTGTTTCTTTTTCAGCCCCCTGCTCATTGTCAGGTGAAGCTGAGCTAAGTCAAAAGCAAGAACAGCTCATTGCATGATATGATTCATGACGTTGATATATTCAAAGCCAGATATTGAATGACAGCCATATCCTTCCCATAACTAGGTCACCAGCACCTGGGCTAGTACTATTGTTGTATCCAACACGAATCATCTCCCGAAAGCCACAAACAGTTTAATTCGATAATAAATGTTTGACCTGATTTTACCCAAATACTCTAAACCACCAGTAAATGTACATCTACCCTATACTGAGCTCATGCTACCTTCTCTAAGAAGTCCAAGGAAAATCCAATGATACTTTTGCGTTATTCGTAGCCATGAAAGCCAAATGGGTTGTAAATTCCAACGAACCACTGCAGAACTAATGGATCGTTAGCGAAATCAATCTATAATTTCACCACGTTGTGTATTGTTACCAACGCCACCAACACGTCATGAGTCCTCATCAACACCATCGGAATCGAACCTCACAAATGACAAAGCATCACAACATCTTTCGTGCACCGAGGATGCCTTCAAATCATGGAAAGAGAAAACAATGCTATCGTTACTCTTCGTATCCAAAAGACCCAGCATACCCATAAAACTAGCAACTAGACTCCATACATGCTGCTCGTGCCCATCAAGCATCGAATTATTCCTAAACACGTACCATCTTTTTTTTTTTGGCTCATACACAGTAGCACGCCGCTTCTGGCGACACCTGCTCCTAAAACAGCTGGTAATCACATCATTAAAATTCGTCCTCCTCCATGCCATTGATCCGCTTCTCCCCAACCTCACGGATCTTCTCGCCTAGCACGTTGCGGTTGTACCGCTCGGCAACCTTACTGGCAGCCTCGAACATCCTGCCAGTGCGATCACGCATGAGCTCCACCATCTCCAGCGCGCGCATGCCCCGCTCCTCGCCTGAGCGGCATTCGACGGCCAGCAGCTGCAGCAGCGTCTTGTCAATCTCGAGCTCCAGCCGCGAAAGCAGCGAGCGCTGCGTGTGGCTGCCCGACGTGGCATCTACCAGGTCACGCAGCTGGGCGGCTTGGATTCCACGGAGCAGGAATTGCTGCTCCAACTTTCGTGTCTCGCTGTCCTCATCCTCGTCCTCATCCTCCTTTTCACCGTCCTCGTTGAGGATGGCGTCGGCAGCCTTCTTTGCCTTCTTCTCCCTGTCAACAGGAGCCGAGAGAGGCACCGAAAAGTCAAACTCCGAGAGGAGAGGCCGGGGGAAGTACGGGTACTGGTCACCGCCCTTGAGGATAATGCAGTGGAATTTGTTGTCTGCAACAGCGATAGGGAAGTAGTTCTCGTGCTTGCGGCCCGAGGCCAAACGCGAAAGCAGCTTGGTGTCTAGCAGAGGGACCCAGCTTGCTCGCGAAGGCTGCCGCCAGTGGAGAAGCGTAAGCAATGTACCTGTCGAATCATAGATGCATGGGTCCTGGTGAAAAAGAGTTAGCTGATATGCTTCTAAATGTTTCGAATGAGGCCATGCAACCACTTACGCCATTGTCAGAAAAGAAGACGCTCTTCAGGGTCGCTCCGTCAGGCAAAGCGACAGTGTCTTCGTTCTGACAAATCTCATCCCGCTTGACATTCTCAATCGTGTAGAGCAGGCGAGTGTTGCCGTCCGGAGCAACGGGCCCATTGCCAATTGTCAAGACGTAGTCTCGCCAGCTGGCGCATGTCACCATCGGCGTGCTCTTGGGCCGGTAGACGCGGTACGGCATTCCGAAGCGGGTGAACACACGGACATAATTGGTGCTAGTCGTGACAGTGATGAATGACTCGCTGAGGGACATGGCGGTGACGGCCTCACCGCGAGGTAGCTCCGTGCGCCAGTCGGCGCGCTGTGTCCACGTCTCATGAGGACGGTAAAAAATGGTTGCCGGCGCATCATCCCGGGGCGGGCTGGAGAAAAGAGTACCGTGCTCAGTCAGGCAAGCCTTGTCGTAGAGGAAAGTGTCGGTGAAGTGGAAATCCCGGTGGAACTCGTGGTCGTAGAACTCGACGGTAATTGTGTGATGCGAGTCTTGGTCCACAGTCCAGACGAATCCAATTAGGTTGAGACAGAGGTATTTGCGGTTTCCGCGCCACGGGGTTGAACCCGGCTGAAACGACTCGTGATATTGCGGCTCAAGGAGGTGGCGGCGTTTGTTGGAGTGTTCGCCGAACGAATCGTCGCCCTCGCGATGTCGCTTCTGGCCCCCACCAGCCGTGTATCCAGCTCCGTCATCGTCCACCACGAAGTCGTCGTCTCCATACCCGTCAGCATCTTGCAGGAACGAGTCGAGGCTCCCCAGAGAGTCCCGCCGCGGGCGGGAGGGAAGATCCTGTTGCTTTTGACCGTTGGGCTGGGGTGCTCGACGGTTTCCAGAAGTCTCCGAGAGCGGGTCGTGAATAAAGGGAGCGGGCTGTGTCGGGAGCTTGAGCCATGGGGCGAACTGGTCCGTCAGGAACTCGGGATAGATGTACACCTCTCCGTCAGCCGTGGTAAAGGAAATGATGTTCTTGGTCGGATGCCAAGCTAGGTCGATGACATTCGTGTAGTCGTAGCGCGCAATCACCCCCTGCGTCTTGGTCTCCCACACCAGCACCTTGCCATCCTTGCTTGCGGATGCCAGCATGGCGCCATTGGGCGACCACGCCAATGCAGTAATGTCTGCGAGATGTCCATTCGAGAAGCATCGCTGCTTCTCCCAGTCGTTTTTGGAAATGACCTGAATGTCCTTGGTGGGGGTTGGGACTGCAAAGGCGCGGCCGTCTGGGTGCCATGCCACACGAGTTGATGCTGGGCTGTCCGAGTCCAGGGCTCCAATGACGCCGTCCACTTTCCGGATAAGCTCTGGCTCATCCGAAGTTAGGGAGTATATGTAAACGATGCCATCGACGCCAGAGAGGGCAACGAGGCGGCCGTGGGGATCGAAATCGACGTGGCGGATCGCTCTTCCGTGCTCCCGTAGATGCCGTACTTGGGAAATGTTCTCTGTGTTGACGATCTTGACGGTCATTTCATCGCTCGCAACCGCACACCATTGGCGGTCTGCAGTCAGGGCAACGTCTCGCACGGGCAGCGAGGTGCGCATCAGAAAGCGTTCGAAGGCGGCCGTCTCGAGCGAGAAGAGACTGACGGTGCCATCCTCGGAGCCAACAACAAAGAATTCATTGCAGGCGGCCACGGACACATTCTGTTCTTGGCAGTCATCGATATTCGTTGGTTCGCCATCGGAGCCCGTCTTGTAGAGGCGAATTGTGTTGTTGGAGCCGACGGTAACGAGGCGAGAGCCGTCGGGAGTGTAGGCGCAGCGGGTGGTGCCCTGGGTGTGGGCGGGACGAGGCCGTGGCCGAGATGGGAGTGTCGAATCCATCGTCTGAATCAGGCTTCGTAGAGCATCTGAAGGGGGACCAGTTTCGTGAGGTGTCGTTGCTGCGTGGTGTTGTCTTGGCTGTGCTGGATTATTTTTGGGCGTGTTAAGTGGCCAACAGGGAGACGCGTCTCAAGCGCGTCGCAATTAACGAGGTCGAGCGTCGCGAAGGACCCCGCCATTTTTTTTTTGCTTAATTGACAGCTAGCTGGTTGGGTTGGGGTGCTCCACCAAAAAAAGAACCACCGAGATGATTAATGACATGCTAATCTGGTTGGGAGACTGTTTTTCTTGAGACATGTGGCAATAGCGTAGCTGTTTACCAAACCAGTCGCGAATCACGACGTAAAGATAGCAAAAGCACTGGTCTTTTGCATGTTTTTTCTGATCTCTGCTGCGAACCCTCCCTTAGACAAGGCTCAGATTGCAACCATCACGGACCTCCTCCACCATGCAGTCCACAGATCGTGACCACTTCTTCGAAACCGAGTGAGTCGGCAGCACCGCCACGCCCCGGGCATGTCTCTGACTGTTGTGATAGCGCCTCGCAGGCCCAGCGCCAGCGAAAGGCGGCCAAGGCTGGCAACAAGCATGGCGACCCTCTGTCGATGAAGTCCAAGATCCTCGCTGCTATCCCTGACCCCGCCTCCCCGCTCACCTCCGTTTTCATCGCCGAGTCGGCCGGCTTCGTCCGGCGCATCAGCCTCGAGGTATGAGTTTTTGTCTTGGCGTTTTTACTCCCACAATAATCGTGCCATGTATACTCTGATGTGCTTCGACTAACTCGATGCCAGTCTTCTGAGCCAAAAACAACCTATCGCGGCCCAAAGGTTCCCGTCACTTGCTTGGCGGTAGGAGGCCCCGGCAACAAGACCATCTTCGCTGGGTCATGGGACAAGGACATCTGGTCATGGGATGTTGAGACTTCAAGCCCAGGCCGCAAGTTCAGTGGCCATACCGACTTTGTCAAAGCCGTTGTCTGCGCAAATGTCTCGGGCAAAGATCTGCTCATTAGTGGAGGCGCTGATAAGAAGATTCTAGTTTGGGACATTGCAACGGGCCGCCGGTTGCATACGCTCCAGGATGCCTCAACTACCATGCTTGCCGTGCAACATATTGCCATTGACCCCGTGTTGAGCACCGCCGATGCCGTGGTTTTCGCTACGGCTAGCAGTGATCCTAACATCCGGCGATGGAAGGTTACTCTCGAAAGCTACGAGCAACTCGCCGAGTCTTTCCATGATCGTCCTGACACTGAGAGGCTGACAATTCAAGAGCACGAGACCAGCATCTATCGACTCGTCTACGATGACACAAACGATGACGCAGATCTCTGGACAGCTAGCGCCGACGGCATAGCAAAATGTCTGTCCCGGTCTCGAAATTTTGTCACAGAGGACTCTTTCGAGCATGGAGACTACGTCCGTGGTGTGGCTGTGACAGACCAGTGGGTGATTACGGCTGGCCGAGATGAGGACGTCAAGGTATGGGACCGCTCGTCAGGGAAGCTGTACGCCACACTTGTTGGTCACTACGATGAGGTGACGGATTTGATTATGCTGCGGGATGCCGAGGGCAATGGCCGCAAGGTCTGTAGTGTGAGCATCGACGGCACCATCCGAACCTGGCCGTTGGAAAAGTCGGAGCTGGACACTGTGGTCGTCAAGATGAAGGAAGCGGCTAAGCCTAAGGAAGAGGAGAAGAAGAGAGAGGGCCTGTTAACGGCTGAGGAGGAGGCCGAGCTAGCTGAGCTCATGAGCGACGATGATTAGATGCAAACGATGGGCTAGAAAAAAAATTTGACCGACGGCGCCGCCAATAGCTCTGCCATGGTCTGGCCGGGCTTTCTTGCCGCGAACCTACGTACGATGTAATGTTTTCCTGTTTGACCCCTGAGGGTTATTTCGAAGCTTGTCCAGAACCCCTCGCACATGTACAACATGAACCAATCTCGACTCACCTTGGCCCCAGCTCAGCCGGAACAAATGTGCGTATTGCGGCTGTATCACCAAGCAGCCACTGCTCTCGTTACTGTAACCCAAGAAAGCACAGCAGCCATGAAACGTGTCTCGGCTGCTTGTGCAATCCAGGAAGAAGCAAACAAGACAACGGGGAGATCCTTTAATCTGGATCAATGAGAGACGGTTGACCGACCGAACCATGTGCTGCTGCGTGATTCCCACGAGGAGCAATTTCGCCAACAGAATCTTCAAGCCCCTTGCATGGTCGCTGAGACTCACACCAACAGCACGCGTGGGACTGGACATGTCTCGAATACCGATCTCCGCCAGCAGGGATTTTCAACTCGGTGTTCCTCGACGCCTCAACGCCTCGTGGCGCGGTGGCGGGCACCTGTAACTATTCGGGACCTACGGTTCTGGGCTCCGGTGAAAGCAAAAAGAAATAATAAGCTCCTTTAAGCGAAGGGCTGGGTGTGACCTGGCTTGCGCAGGCCTGGCCCTCTAATGGGGTAGCGCAGCTTGTGATTGGAGGCATGGATTTTGTCACAAGAGACGGGCCAGCGATCGCCGTATTGGCCCATGCCATATTTCCCCCGCGGTATTATGAATAAAACCCGCAATTGTATTTATAACCCGACAAGTTGGATGGAGTGCGCCGGGGCAGGCACCCAGCGAGGCGGCTCGCGAGAAAACAGGCCTACCAGGAAGCGAGTTTTCCTTTCTTTTTCACACCTGTGTTTCCTTTGCTAATGATTCGAGTCCAGGGGCTGAGGTTGACCAAGATGCCTGTAGGCGCCCTCCTCAATTAGCACACTCGCTCAACTTCGCGGATATTGCTTTTCCCGTAAAATTACTCTCGAGAACCCGGATCTTGAACTCCGTGCTGCAGGTACCCGAGGATTGCGTCGGATGCATGGATATGTCGGTTGTGCCGCATATGTAGGTACCATGTAAGAGACCGCCTGCGCGGTAACACAGCAGTCGTCGTATCCTACATTGATTGCCATTAATTAGGGACGGATACGTGCATCCAAGTCGTGCCTGAGCGTCTGAGTAGCAAACATGGCGGCTATTCAAGTCTACTGACCTTGCCTAGTGCGGTCGCATTTCCGGATCAAGGGGTGAGCAAGCAAATACATTTTCATCCTACCATGCGACTCAGCACTGGGCATAATGGTGTATTATTAGCTGAGGCTGATTGCTGGATCGCCAGATGGCTCGATCACGATAGAGAAATGATCAAATATCATTGAATGGGGCAGAGGTTTCTTCTGCTCAGTTTTCATTTTTGTCTGCCATCGGAATGTACACGTGCCGTCAATGCGACGCTCGCGTATCGACTGGGATCAATATCTGCGAGATGCAGTGCACCCAGGCAATCGGGTCTCGATCGCACGGCCAGGGTCGCTTTCCCCTGATTGGGGTTGAAAAATTACCAGGAAGTTCCCAGTAAGCAGAGGGGATTTGCATCGCTAGCCCAGACTAAATACTGCCTTTAAGCCAGACTATCGTCTCTTTGCAGGCGGTCAGTCTGCTAATGCACCTGATTTCGCAAGCAAGCTGGAATAGGGTTAAGGGCTCTGTTTCAGTGCCAAAGCCTGCAGGAGCTGACGGACGGTGTTGTTGAAGAAGACCCATAATCCTGGTCTGAAAGCAAGAGATGAATCTGCTCCTTGTAGAATTGTCAAGAGGGGTTCAGTAGCTGGCGCGTGCATGCGGGAAGAGTAGACAACCATTCCGTAACGGGAAATAAGTCGCCACGAAATCGATCTCAAACGTTTCGTTTCGAAGGGCTTTTTTTTGTGCCTAAGCGCAGGACGACGTTGAAAATCCACATGGCCGAAGCATGGAATGCTTAGATCTTCTTGGACGGCATACACATCATCTCATGACCTGCAGTAGTCAATAGTGGCACTGATTACGGGCCATTTGAGGTCTGTGATGGGATGACGATCAGGTCACCAACATGGGACACCCATTGACCGGCTTGGTGAGAACAGCATGGGGCCCAGCTGGACAGCCGACAAACTGCCAGCCGCCGATCCAATGGTGAATAAAGGACGCTATCCTACATTGTACGTTAAGCGGTACCTGTCGGCGGAATTGTAAATCTTTGCTCCCGAGGCAAGATGGCTTGATCCACTTTGTATAACCACGTGAATATGGATGCATTATTTCACAGTGAAGCACTTGAGTCCCGATTAGTCTGTGCACTACCAAGACCCAAAGACGCATACAGCTATTGTCTCAAATGTTTATCAATGTGCAAGAGACACACACAGACACGCACGCGCCTGATGGTGAAGTGCGGACCACCACCACCACCTCAAAGTTGATGGCATCTCAAAACACTCCGGCGTCGCATGGATCAGGATGAGAACGCCGTGTAATCAATGACAATATCGATTTTCCACCTGATCTGACCCATGCAGATGAGAGCGGAGTGAGAGCCGTGGGGGCCACATCTTGCTCGTCGCTTGTTTGTCGGGAAGATCCCAGTTCGTCCGCTGCCCGCCCTGGTCTGGTGGGCCTGGCCTTTGCTTTTCTCAAACAGCCCGGAGTAGGTAGCGGCCGTCGAGAGCAAGCAAAGATTGGGATGAGGGAGAACAGCCGCGCCGAGCGAAGACCTGGTGTGGTTACCTCCGTGAGACGCAGCCAAGGTGGCACCCGAAGGGATTCGAGACCGGTCAAGTAAATGATAATCGGACGAAAAAAATGCCACATGCAGTCGGACAAGCCTCGCAACCCACACTCTAACGGAATCATCATCATGAGGCACTCACTCTCGACACGACAGCGGCCCGAAAAACGGCGGCCCGTCCTCGGATTTGGCGCTATTTTTCAGATGGTCGTTGCTCGTACAGGTACGACTTTCTTCCCGAATGTTGATCGGCACAGGGACCTGCATCGGCAAGATGGGGGGGACGCAAGGTGCATCCTGGGATCTCTTGACGATTGGAGAAACCTGGATGAAGGATGGTAGGCTTGGTTCCAACATCACATTGGCCCCCCTGGCTGTGACGTGGGTATTCAGCTGTGATTGGGTCCTGTGCGGCCTCTTAAGCCCCCTATGACACTTGGATTTGGGGGTGCGCGGCAGTTGACCTATCACTTTTGGACGGGGACGGGGCTGCGTTCGATTTTACTTTTTCGTTAGCCTGGTGATGGTTGCAGCTCCGGCTAGCTTTGTTGTTGACAAACCATCGGCCGGAGAGCAAACATCACATCCCAATTAGTACGGGGCGAGAGCATTGGAGTAATCTCCTCTCATGCCTGGAAACTTTTCATAGTGTGTGTTATGTATTAGTTGTGACAATTGCCGGCATGAAAGCGATTCCAGAGGTGACGAGGCGGTCATTCAGAATGCCGTTGGACCTGGCCCCATTATATGTCTCGACTAACAGTCCGGCCGTGTCTTGGATGCGCCGCTGCAACATGCAACGCTGCAACGTGGTTTGGAGAGAAACAGCCGAGGCCCGTGTTCTCAGCATACGTGTGACGACTCCGCTCTGTCCTTCTGATCTCGCCCTTGCTTCCTCTTGTGTCACTTGCTGACGGCAACCAAGCTCCCAGGCATGCTGAGGTCATGGCAGCCGCTCACTGGGCACAAGATATGCAGCAAAACGGGCCGGGTTCCATGATCTGCACAAGCGTCAATGTCTAGGATAGGGATTGTGTCAGCGGCACCCGGCGGCCTGGTAATTCATAACAATACTCGGCCAGGCCAGTGCCACACCACACCATACCTCGGGCTCGACAGCATGTCAAGGTCAGCTAACAACTCGATGTCGACGTGTGGAGTTTGTTGACCACTGTTGCCCCTGTCGACTTTTTGTCGCTGATCCCTCCTGGTTGGGTAGCCCAAGCCGTGGGAGGCTTCCAAGATTGCCAGGCCGCTGCGGTCCCTGTCGGGCTGGTCGCATGCAAGACCCTGCTTCTACGGTAATCCGGTTTGTGCTTGACCAGGGACCCGCCGTGGCTTGTGCTGGGGCGGCTGCCGGGATGCTGCCGTTACCTGCACTGCCGGTATGCAGCTGTCCAGTCCCAGGTCTGGAGCCGCCAGGGAAAACAAGGTCGGCAGGGTTTGCTGGGACCCGTTCAGAGGCCTGTCAAAGGGGAGCCAGCAAAAGGAAAACTCCCAACTAGCACGCCCTCCATGGCCAATGCGCTGCTCTCTATGCGTCGAGTCCGTGGGGACGCCCACGGCCACGGCGGATTGCCCTTGTGTGGCTTGCGTCTTGATGCAGTAGTCGCTTGTTGCAGGGTTTTCTTCCTGGTCCTGGGTAGCGGGTGTACGGGTTGGGTAGGCAGGTTGACACTAGAGACACAGCGACTACCACGGCGACGCAAACGGGGTCTGGCATGGCACCTGCACTTGCTGTAGCTACCGAGTAGGTGCCGTTGTGCCGTCGACCGGGCTCTTTCCTCCCGTCTTATACTAAGGTAGCCGCTTCGCACCTTCTTCCGTCTCGTCCTCGTTTGTCTGAACGACACCTGCTTTCGGCCTCTGTCTGCTCGAGTTCCTCCTCCTCTCTTCGTCCCCATACTCGGTCGGGCCTTCTCACTTCGCACTTACATCTTGGCTCACCATAGCCTCGAAGCACCCGCTTCCCGCCTGCAAGCCCCGCCCTCGTGAGGTTTCGCATCTTCCTTAACCACTCCATACACTGCACTTGCTGTTTACTTGGAGACCAAAGCATGCTCTCGACCTGACTGTTTTTGGTCTCACGCTCCCTGTTAACATTATTACCTATGCGTCTCCCATACTCAACGCTCCTTTGGGTATAATCTGTTGTGTAGCTGCCTCCCTCTCCTGGGCATCCTCATCTTCCGTGTCTCACACACACATCATTGCGAATACCACATCTAAAACATGATGGCAACCGAAAAGGAAATTCTCGGAAGCATAGTGGCTTTCGAGGGTCACTCTGAGACAATCTCAACTCAGCTTCGATTATTACCTACCTCGCCCCAGATTCTTATTCTCCCCAGCATCCTGAGTTATGTTTCGAAAAAAGGCGACCTCCAGGACCGTTTCGACGCCCGACTTTACGTCAAGAAAACGCACGACGCCCTTGTTGCACGAAACCAAGTTGCCCACGCCTTTTTGAAAGGCTCAACACCCAACAGCAAACGCCTGGTATTCATGAACGGTGGCACACCTGGAGCCCATACCCTCTGTATCAAGGCCATCATGGACCACGAGACGAACGGTGACCAAGACCAGGCCGAGGCCATCTTCAACTATCTTGTCAAGGAAGGTCTTGCAGGTCTCGAGGACCCTTCTCGGAATTGGAGATCGAGGAACACATTTGAGTACTTTGGGGAGCATGATTTCAATGATGAAACGGAGGATCCTATCATAAGAGCGATGCGGGCTGCTGATGCCCTAGATCGCCAGACTGCCAACCTCCAGCCGTTCAACGAGCTGGACTCCACTGGAGTCTTCCGTCCTCGAAGCAACAGCTTGCCTTTGTACGGATACGCTGATAACTTCGGCGATGCCGCTCCCTTTTTCGTCTTTGGGGCTAAGGATCAGCAGGAGGAAATAGAAAGTGTCTGTGATGAGGTTGATGACGCCTACTCTCCTCGTGCTTCGCAGCGTAGCTCACGAGCATCTCGCACCTCCATTTTTGCCATCACACACTATGAAAAGCCCTTGGATGAGGTTTTTCCTGGCTTCACAAATCTTCAGCCTCCTTCACCCCAGTTGCCCTTTCCTCGGTCTCCAAGCTGCATTGGTGAGGCGTATGCCGCTAAGATGATGCAGCCGCCACTCGGCCCAGAAGTTTTCACACCCAGATCCGATGTATTCAGCATTCGCTCTGCAGATAATGTTGTGTATGGCGAAGCTGCTATCTTGGACATGCGACTCTCTGGTCGTCGAATGAGTCTCACACGAGTCAAGTCACTTGATCGCATCTACCCTGCCGCCCCTAAGTACAGGGATCTTTGCATTCCCTCAGACACGGCAGAAGAGTCAGAACGAGAGGCCGAGGGTGCTTTCGAGCAGGAGGGGACGTCAGATGGCGCCAGGCGTCATTCTTGCATGGTCATCACCAGCTCGAAAGATTCACGGCCAAGTCGTCTGAGCTACATTGAAGGGCCCCGCACAATCGTTGTGAGGTCGAGCCGACCTAACGTCAAGATGGCTCCAGTTCCAAAGGAGAAGAAGCGCAAGCCGGCGAGAGCATCGTATGTCGATCGCGGTACCGATGCCGAAAATGCCACCGGACAAGATGAGCCATTCAAGCCGGCGCTCCCGTTCTTTGAGGACCTCGTTGTACTTTTCAAGGATGAGGTCGTCGATGGCATTTTGGGATCGGTGGTTCGGAGCTTCCGAAGCGGCAATTACCCAGTTGTCTCACATTCATCTGCTCCTTCGGAAGCCGACGACGCTCATATTTCTACCCCTGGGACACCCACATCTGACAATCTCGAGGATCCTGAGTGCATGGATGATTCTTTTCAAGAGCGTCACGTCGAGGTTATTGCCCGTAACAGCTACGCCGATGAATACGACCCATTCGCGTACGTTCAGCCGACTTGGTCTCAGGCCAAGCCAATGCACAAGAAGACACCCACCGTTAACATCGAGCGACCACCAACGCCTGCTCGCACACCATCGCCAGCCTTCAATGATTTAGAAGACAAGATTCACGAGTTCAAGATTACAGGCCAGCAGACTGCTGTGGCGATCCAGAACTCCCTGCGATCTATTTTGAAGGTTCACTTCCCTCCCGAGACCCAAGGATATCGCCAGTTCCAGTTCCCTCTGCTTCCTGAACTCGAAGGACTTTGGCGACCTATCTTTCGCGAGACCGATGCTGGGAACTCTCAAGAGAACCGTAAAATGGATCAAATATTCGCTATCGGAGCCCAGCGTGGCGTGAAGAAAGATTATGCCTCAGCCATCACTGGCCAGCTCGAGAAGCTCGGTACCAAATCGAGCGGCATGAGCCGCAGTGGTCGGCTGGATTTTAGGTATGTCAACTATTGCCCAAATGTCAAGCTTTATACTAACCATCTGTAGATATCTTCTTGCAAATGCGATGCAGGCCTTTACTGCTCAGCCTCTCACAAGCCAGACTCACGACAATCCGTTCACCAATTGCTATCTTTTGGCTACCCTCATCATTCCTCATCTTGAGACCTTCTTGGCTCTTCACTCCGATGTCAAGTTTCTTTTGCTCGAGTACCCCCCTGAGCACCTCCCTACTATGCTCGCTCTACAGAGGCTTGTTGGCGTTGATCTGATGAAGGTCGCTCAAATCGTGGACTCCAACAGCAAGGATCTCCCCTTCACCAACCTTCGTGGATCTGGTTCAATCAATAGCAACCTTGACCAGGGATGCACTGGTCGCTACGGAGCGTCACTCTCGCCATCTGGCCCGTCCCCTGACGTCACCGTCTCTAATGCAAACTTCCTCCTCACTTCCACCGCCAGTGATTCGGAAATTGCAACATTTATTTCCACTGTCTTGAAGATTCTTTGTGAGATCTCAGACTTTTACACCCCAGAGGAGTCAAAGAAGGCAACTCCGAAGAAGGAGAAGAGCAAGCCAGCGCCCCTTCAAGGCTCCTTCTCCCCATTCCCGCGGGTACCGTCTGGACCCCAAAGCCCGGCTTTGTCACCTGCTCTTACTGCCAAGCTTGGCACAGGACCACCTCCTTCACCCGTTATCCCATCACGAACGCCTTCCCTTGCTGAGACGATCAAGACAGTTAGATCAGTGAGGAGCAAGCTTGGAAGGAGTCGGTCGCGACGCAAGCCTTCCACAGTTGACAGCCAGTCCATCCTGACTATGGATTTGAGCGACAGTGACTGGGATCAAGAGGATAGACGAGTAATGCCTATCCTCGTGAGGAGGAAAGAACCCCGCAAAGGAAACAGCCGCAAGGCACTTAAATTCCTGGGGCTTGCATAATTCCTCCACTAATTCAATACCGCGGCTGCAGGCCTAATGATTAATGACAGTGTCCACTCGGGACAAATTTCTTTATATGTATCAATTATCAGGGGTTGGAAAACTGAAACAATACCACGAACGTCGGACAGGAAAAGAGTCACCGAAGGGACGTTTTGCACAAGACATTGTTGATTGTCATGTTGAATTTGCTTTTGTCTTTTCTTTTTTGCTCAGCTCCGTAACTTTTTTGTCTCATCGCTCAAGATAGCTTCGGTTCGATATTCCATAATTTCTGTTACCAGGAGAGCAAGCACTCCCTGGCGTTTTCATGAATGCTCGTACCTCAGTCACTCGTAGAACCTTGATTGTGCTTGTCAAACAGGATAATGCTTGGTATGACCGGATATCCTTCAATGAAATTATTGTTGCCGATCTGTACTAGCTTGCTCCGTGTGTTCTGTGTTTTTGTCTCACCTACTGAGTTTTCGTAGCCTCCGAAATCTTCAGACATTACTGAATTACAAACCCGATCTCGTCTTAGCGGGTAGGGATTGGTGATTGCCCCATCACGGCGACGCCGAACAAGAACCACTAGCTACCATAGCTGGATTTGTGAGACAATCTGCCCCAATTGATGCTTGCCGTCACATGCAAAAGATAGTCGGGCCATGGCGAAGTACATACATATGTCATGCGGTACAAAAAAAAAAAAGAATTGAGATCACTGGTGTCTGGCATCGCAGCAAAGCGTGGGCTTTTTCCAACGCCAGATTCTCATGCACATTGACACTGGCGGTGCAGGTAGGTCACGCAAGTCATCAAGTTTATAGAAGAGAATATTCCGCCCTGTATTAAGAATACTCCATCCTTGCTTACACACAATGACAATGAAAAAACAACCAGGACAACAAATCATGATACCAAGACAGAGACGACCAAAATAATACCAAGACGATACAACCAAATGATGCCGAGATCCTCCCACCCTTTCCCCCTTCCCACACTGAGAAGACGGCGAGTCGAACCGGGCTTGGAGGGCTCGAGAAGGAAGAGACAAAAACCATGACGTCGTGGCGGGAGACAAAAAGTTCCTCGAACGGGTGAAGGGAGCAGGAAAGCGGATAAGATACCGACCAATCAGACAAAGGGACCTGGACTTCGAAGAAACCTGTGCAAATAAACATCTCCCCGATGTTTCGGATTTGCAAAAGAGAGATAGAGGAAGAGAGAAAATACACTCGCGTAACCCGCACACATCCCCCGCCATTCGTGTTGAAAGAAATCTGCCATCACGTTTGTTCGCACACCCTTCCCCAAAATCTCTAGGAAACTTCCCTGCTCAGCCCTCCCGGTCCGTAATGGTCCGTGCCTCTTGCATTACAATATCGTCGAGTGCTTCCGTGCGGTCGACCCGAAATAAATGTCGTCTTCCAAAATGTCAAATGGAGGGGGGAAGGTGCCGTGAGTTGCGCTTGATGGAGAGCGAGATCCAAGTGAACATGATTTGGTCTATGCGCAGAAACAAGGGGGGGAAGAGCAAAGGGGAGAAACGAAAATCGCAATTGAACCCGTCCGACATGTCCCTGACGTTGCCCTAGTCCGGTCTTACTCCGTCATCCTGCTTCGCTTCGAAAGTGCAAAAAGTGCGTTTAGCAGCAGCCCTGGTTAGAGTTGTTGCCGACACCCTGGCCCTGGCCGACTTGCACGCTGGGCTTGGTGTTGTTGGCGGTTGTGGTGCCCATGCGCTCCTTGATCTGGCGGGCCATGGTCAGGAAAGCCTGCTCGACGTTGCTGGCGTTCTTGGCAGAGGTCTCGAGGAAGGGGATACCCAAGCTGTCGGCGAATTCCTGTGATTTTGATGTTAGTGACCAAGGCTCGTTCAACACCTGTGCTGTGCTGTGCTGTGCTGTGCTGTCAAGTTTTGGCAGTCCATGGATATGTCACCACATAAGCACAAGGCACAATTGGGTGGGCATGTGACGAGAGAGCACGGCGAGCGTCGTAGGCTGCAGCAGAGGGAGGGGGGTTTGAGCTAGGGAGAAACACTAACCTTGGCCACTGAGTACTCGACGACCTTCTTGTCCGACATATCGCTCTTGTTACCAACCAACAGCTTGTTGACGCCCTCGGTGGCGTATCGGTCAATCTCCTGGAGCCATTGCTTCACGTTGTTGAAGGAGTCCATGTCGGTCACATCGTAGACAACGCAGATACCGTGGGCACCACGGTAGTACGAAGAGGTGATGGTTCGGAATCGCTCCTGACCAGCGGTGTCCCACTGCAAAAGGGCGAGGAGTCAGTAGCGTGTTCGCGGATAGAACCTGGGGAATGCTAAGGGGGTGAGACTTACAATCTGGAGCTTGACAGTCTTTCCGTCGAGCTCTATCGTTCGGATTTTCTGAGACAGGCATCAGCGATGGCGTGTTCGGGCGGGAAGAAGCAAGGAGAGGATGCGGGGAGGGACAGGGACGTACAAAGTCGACACCGATGGTGGAGATATACGACTCGGTGTAGGTGTCGTCGGCAAATCGCAGCAGCAAGCAAGACTTTCCAACACCGGAATCACCGATGAGGAGGAGCTTGAAGAGGTAGTCGTACCTGGGCAGGGCAGGTTAGAAAAAAGGGCCATTCTCGGGGTCGCAAGCTTGGGTGCGGGACCGGAGCTCTGGCGGCCGGCGACAACGGCCAGGCGGTGGGAGGGGAAAGTGGACTCTGGAGACCGGGTCAGCGTCTTGTCGTTGGGGATGAGGAGGTTATCGCAGAGGAGGCGGGAGTGGCGTACTACTCGGGGTTCATGGTGGCGGGAGCAGCGGTGGTCGCGGAAGAGAGGCAGGCAGAGGTGCGGCGGAGGCTTGAGTGAGGGCGAAGATGAGGATGAAGGAGGCAGATGTAGACGGAGATGCAGAGAGCGGCGAGTGCGTCGAGAGTAGAGGCCGATGAGGGATGGCGAGGGCGGGCTGGCTGATGACGGTGGTGGTTTTGTGATGGTGGAGGAGGTCAAGTGAGCGCAGGCTGCAGAGGCTCAAAGTACGTCAGGGAAAGGGCAGAACAAAACGCAAACGTAGCGCAAGGCAACGCCAACTTTCAGTGAGCGGCCGTACCTACACTGTCCCGTACTAGCCACCCAGGACCGGTCTGCCAGGGCCCCCGAGGGTGAATGAGGCGGTGATGGGTCACGTGACTACACAGGGGGAGGGAGCAGAGGGCCGCCGGAATGGCCTCCATCCACTGTCACATTACCGCTATATCCACTATGCGGCAGCGCCTGTCAGTGGCCTGGGGAGCGAAAACGAGACCCTGCTTCGCTTCCGAGGCTGTGCACTCCGTGTCAGGAGGCCGACCTGTCCACTGTGCCAAATATGCGAGTCCTGTGCCTTTAATGTCGTATTGCAGTTGACACGATGGGGCCCGGAAGCTGGGCAGCCACGCTGGTGGGAGAGGCCCCTCGCTTCCCCCCTTTAGCGCCGGGCCTGGGGGGAGGGAGGATCCCGGATGGAAACTTACGCACTCAGTCCATGCTGTCTATTTCTGAGGCCCTAGGGAAATGAAGAGAGGCAGAAAGAGAGAGGGGGAAGAGATACACCGTATTCTATTTTGAGGCACGGGATTGCCAGGTTGCCAGACGCCAGACGCCCTAGTCCGCCAGTCGAGAGCATCGTCAGCCTTGCTTCGGAACCTTTCCATTAGACTTTCGGTCGGCACAGTGGATTGAATACCTATTCGCCGTCGCTCCTTTGCCATCATTCACCCGTCCGTCATCTGGCATGCAAATCAAAGCACGGAGCATGTGACCGCCCACGGCGCGCCCCCCAAAAGCTGACACGCCAAAGTACAGATCGTCAGGTGGCATGCCGAGATAGCAGGCTGCCATTGCACCACGTCCAGAGAGAGGGCCGGCCTTGCATCATGAATCATGCCGCTGTGCCATCTGCCATCCACGGCGGCTACATCACCTAGCAAGCCACACGGGCTCATCAAACATGGCAGATAACGACTAGCTCACCAGCCAGATGGTGCCAGCTGTCTTTGCTAGCGGTAAGGTCAAACCAAAGGCCAGAGGAAAGGCAGCCTCGGCTTTCCTGCTCGAGGTTATGGTTATCCGTCCCTGGCCGTCGTCGGGCGTGGGCAGCAGTTGAACCAGCAGTGAACCATCGTAGGCCAACAGCATCCGCATGCTGTCATGTCGCCGCCCATGACTGCACCATCTGTTCTCCCTGTGGATCCCCCGCGAGCCGCGAGGACATATGTTCGTCCCATCCCCTCGCAGCCTTGGTTCCCGCCCCGTGCCATTTTGGAGGGACCCGCCCCGCCACAGCCGCCCATGTGGCACAGCTGCTCCCAGCTTCTCGTACAAGTGCCTGCGGCCAACCAGCGTGGGCCAAGCTTCCCACAACAGATCATGTACCGTCCGCGCGAGGTTCTGCCGAGGAGGTATCTTGTCTAATCTGCAAGAGAAGAAGCAAGGTCCAAAAAAAAAAAAAAGATTGCCCATGCTGATTTTCCAGCCAACCCGGCTTTACCCATTATTGCTCGCCTGCCGTTGTCCCAAAGTGGATTGGGCTACGGCATCATCGAACCTCGAATCAGTCCATTACGTCCTTTTGCTCGGCTGTCGCCAGTATCTTCGCAGCAGCTACGCTCCTCAGCAGCCCTATCCTGCATCGTGCTATACCCCATCTCCTGTATTCTTTCCCCCGCAGGATTCCATGAAGTGGCCCATCCCACTGCGCTGACCTCCCAATGGCCGCGCCCGTCCGCACCGTCCTCCGCCGCCCCGGCCGGGCTCGTCGCCCTCAAGCGTCACTTCTCGCCCGCCGTCGCAACCTCTCCAGGTACAGCCCGTCCAAAGCTCAGGTGGCCTCTGCCCAACCGGCATCCAGGAATCATGCCCGCCTCGAGGAGCGCAAGCCCTTGTCGCAGACATATTTCGATGCGACGGGCTTGAAATGGGTTGGATCAGGGGCCGAGGGTCCGCAGGATCCCAATAAAGCCAAGCTGGGAAAAAGTACGCCACCATCTCGTAACCGCATAGCTCGAGTCCGTCATGATGCTAACATGCCTTTCCTTTAATAGCTCTGCGTATTCTCCAGGAACGACTGCCGACCCTCCTCCAATCTCCTCTCCCTCATGACATACTCGCCCCGAACATCTCGCTCCACCTTTTCCCATCGACACACCCTCACCTCCCCACCGTCTCTGGTCGCGTTGCCTACAATGCCGCTCTCTGGACCTCCCCAATCGCCTGGAACCGTGTGCCAATTATTGGAAACGTCCGTCTCGAAATACTTGCCGAGCGCATGACATCCGAGCCGCTCACCTTTCTCCCCCGGCGCCCTGGCGCCATCCCCGAGCAGCTGGTCGTACGATGGTGCGAGAAGCGCAAAGATTCAAGCACCTCTGAGAGGAGCGACGGCCCTGTCAGTGCTATTGCCCGATCTCTGCCCTTTGTCGGCCGTGGAGTTTCGTCCAACAAGGCCTTTACAGGTCTATTCATATTCGACTTTGACGCCGAGGGCCGCATCCTCAGCCACACCATTGAGTCGGCGCAAGCTGGAGGCGATTGGGAAGCTGGCGTGGGCGCAAAGGTCGTAGGATTAACGGACTGGCTACTGGGAGGCATAAAGGGTCCCGGTGATACACCCATACCTATGTTTGCCAGGCTGAGGGAGCGACCGCCGGAGTAAAACGTCTTCCAATGGTGCCAAACCAGAAAGATTTGCACAAAATGATGAATAAGCTATAAAATGCACGGCGGTACGGATGAGATGGCATGGTCAATGACTTACATGAGAAGGCGTTTTGGCAACTCATTACCTACAATGTATTATTATCACATGAGAATTTCCCATCGATGAAGACGGGATAGTGTACAACAATGAGCCGACGAGACTCCACCCATCTGAAACTTATTTAGGCTACTGTATATTAATGTGAAAGGCTCAATCTATTGTATTATCGGGTGAAGCTTGCGAGTGTCATGGCATCGTGGATGAGTCAATCGAGATGCAGGTTCACAACCTTGTTCCATGATTATTGAGTAACAAACAGCATGTTGGCAACCCCAAAAGTTGTGGTTGACCAAAGCCTCATGGACGGCCAGTAGTTCTTTTCTTTTCTCTTTTCAAAAAAGAAAAGAGAACGATGACAACCCAAATTGAGCAGGGCTCTCTCATTTTATTTCGTCAATCGGCTCAACCGTTTGTCCGCCGCAAACCAATCTTACATGCTGCGAAGTAGTACGCTCCTCGTTTCAACAGAATGAATGGGCTGAGTTGATGCAGATCCAAGACCAAACTTCAACACACGCTCGACTGCCCCGCGGAACAGCAACAGGGCTTGTTTGTGCTTTGTTTTGATTTAAAAAAAAAAAAAAAAGACGTGGAGCTTGGCGCGCCGGTACCTTGTTGCATTCGACGAATCATTTCAGATGACCCGTCCGAATCAATACAACAATACCGTGGGAAAGTTTCCAACGGTAAAACTAGCTTGAACCCCCCCTGTATCGCTTATCTCGAGACAAGTAGATCCCTCAGCAGGACTCATTCAATTTGCGGCTAGGAAAATGGTCGAGCAAAGCCAAGCCTGGAAGTCTGCTATCAATCAGCTGGCCACAACACGCAACTCGCTCATTTTGCGCTTACCACCTGCCAGGCAACTGCTTCAACGTCTCCTCTCTGTTATTAAAGTGGCAGAATCAACTCACAAGTTACACACCTCTCACCACTCATCCAGGCAAAGTCAGAACTGGCAATGGTCATCAACAGCCATAGTCATGCTAAATCAACCATCTATCTCGTGGCCATAATCACTCGCAAGGTTCCAGGATCCCAGAACCAGCTCGCCCCCTAAAAAAACGAGGCTCACAGCGGTTCTCATCTGGATATTGGCTAAAGGGCATTTCACAATATTCTGCCCAGTAGCCCCTTGTTTTCCGGCCGGAGCAAAATAACTGCAACCCTTTTTCTTTTTCTCTCCCTCAAAAAACAACCAGATAATCCCCCTTTGTCCTTCTAATTCCAGTTTCCTCCCTCTCTCTGACTTCTTCCCTGCGTTAATCCGTGAAGCCGATCCTGTCGTGGGCTCATTTTCCGTGGCTCTAAAACAAAATCTCTCCTAGGTTCTCTCCCTCGAACCCAATCTTGGCAAGCTTCTTGAGCCTTGACTTCTCGCGCAGCTTGTCGGCGGCCTTCTTCTCCTCGGCCAGGCGCTTCACGAGTTCCACCTCGGCAAGCTCAAAGCCGGGCGGCGGGTCATCGTCCTTGTCGAGGTCAATCTCGCCGAGTAGCAGCACGTTTTCGCCGCGCACCAGGAAGATGCCGTGCGAAACGTCGGCGTACAGGCCGGTTGGTCGGTCGGAGCCCGCCGAGGCTGGGTCCGTGGCGAAGATGCGCTCAGTCGTCGATTGGAGAACCAGGTTGGCTGTTGGTTGGCGAATAGACAAGAAGGTCAGAATAGGCGTGCTCAATTCGATGTCCCACAACTTCTTCATCAACCTTCTCGACTCACTCCCCTCGACAACAAGACTCAAAAGAAAAAAAGACATTCAAGTGATTGCGCGGAAAAAAGTCACCCACCAAATTGGTCCCAGCTCCTTAGCACTCCGATGAGTTTCCTTCCGTCGCGCAGCGCGATCAAAAGCTTCTCTAAATGGTTGGGGGGAGTTCCGTCAGCACATCACGATTCTACATTCGCCACAAAGACGTCCAGCGCGAAACCATTTCCAGAGCACGCGAAGTGAGAGGCGCAAAAGAGGCAGCGGGAGAGGCGTACTGTCGGTGAGGTCCAGCAACTGGGCAGCCGTGGTAAACATCTGAGGCGGGAGCTGAGCTGACTGCTGAGGCATGCCGCGGCCTTGGGGTGGAGGGCCCCCCTGCGGAGGGGCATCGTTGATGGAAAGGTTCTCCATTATATCATGGGATGTTCTCGTGGTTCTGTTGCGATTCGCGGGTCTAGATTGGTTCCATTAAACTCTCTCCGCCGGGTTCGCTCGTCATATGAGCATGGCTGAGGGGCCGGGTCTTGAAACTGGGAGCGTGGCTTTTGCTTGCGATGGATGGTCTGTGGTTGTCGATGCATGCCCCAAACGCCAGCCCATCAGACGCTGCCGCCGGTGCGTGCTATCGATAAGAGATAATCACGTGAATATTCATGTGATTGCACGTCACTCAGGCTTTGGAAGCGCTCTGGGCCGTTGGATGCGGGGCATTACAAGGCGAGCAAAGTCAATGGAGGGGCGAATGAGGGGCATATTTCCCAGCTTGGCGGGGTACGGCCACCACCAGCATCTGGATTAGCCTGTCCAGTTGCATCAGTGACTTCGTTTATGCGTCATCCCATCTCATCTGATCTAGTCCCATAACTTTTTTTCCCCCTAGTGAGAAGCGTGGCATGCAGCATGAAAAACGCTACGACAAATTGTTCCGTGCCATCACATCACAAAATGCTTTTATGCATTTTTTCCATCTGGCATTCGATCAAGGTTGGTTTCTTTGTACCAAAATCGCACACTGTCTTGTCGGCCTGCCCTTGCAAACGAGCTAGACCACCCTCCCCGAAATTACCAACCGAAGCCTTTGAGTCGCGTCCCGAAATATCTTGTTTTTTCGCCACCCCCTACCGAGATCCGTTTCCCCTCTTCAAGTATGCACCGTGCTATGCTGTCAAGATACCATCCCGCCAGAGTTTTTGGATTTCTGTAAAATACTCTATCATAGTCCAACCGTAAACGCCGTGGGATTGATGCACATATAATAAACCTCTGTCAAACCAGAGCACAAAAACAGGGATGAGAAAAACAAAAAGGAAGATATTTCCTTGACCCCGTTTTCAAGAGTCCTCCATTGGACCCGATAATTTTCTTTTCTTTTTTCTTTCCTCTAATAACCCGATTCATTTCATTATTAAACTGGGTTTGGCGGGGGGTGTGTGTGTGAAAAGGGAGCTTGTTCCACCCGCCAATGGCGAGTGGCGGCCCTGGGCTCACCCAGGACAACGCTCAGAAGGAAGAAAGGATATGCTACCGAGCTCCAAAAGGTCGGAAGCATTGAAAAGTTCATCAAACTCTTGACCCGCGCGGGGCTAGAGCCGATTCATGGTACATCGGTTCAGGGCTTCCTGGAGCTCCGGCCGGGAATTGAGGGCTTCCCAGGCCTGGCTGAAGGTGAACCACTGACGTTCGCGCTTGTGCCTCTCAGGCCAGTCTGCGTACTCACTGGTGACGGTACCCTCGAAGAAATGGTACCTTGACCTGTCTTTTGAAGACTTTTGGGGTCGCTTCTCCTCGATGTCCCCCAGGTCGTAGTTGATCTGGATGGAGATGCCGGCCTCTTCCCAAGCTTCACGCTCGGCGGCCTCCTGGCACGTCTCATCCGACTCCCAGCCGCCTTTAGGCAATACCCATCCTTTTCTCCGGGTAGACTGGATCAACAGCACATAGTTCTGGTCGGATGTGAGGGGCACGATGCCGGCAACGAGGCGCTCTCCTTTGGTGTTGTAGCCTGCACACGAGACATGCTGTCAGTGGGTCTGGATCTGCAACGCATCCATCCGGGCTCGTTGTGCGATGGAGGAGGAAAGGGGGGACGCGAGATTGGCGTGCGAGCGGTGGAACAAGGTGACGCAGAGGGGCCGGGCGCGCGCGGGAGCAGGCTCAGACGGCGCCCAGAAGGCAGAATGACTGGTAAAGATGGCACAAGGGGAGGCATAGACGGGGGTACTCACGTTGCTTGCTTCTACCGGTCCGTGACTCCATTGCGCGGCCAGCCGAGTCGCCAGAGGCGGAACTCGACATGTTAGCAGGCGGTCGGTACGGCCGGAAGGTGTCGGGGGTTCGGGGTGTGTCAGGATTTTGAGGGAGTCGAGAATTTGAGGTTGAGGTGTCGATGTGGGAGTCTTTGTAAAGCGGAGCGGAGCGGAGCGGGTTGGCCCCTAGAGTCGAGAAGAAACCTGCGACGGGCGGGCAGCGGCTCAGAGCGCCTTGCGATGCATCGTCGGCAGGATTAAATGGTAGAGAATGGATAAGTGGTGGAGGGGAGGAGAAAAACAGCAGACGGCCCAGTCGCCCCGAGGAGCTGGGCTGGCGATATAACGGCTTTGGAGGTGTGGGCGCGAGCGCACGCGCAAAACGTTACCAGCTTTTTGGCTCGAGGGGAGAAGAGAGAGGGACTGAGACTGGGAACTGGACTGGGAGCCAGGACTGGTCGCTGGGGGAGGGGCGCGACTAACAACCCGAGATTCGAGCCAGCAGCAAGAGGCGGCGCAAGCGCAATTGCTGGGTCCCGGCGTCTAGATTGGGACTGATGGAGGATGTGGAACCCGAGGGTTTTCGCTGGGTCAACCAGGCGTGGAGTTTTGCGTCTGAGGCAAACTCTGATGAGATGAATTGCGCTGCGCGCGGAGCTTTTCTTTTGTTGGCTTTTGCCGGATGGCGGTGGAGAGGGTTTTCGCCTCAACCAAGGAAGCCTCAAAACCAAACAAGTCGCGGTGGGGAGAAGGGGGAGGGGGGGAGAAATAGCAGCGGTGCTTCGCTGGGCACTGAGCACAGAGCACCGAGAGGCCGGCACCACAGCAGTGACAGGCTGTTTATTTTCTGCTGCGCGCTGCTAGGCGGGCGGCGTATTCTCTTGCGGCCGGGGGGGACTGAGCGAGCCGAACGGGCCAACAGAGCTGGCAGAAGCGGCGACGGCGGCGGCGATACGGAGATATCGGAGAGAGCTGGGCAGTGTGAAGCTGACGAACGCAGGGAGTAGCAAGCAGTCAAGCTCTGACAACGGGTTGCGGAGAGAAAAACCGAGCTATGTATCCGGGTGAATAGGGGAGGAAGAAGAAAGGAGTCTGAGAGGAGATGCTATGGCGGAAGTGCACTTGTTTAAACTCTTTGAAGCTGGCGACGAGCGCGGTCTGAAGCTAGGTCGGCGGACAGATTTTCATTTATTGAGTCTAGACAGGAAACAGAAATGCGCCTTGGAGCGTAACGTACACTCCCAAAGGACTGCGGCGAGTCAGGCCAAGTCTTGTCAAGAGGCAGCAACTCGCGGTGGGGGAGCAGGAGGAGGAAGCGGTAGCGCCAATGGCAGGAAGCTGGAGCTGGATGAGATGCTGAAGATGGGACGATGCAGAGACGAGTTGCTCTGGGAGCCCAGGATAGAGAGCCGTTGCATGTCTCGTGCCATTCGGGCAATAGACGGAAGGAGGGCTTAAGCAGAGGCAAGCCTGTTGGTCTTTATACTTGGACTAGCCTAGCTAGATGGAGTCCAGGGCCTGCCACCTCCTCTGCCTGGTGCCATTGTCCGTGCATGGCAAAGCTTCATTGAGTTACCGCCCACGAGGGCTGCTGGGCCAAGGCGATGGGGGATGGCGTGGGCAATGGTGTGGACGCGGATGTGGATGTGGATGTGGATGTGGACGCAGGCGTGGATGGCATGTACCAGGCATCATGGCCTGGCATGGGGGGGAGATGGATGGGGGATGGGATGTGTGGATGTGGATGGGGTTGCGCATTGGCAAAAAGCCTGGCGAAGAAAAAAAATATTAAAAATATAGACGGAGAGGAAAAAAAAAGAGACAGGTACCTACGTCGTGCAGCCCGGAGCAGCTAGCTGGGAGATTTCTCAAAACGATGCACCCCCCTCACACACACAAATTCGACACACCCTTGCACATCTGGTCTTCTTATTAAGCTCGGAGGCAAGTAGATGGCGGTAGAGGCAGCGAGAGGAGGGTGTGTGTGCAGGCCCCAGCTCAGGTCCCAAAGTCGGAGACGACGGAAGGAATTTACAAGCAGCCAGGAAACAGAGATGATCCCAGATCGGCCCTGCCCCCCTGTCCTGCCTGGTTGATTCTCTCGTGTCTTTTGCCTTGCTTGGGGTGCTCGCTGATAGCAGACGCCCTCCCGCCCGTCCCGCTCGTCAAGGTCAGTCTGGGTCACCTGTTTCCCGAGGCCCCTCTCGTGCCCTCGGTGCTCAGGCCGGAGCCGTCCACCAGGCGACCGCGAGAGAGCGCGGCGTCGTGCCACTGGCAAGTGAAGCTCCCAACATGTGCTCTGCGCGGGTGTGGGATGTGGTATCCATGGGATGTGCAGCGTTGCGTTGTGTAGAAGGTGATTGAGCTTCCATACAGTTACATGACATGGACTCTTTTCTGGCTCGGTGGGGCAGGCAGAGGGCCGAATGAAAAGACGCCGGAAGGCAGACGGACTAGCAGAAGCAGGAGAGAAGCCGAAAGGATAGAGCCTGCAGCGCCTTTGCAGCCCACACAGCTGCACAACAGCGCAGCAGATGGTAGTCATTCGCCCCGGGATGGTGGGCGCATCGACAGCAGCCCAGATGCTTTGGCCATGTTGCCCGGGCCATGAGGAGGAAAGGGATGGGAGAGCAAACGGCCCCCAAAAGGTTTGGGGGGAATCAATCAATCCACCCATCAATCCACCGATTCATCAATCAATCAATGGCATGCAACTACAGGTGTACCTGCAACGCTATGCGCAAACGACAGCGTCGGCAGCTCAGCCCTCCTACTGTGGGCCGCAATGGGCACTCGGAGAGTGGCATAGACAGCAGGAAGGCAAGCGAACCAGGGTCTTCCATTTGTTCCAACCACGTCTCGAGTCGGTATATCAGCACGCGGGCGACTTTTGTGCTCCCTGCGTGGGGTCTGGGTTTGGTTTTGGTTTGGGGCCCGTCGCTGCATCGGCGGGCTGGCGTTTCACTGCAGTTAACCTCTTTTTTGCTCTTCGCCTCCAAATTGGCCGTCTCATTCACATGTTGCTAATGATAGGTTCATCGACGTCGACGGCCTTGTGCGTCATGGGCATGGGCCTGGCCTGTTGCTCTCTTACGCCGCCGCGCTGCCGCGCTCGCGTGCAGCTGCTGGAGTGCCTTAGCCCCGTCCGGGCTCTCTCTGTATTATTAGCACGTAGCACCCCTAGTACCAGAGGGGGCACCCACCCAGCAAACAAAGTGCACCCGGAGGATGACGACGGGGAGTTTGAGGGGTGAAGAAACAAGCCACCGGCTCAACCGTTGCCAGGGCTGGGTGCACCTCGTTGGTCTCCGTCACTCGGGAGGGCCAATTGGACTGGATGTAATTGATCCAAAAAGTCTCTGGGCGAGATGGCACCTCCTGCAAGATCTGACCGATGTCACTCGCTGACTTAGCGGATAAGCCTCTTTGCAGTGGTGAGCCATGATGCGATGCTTCCAGGCGCACGAAGCAGAAGCAGCCTCGTTGGCGTCTGATTCCACCTGTTTGTTCGTATCGTAACCAGCCAGAACCTCAACCGCCGGCCATTTTCCGGCTCGGAGTCTTTTGCCAGCTCCCCTATTTGCTGGTCGTGAAGATCAACGTGCACCAAGTCTCCATACTAGCCCCCCGTCCCAGGTATGTTGTAGCGCTGGTCGTCCCCTGCTAGTTCCACAACCCAAAATGCTTGGCCAAGAGTTATCCGGCGACAGGTCCCGACGGCAAACTAGACGGCTGCTAAACAGAAGAAAAAGCGCTCATTAGTCGGGTAGGGAGTAGTTTGTCATGCCTTTTGTTCACTCATGCCAGACTTTTCCTTTTTTTCCCTTCTTCTTCTTCTCGCCTCTATCGGATCGGCGCTGGTATGGAGCCTGCAGGGCGGATCCAATGCAATCAGGATCTCAACACGGAGCCAAACAAGCTCTCACTCAACAGGCTTTGCGCATGGCAGCCAGCCATGACAGGACAGGACAGGGCGATGACTGGGTGGTGCTGAACTGCTCAGGACTGGTCGGGTCAGGTAGCACAGAAAGGAGCTGCACCATGCAAGGAAGGCAAAGGCCATGTCCATTTGCGGCACGGGCATTGGCCGCCGTTGAGCAAAGGCGATCGTGTTTCTGCGCGTCCCCCAATCTCTCCATTCCCATCCTAGCCTGCTGCCGCGGGTGACCTTGCCTAGCTGGAACTGGGGGGGTAAGAAAAGCCAAGTACAAGAAAAAAAAAAAAAAAGGTACCGTAATAGATGCAAGCCTGTGAGGAGCTGCGAGTGACCCCCTTCCTGAAGGCCCAACACCGTCTCAATCACCAAACAAGCATAAAACGTGTCGACGCGGTCGAGGCTCTTGGACAAGACATGGACCAACCGGCAGCAACGGGATTTTCCTTCTGATCTACAGAGCAGAGGATCCATCTGTGACAGCATGCCAACATCATGTATACTGCAGCAGATGCAGGAGCGCGTGGCCAGTCCCAGAGCCAGCACCAGACTGCCATGCCCCTCCCTCGGGACGACGCAGAAGCAGAGGCGAGACCCGAGTCCAAGGGCTTTTTTCCCTTTCGACCAGGGGCCAATTCAAAACTAAGCTTGGGTCCCGAGCAGAGGCCAGCAGCCCCCCCGCTGCGCTCCCAGCAGAAACTCGGGAACCTCAGCGCCTGGGTCTCTGGGTCTAAGGGGATCCGCTGGACTGGACCCTTGGGACCATCGAGCAACCCCTCCTCCCTCCACTCCCATGGCTCTATCGGAGAGGGGCGGGGACGGAGCAGAGACACGCGGACAGAGACACGGCCGGCGGAGGGCGGGGGTGTCTTACTGAGACTTGGCGTATTTGTCAGTTGATGGGACGGATCATGGCTGAGGGGAGCCAGGACCGGCGGGCTGGATTTTTCTAGAACCTAGCGGCACTCTGCTGAAGAACAGCACCAAGGCACAGGTACGGACCAAACAGAGGCGGATAGGTACGAGTCAATGGGCAGACGAGACGGCCGGAGCCGTGACTCGCCTCGCTGCTGGCTTTGGCAACCAAGCACCCCAAGTCGGTAGCTATCGTCACATAGAACCCCACAACTTACAGCTGGCCAGCGAGAGACAACAGATGCTTCTACTGGCGCATGCCTGCCCTTTGTGTCCCCTCCTATCCAGTTGGGCCGTTGGGCTAACACGGCACTCTCCATTGAGGCGCAATCTTCACAACCACTCGCCGCTCGTCGTCTTGCCCGACACTTTAACGCTGCAGCATCTGCACCAAGGCCCTGAAACCACTGCCAATCTTTATTCTTTTCCTGCTGTCATATCATTTCAACCAGCAGCCACCGCTTCCACAGCACCGTCTCCGTATGCTTCCTTTGCTTCGCTGCATACCTAGTGCCCCCCGTACAACCCAGAATAGGTACCCAGGTACATGCGACAAACAGCAACTGCCTAAGGTACCTAGGTAGTAGTCGGCCCCGTTTCCGTCACCTTCGGTCTCTCTTTTTTTACCCCTCCCCCAAGCAGACACACACACACACACACACATAACCAAAACGACTAATAAAGTACCGACTTGCTGCGCAGTCACACATGTCGCTGGGACAGGATAGCACACTACTCGGTACCAAGCCTCACGATTCCCGCAGCCCGGCAACTCGACCCCTGCTCGCAGCCTCTGTCAACCCAGATCCAAAGCTCCGCCCTACGCACTACTCTCTCAACGCACTGCAACAGAAAAATCAAACCCCCTTCGCCCACCCAGCGAGGCGTCAAGGCCCAGACGCAGTCACCCGGCCTGCTCCTCCGCTACCCCGTGTGTCACCGTCGCCCTCACCGTCACCAAAGCCTCGAGTCATCCCACGCCTCGGACTCAGCCCGGCTTCTCGACAACGCTGCTGAACGTCCTGGAAAGCTGGCACGCGATCCTCGTCGCTAATCGTCCACCCCTCGCACCCCTCCTCTCTCCACCTCCAGGAGACGGCCGCCCCTCCATCTCTCGCCCCCGCCTCACCGTCCAGCAGCTCCTCACGCACCAACTTGCCTGTCCTGGGTAGCCTCGCTCGCTCGCGCACAAGCCTTGGCCGTCTCCAGCGTCCGCTCTGCTCTCTACAAGCTCGCCAAATCTTCACCAGAACCGCACAGGACCCGGCCTAGCCTGCGACTACGCGGCTCCAGTCGTGCTACACACAGGCCCACGATGGAACCAGGTGGCATGCGGATCCCTGGAGATGCGTCGTCGCAGCCCGAGTACATCTCTCCAATTGGTGAGTGCTTATTCTCTAGCTCTTCTCCAACCATTTGCACCCGTGCTGCCATGCTCGCCTGTCGTTGGCTGCCCGGTGCCATGCGGTTCAAGTCTGCCGCCGCCGCCGTCTCCCGTTGCGCCCCGTTGCCTCCTGGTGCCCCGTCCCGGACACCCCAAGTCACCTTTTCGTCCTCGTCCTCCACCATCTGTCTCGGCCTCGGCCCTCAACCATCGCATCCCACGTTCCCCGTCTTCCCCGGCGCCAGATGTGAAGGCCAATTCCAATCCCAACGCCCCTCCATCCACCACATCCACTCTGAACCCTTGCCCAGTCTAGGCGCGCGCTGGCACATGTCCATACACCATCATCGAATCGTCATCCCCATTTCCTCTTCTATCACGCCTTGTGTTTGCCTTTTCGCACGTGCGACGATCCGATGCCTGGGGACGCCACCATCACGGCCCTCCCACCAGCATCAATTACACCTCATGCCTCCCACTCGCCTCTGCACGCTTTCGGCCCTGCGCCTTGGTTGCCTGCCACCGACACTGCACATTGTCGCATCGCTCGCTCCAGGCTAGGCGAGGATAGTTTGACCCTTGCTTCTAGTTGCGCCTCATCTCCTGCAGGCCGGTTCATCGCATGAACCCTCGCACAATCGAGAGTTCTTGAGGATGGCTTACATCTTGTGACTGAGCTGAGTCACCTTTGCTATGCCCCGTGTGCCGCGATGGCTTCAAGACTTCCAAGCTCAGCCATTGAAGTGATGCGATCCACGGCCTCGTGGGCTTGTCGTGCTCCTCTCATACGTCCACCCATGATGCATTCGTGATCCTTTTTCTTGTTCCTTCACCCTCAACCCTCCCCCCACATGGACCCTCGGTGCTTCACATGGAGCTCCACGATGTAGCTCCTCATCCCCCACATTCACATTCGCACAGTTTTTTTCTTTGGCCCGAGCTGACCAGGAACTAGGATACTCCAACTCCTCCAGATGCGGCTACTGTGGAACCAGCGGCAAGAGTCAGTCCAAACGTGAATTTCCCTTGTCCTATACCCTTGAATCTTGACACCACACACAACACATCAGATGCTCTGCTGGCTTCGCTGTCATGTCATGTCATGTCTGCTTCTGCTGGCATCTTGATGGTCATGTTATCCCTTTCTTCCATGACCCCACGCCATAATTCGGCACAGTGCCAAGGCTGACCAGTTTGACCGGACGGCAGGCTTCTCGTATTATGCCAAAGCCACGTCCATAAGCCCAGGCTTCTACCAGACGCTCCTTGACCGGTGCTGGAGGCGGTCTGGGACGCTCATGTACCGCCCGGATCAGCGACGCTCTTGCTGCCCGCACTATACCATTCGCCTCGACGCAAATCTGTTTAAGCCATCCAGGGCCCAACGGCAGACGGTCAACCGCTTTAACAGATACGTCATTGGTGATTCGTACGCCAAGGAAGCTGCTCGCCTCCACCCAAAGTCGCGTGACCAAGCAAAGAAGCGAGACAACCAGTTCGATCTAGTTGAGCGGATCCACGAGGCTGAACACAGCCAACTACAAACGCCCCCGGAACCCGCCCATCAGCTGCTGGTGACGCTCGAGCACGACGACTTCACCGAAGAAAAGTTTGCAGTTTATGAGAACTACCAGCGAGTTGTGCACCATGAAGAGCCAGCTGAAATTTCTATAGCAGGTTTTAAACGTTTTCTCTGCTCGTCCCCCCTGAGACGCGAGACCATGGTTGGTCCAGACGGCCGCAAGCGCCGGCTAGGTTCTTATCACCAATGCTATCGCATAGACGGTAAACTTGTCGCCATTGGCGTTCTTGACTTGCTTCCCGACTGTGTCAGCTCTGTCTACTTTCTATATGATGAAAGCATCCACCAGCACGCCCCCGGAAAGCTTGGCGCGCTCTACGAGATTGCGCTGGCCATTGAGGAGGGGTACAAGTGGTGGTACCCGGGCTTCTATATTCATAGCTGCCCTAAGATGAGGTACAAGATGGACTATTCACCACAGGAGATTCTCGACCCCGTAGCCTTGACGTGGGATCTCCTGGATCGAGATGTTTTAGATCTCCTTGACAAGAAGCCCTTTGTCAGCTTGGCCGAGGAAAGGAAATCCCCTTCCAGCGCCGATATGGAGATCAACAATACGCATGACGAGTTAGATTCTGATTCTGCCAATTTTGATGATGACAGTGCATTCCTTTTCAACTACAATATGCCCGGAATCCTATCCTTGTCAGAAGTAGTTGCTTTGGACATGGGCCACATCTCGTTGAGGATTGCTCCCAAAGGCCCTCTCTACGAGACATCTGATCTAGTGGCTTGGGATGACCAAGCCCCCGATCAATGGCCTGGTCTGAGAGCTGGGGTTGCTGAGCTAGTTGCAGCCATTGGTCCCGATCTGATGGACAAGATCTGTTTGGATTTTGCCCCTTCTAAATAGGACAGAACTCCAGATATGAGAGGTTTGGTTTCCTTCCTCAGATGCACATAACTAGCTACTACCTGGCTAGATGGTTATAGATTGTATATTCGCGAAACTCAATAAAATAGAAAGCTGCATGTAATTTGCTCGCATTCATGGTGCTGTGATGCTGCCTGTCTCAATGCTAGCCAATACGGGTTCACGCATATTACCCTGGACAAGCAGAAATCCCAAGCTGGGTTGTGATATTAAAAAAAATCTCTTCTCATTTTCCTTTCGAAAATTCTTTAATTAGATTCAATTGATTGACGAGTTTCAATTCGGTTTGCCTGTCCGATGCTAACTTAGTACTAAGCTTGGTGTGGTTGGTGGGTTGTCATAGGAAGCTCCCCACACCCCGCACCCACACCTCTATCTTATCGTTCACCTAGGTGAAGGGGCCCCAACTCGGGCTTTTCAAAAACCTTTCAGCGTTGCGTCGCAACCACAGCAAGCCACGACGTCACAACCTCTTGCGCGCGCCGACCCCGAAAACCGAGAGCAGACGACCGAGACAGGAGCGGTAAAAATTCGACCGATCGACCGACCCAGGAAACACCTCAACTCTGGCCAGTCAATGGTCGCGGGGATAGTCAAAGATGGCATCGCAGCAGATCCTCTTCTCGCCCGCCGAGCTCGCCTACCTGCACCAGTCGCTGGGCCTCCGGCCGCCCATCCGACCCGACGGGCGCACACCGACGCAGTTCCGCCCGCTGACGGCCGAGACGGGCATTCTACCGGGCACCAACGGCAGCGCGCGGGTGCACTTTGCGGATGGCACCGAGGCCATTGTGGGCGTCAAGGCCGAGATTGAGAAGACGGTCGAGGGCCCAGCGGCCGAGAACCGCCAGCAGCAGCAGGACCGCGAGGGTGGCGACGCCGATGTCGAGGGGAAGCGCACCACGCGCGGCGAGTGGCTCGAGCTGGCCCTCGAGATCCCCGGTCAGCGCGACGACGAGGCCTCGACGGTGTTTCTGTCCGAGATGCTGAGGGAGGCGCTGCTCGCCGACAAGGAGTTTGCCAAGAAGCTGTTTATCAACCGCCGGTTTCACTGGCGATTATATCTTGATGTGCGTTTACCATCTTACTTGAGAACGAAACGAATGTGTTTGGCTAACTTGGGCTTTTTGCATACAGGTCCTCCTCATCTCTCCCCCGAATTCGTACCCGCTCCCTCTCCTCTCCCTCACCACACACCTTGCCCTCCTGGCGACCCGGCTGCCGCGCCTCAAGTCCGAGGGCGACGAGGACCCCATGTTCGACGACGACTGGGAGGCTTCGACGTTTCTGTTCCCGCGCGAGGGCGCCGCCGCCGAGGGCTCGCGCCCGCCCGTGACGCTGCTCGTCGTCACGGTGGGCGACAACGTCATCTTCGACCCGGCCAAGGAGGAGCTGGCCGTGGCCGAGACGGCGCTGGCCGTGTCCGTGTCCGAGGTGCGCCGCGCCCGCGACGCCGCTGCCGATATGGACGTCGACTCCAAGGGCCGCGAGCTCAAGCTGTTGTCCATCCGCACGATTGACCCGCCGTCGAGGCTGACGCCGCCCGGCGTGCCTCACACGGGCAACGCTGCCGCACCGACGAAGCAGCAGACCGGAAGCGCGCAGGAGACCGAGGGCGTGTGGAAGGCGCCGCTGGGAGGAACCAAGTTTGGGGTACTGGATAGCATAATACAGACGGTGCTGGAAAAGGGAGGCGTTGCGGAAGAGGTGCTTGATGGGCTAGAGGGGGTGGAATTGTCATAAAAGAAGTTCAAAAACAGGGAGAGAAGCATACATGTATACACGCAAAAAAGCCTTTTTTTATATATTGGAAGCAGGGATTTTTTAGAGGAGTATTACAGGTGTTCAAAAAACAGGATCATTACCTAGTTCTTACAACGGGTCACCGAATTTGGGGCAGATAAGAATGCGCCGTGGCTATGGGCTATTGATACATGCAATGTGACTGGCAGTTTGGTGATACAAACAACAAGATTTTTTGAACGTGAAAGAGACTTTTTTCTTCTTTCTTTCTTTCTTTCTTTCTTTCTTTCTTTCTTTCTTTCTTTCTTTCTTTCTTTCTTTCTTTCTTTCTTTCTTTCTTTCTTTTTTGCTTCTTTCTTAGAAGATGCCGAACCACTTCTTTCTGGGCTCGGCGGGCTTGGACTCCTCGGCGGGGGCACTGGCAGGCACATCGCGGCCTTGAGCGGCGGCCTCGAGCTCCTGCTCCGACTTGGTCTCCTCACCGCGGCCAAAGACGGCGGTGACGGGGTCCTTGGGCTCGATGCCGTGCATCTTCATAAAGTAGCGGCGCTTGGCGACGTCGTCGAGATGACGGGTGCGGTGCTCGCCAGCCTTGAGGGCCTTATCTTTTTCGTGCTCGACGATGACGTACTTCCAGGCGTTGAAGAAGTGGACGGGCGAGTTCCAGAGGTCCGAGATCGGGGGGACGAGGTCCTTGAAGGGGGAGTTGTAGGCGTAGTTCATGAAGAAGGTCATTACGCCGAGGATGAGGAGTGTTCCCTGTAAAGGTTTGGTATTAGTATTGCGATCTTCTTCATCATGCCACTTTTGTTTTCTCCTTCATATTTCCCTCTTTTCCTCTCTACTTTTTTTCCATCCCCCCCTCCACATTCACTTATTCCTCGGCCAAAGAGGGGGCAACCGTGAAAAGGAAGCTAACGGGCCGCAACATACCATTGTGATGAGTGTGTGCAGCACGCGGCTGTGCCAGAACCAATGCGCCCAGCTGCCCTCGGGAGCCATCATGCCCGGATAGTCGCGGCGGTCCTGAGCCATGCGCTCAGCTGGTGTCAGGTCGGGGCCATAGTGCTTGGGTAGCGAGTTGCGCTTGAGGCGGGAGCCGTGCGAGGGTGGGTTAAAGCGGGTTGGCTTCTCGAGGACGATGGGTTTGGAGGCTTTGGAGCTAGATGAGTCGGAAGAGGCGAAGCGGACGTAGACGTTTTGCGAGAGCGGAATTCGAACGCCGCGCCAGAGGGGGCCCTGGAGCGGGAGGAGGAAGCGCGGGATGATGGTTCGTGAGGCCATTTTCTGGTGTTTTTTTTTCTCTCTGGGGTCCGGGCACAGCGGGGAAAAGAGAGGACTCGGGGAATTCGATGCCAGTCAATGGCAATGCTGCGGTCGAATATAAATCGGAAGAGGTTTCTCTTGGTTGTAGAAGTACAGGCACCGGCTTTTGTGACGCTGACTCGACGAATTCGTCTGGGTGGAGTGCAGAGCGTTTTGCCGTTTTTTTTCTCTTCCCGCGGTGCAACTTAGCTCAGTCGATGGAGGTTGGACGATGGAGTCGTTTGGTGGCACGCCGCGAGCCAGTGCTTGCTCGTTTGGGTTTAGCTGGGCTGGTCCTGTAGTCGCCGACCAGCTCCAGCCACTGCTCGTCATCAATTTTTTTTTCCGCTCCTGACTACTGAGGCACTAAAAAAATTCTTGTTTCGACATGACGCCAGCCTTGGTTGTGTTACAAAATTTTTTCATAAATCATCAACGTTATGAATCGTGGCTGGTACAGTATCGTTTATCCCACACATGGTTCACTCTGTGTTTCTCTATCCACCCACCTTCACCTTGTTCGTGCTCCGGCTTGTGCCCCAGCGTTCCTAGGCATCCTCGGCTTCTTCTCATTGTGTCATGCCATGTATCCATGTATCCATGTCTGTAAGCGGCCACCTCGCGGCAACAGGAGCAAGGCACTAAGCTTTACGGGTGCGGAGGGTGCGGAGGGAGGACGCCGCAGAGCCGGGGCGGAACATTAATGATGTTAATGATGAGAAGGAGAGTCCTCTGGGCCGAAATAAACAAGGCCGTTTGTCCAAGCATGGCGGGACCCACCGTGTCCCGACTTCTTCCGTTTTTCGCCTTTGGAGCTAGGTCACACGTCTGTGTAATTCTCGCCCCGTGATTGGCCGCCCACCTGTGCCACCTGTGGCTGCCGGGGGCTCCGTTTTGCTTTGCCCCAGTCATCGTTCGCTGAACAAAGTCAACAGGCCAGGTCAAGCGGTCATAGTACTTCTACAGCCCTGCCCGTGAATTTTTTCTTCTTCTTTTCCTCCCTACTTCCACCTCTCTACAATACTCTCAACCCGTCCACGACCGACGTACCGTCCATATACCCTTCTCCCTTTCCTCATTAATTAATACCAAATCCATCACAATGGCTGGCGGTAAGTCCTTCTCCCTGCGCGCACGAGGCGCATCACGGCCGGGCTGACGGCCCTCGATCTGTCGGGGGCCGCTGGACAAGACACCTGGCCGAGGCATATGGGTGCCAATTGAGTGCTCGGCATGGAGACTGAAGCCTTTGCGATGTGCGACGAGCCTTGTCGAGCCGATTTGCTGGCCGGCGACACTGCAATCGACTGTGACCAACCCTAGCGGTGCTCGCTTGTCTGCGGTGTCGCCTGCGTCATTTTCACTGAGCGAGGGCGCCCAACAACCCTCGGTTCCACGACAATGACGACGACAACATGGCTTCAAACGCATTTCAGCTGCTTCGGCCTCTTCTCGAGCCTCACATGGCCACTCACGGCCTCGCCATTGTCCCTGCCCTCTCACTGCGACCCGGCGCAACACAGCCAAACACCAAGCAATCGTTGCTGACTTGTCTCCCCAGGCGATACCAAGAAGGGTGCCAACCTCTTCAAGACCCGATGTGCTCAGTGCCACACTGTTGAGAAGGACGGTGCCAACAAGATCGGCCCCCTCCTGCACGGCCTCTTCGGTCGTCAGACCGGTTCCGTTGACGGCTACGCCTACACCGACGCCAACAAGAAGGCCGGCGTCACCTGGGACGAGAACACCCTTAACGCCTACCTCGAGAACCCCAAGAAGTACATCCCCGGTACCAAGATGGCCTTCGGTGGTCTCAAGAAGGAGAAGGACCGCAAGGACCTCATTGCGTAAGTTGAGCCTGTTTGCGCTGCTCTGGGCCCTCGAAATGAGAAGCCCATGAGAGCCCCGCGGTGTAAGAATGACCTGGCTAACTTGTTTTCTCACACAGTTTCCTCAAGGAAGCTACCGCTTAAGCGACGAATACTCGCGTGTAATGTTATGACTTTTGATAGACGGAGGCGCCGGGGGCGATTGTACCATAGACCACAGAGCACCTAGACCATGATTGTGCTTGTACCTATTTCCATCTCCTCTTTTTGCGTCATGTCCCTCTACACACCGAACCGGCGTTGAGGGTGGGAGCACGACCACGAATAGATTAAAAAGGGGTTGGATTCCTGCTCATTAAACAAGAGAATCTCACGATAAAAACTAGCTAAGACTTGTTCCACTTGCACTGCGGTATTGAGAATGTGAATGTGGCTGTGGCAGTGACTGGGCATTGTGACGTCTGTCAATTCCTTATCTTGCTCCGGGGGGCACACTCGCCGCAGGGCCGAGGCCATGTGACGCTCGCACCAATTTTTTTTTTTTTTTTCAAACTCGCTCTCTTTTTAGCACCGCTTAGCCTGCGTGGTTTTGAGCGAAAAGACCTTTGCATGGTACGACACCTGGCGCGCAGCTCCGCGCTTTACCGAGCTATTTCCGCTTCCCCGGTGGGCGTCTCTCGCTTCGGGGCCTGGCCTGGCTGGGGCAGATCTCATGAGATGTGATCGGTGGAGGCCGGGGACCTTGCTTGCTTGCTTGTTGGAGGTGGGTTCATGCACTCGCTGCTTTGGGAAGGAGAGTGTGAATTGGGGGTTTTTTTTCCCTTCCCCTCCTCTTGGTCTGCGATTTGCTTGCTTTGTCTGAGAGGTTGTTGGTGAATTGTGTCGGTGAAGAAGGCCGAACCCGTTCTTGAAGTTGGGCATCGTCCGTTGGGGGGGACCCGGGTATTCGGGATCTTTCTGGTTTTGGCGTGGGGGGTGGTTTTCATTGGTTGTTGGGTTGGAGACGGCGCCGCCATTTCAGCACTCTAGCACTCCAGCGGGATAAGCCGTGAAAGGGGCCAGGTAAGCTAGCAAGGTAAAGCAAGGTAACAGAGGAAAAAAACAGGCTTTTCGTATTATCGTGGTATCTCTCGGCATTCATTCCTCCGCTCTACTCTATACATGGCTCATGTCTATGAACTCTTCTTTTTTCCAATGTCTACTTGCTCTGTAAATAAATCGCACCGTCCCTTTTAGTTAGACTTTCCGAGCTTCTCGTTGAGTTTTCGGTATGATTCGGGATTCATAACGCTGCGCTGCGTCCTCGCCAGCGCATGCTCCCAATCCTCATGGTCAATTTCGAGGTCCTGCTTTTCCTTGCGCCTCCACCTCCTGATCGCGCTCTCTGCCGCCTTGATGTGCAGGCCGCCCAGGTCGGCACCGCTGAAGTCGTGGCATCGCGGGTCTAGGGCCACTGACTCGAGCCGCGCGAGCTCCTCATCCTTGCAGTCGGCGTGGTTGGAGCGGTAGATGGTGCGCAGAATATCAGTTCGCTCGTCGGCCGTGGGCAGGTCGACGAACAGGCGCACGCTGAGACGTCCTGGACGAAGCATGGCCTGGTCAATCATGTCGGGTCTGTTGGTTGTGCCAATAACGTAGATGCCTGACCGGTCCTGAGCTCCGTCCAGCTCGGCGAGGAGCGCATTGACAACGCGGGTGCTGGCTTCGGTTGATCCGCCGTCACGCCGAGGCACAATGGAATCAATCTCGTCAAAGAACAGGATACAGGGTGTTGACGAGCGAGCCCGATTGAAGAGCTCTCGAACAGCGCGCTCCGATTCACCGACATACTTGTTGAGAAGCTCAGGGCCGTTAATGAGAATGAAACTGGCTTGCGCTTCGTTGGCCACCGCTTGAGCCACCAGCGTCTTACCACAGCCAGGGGGACCCCAAAGGATACAGCCGGCGGGCCGGTTGATACCAATCCGTGCGTATACGTCGGGATCCCTAATGGGGCCAATGATGGACATGTCGAGTTGGTCGCGCACATCGCGGAGGGCACCGACTTGATCCCAGGTCACGCTGGGGATCAACGTGAAACCTTCTTTGCGTAGCGAGGGCGTAAAGTCCTTGATGGCTAGCTTGAAGTCATCCATAGTAAGAGGGCTGGAGGGTGGTTCAGGGTATAATGAGGGGCCTTTTTCTAGTGTCAGGTCCATTGCGTCGCCATTGGTTTCTTGGGGCTCGTCTGCGGTAGCTAGAGTATGCCTGGTTCGCCGAGCAGCGATATGTTCGACAAGTGTTAAAAGAGTGATAATGTCGGCGCCGACAAAGCCGTGTGTCATCTTGGACAGCTCCGCAAGGTCGACGTCCTCAGAGAAAGTCAGACCCTCCGTAGCCAGCTTGAGGATATCCAGTCGAGCGTCGCGATCTGGTATTCTCACTTGAACTGTTCGCTCAAACAGTCCAAGCTTGAGCACTGCGGGATCCACATCCGTTATTCTAGATGTCGTAGCCATGGCTAACACGTGTCGGTCGCTGGGCTGCTCTTGTTCAAGTCGTCGCATCTGTCGCACAAAGTTGCTCACCACGCGGCGACCATGTTCGCCCTGGCCGCTGCTTCCTGGCTTCGGCATGAACCAGTCGAGGTGCTCGATATAAATAATACATGGCGCAATCTTCATGGCGTCCTCAATGGCGTCGTTGAGGCTCCTCTCCATGCGTTCAGGATCCTCAAAGCATCCCGTGAGTGAGATGAGCGGGACTTCAAGGTTCGATGCCAGGTATTGAATCAAAGACTTCTTTCCGGTTCCTGGGGGTCCAGACAGTAGAATTCCCGGCACCTTTCGCCAGCCCGTCTGGAGGTATAGCTCTGGCCATTTCAGAACGTATTCCGTCTGCTCAAACAGGTCTTTGTAGATTTCGCTCACTCCTCCCAGTCGTACAGCTTCCGATGTGTTCTCGACCTTGTGGCGACTCGCCTTTTGCGACTTCTTAAGTGTCTTCTCCGGTTTCTCGACGGGCGCGGCCTCGGTCTCGCCCTGGCCAGTGGATTGCGCTGGTGTCAAGGCGGGCGCGGGCGTCGCGACCTCACTTTCGGCAGTGCGCTCTTCTCCTTCGCCTTGGATACGGCGCTTCTTGGCGGCGCGACCCTCGGCTGCTGTTGACGATGGCTGGGTTGCGGGCTCCTGGTTCCAGTTCTTGATCATCTGCCTGTTGAGCAGGAAGCGGTCGTCGTCGGGCTTGGGTGGCTCGGGTTGGTCGATTTCGGCCTCGGAGTCGGATTCGGCAAGCTCCTCCTTGCGGAATTGTAGCACGCGATCAATTGAGTCCTCGAGGGGGCGCTTCTTCTGCCGGCTCAGGCTCGAGTTGGAGCGCTTGATGGCGTCGTAAACGGCCGTGATGGTCTTGAAGGGCTTGCCATCGTTGGCATCCTCAAGCTTCTTGAGGATCTGATAGACGTCTCGGTCGAGGCCCGGCCGAAGGATAATCCGGGGTCTTTTGCTGCTGGGTGCCATGGCTGGCGATGGTGTTGCAGTTCGCGCTGTCGAAAAAAAGTTGGCGGGGAAGTTTTTTAATGGACCCATGCTTATCGATAAGGAGCTGCTCGTGGAGGATGGTAGCATGATGGAAGGCAACATTAGGTGTTCACTTTGGTTTGATTCAAATGTTTATTGGACTGAATCGTGAATTCTTATGGCTAGATCGAAGAGTTAACAATGAATTTTGTTTGTCGCGCTCATCTAGATTGCGAATGCTCCTCCCTGACTCCGAATTTTAATGGAGAACTATAGTAAGGCATCAGATCAGACATTGAGGACCAGGAAGAAGAACACAAAAGTTACCATGAACAAATTGACCGATAGCCCTCGGATATCTAGAAAGGCACGTTAAACCACTCGAGGCTTTTTAAATTGGTCGGTTGGCGAACTCATATATGGGTACGGCGACTGAATAAGAGCCAGCCACCACGGCTAAATCAGCTCGGCTCAAATCCTACTCCAAGTCTCTAATTGAGTTAAGCTCTAAATTGTCACTTAACGTCTCTTAGTTTCACTGCCGATCGTCCAATCCATCTCATCTAATCGAGAATTCCCGCCATTTCAATTCACAGTCCAACTTCCCTGTAATCCCGATGGCCTCTCTTCGCCAGGACACGCCTCCGTCCTCGGTGCACAGGATGAGCCAGAGCCACATGTCCGGCCGCGAGCTGTACGCATTCGTCAACTTTCTAACCCCAATTGAGGCCATGGCAGCTCGATTTTCCTTCGCGGCGACCCAAATTCTGCTCCTGCGCGTCTCGTTTTCCCGCAGCATGGCCGCCTCCTGGATGCTTCGTTTCTCGTCCCTGTCTGTCCCAGTCATCCAAGACTCAAAGTTGCGGTTCCACTGACCAAGCGGCTCGACTCCCACCGCAGCGACAAAGGGCAATGCGCGGCCGTCTTCATCTCTGGGTCTAACAACTGTGTTGTGATGGCCCCAGTGGATGCTCTTTGAAAACTCTTTGCTGCGAAGTTGAACGTCGGAAATGGCCAGGTACGGCATGAAGAGGGAGAGGGTGCGCGCAGAGGGCTGAGCTGAGAAGCGCAGGTTGGCGTGCCGCGTCATGTCGACGACGCTCTCGAAGGGCGAGCCGTAGCCCGTAGGAAGCCATGACGGGGCGTTCGATATCTCATGAGGTTCGCTGTCGGCATCGCGCAGCATGAAGAGGTTTACGAGTTCTCCAGCACAAATGCTTGCAAACATGTAATTTGCCAGCGCAGCGCCCATGGAGATGGAATAGTTAACGGGAACCGTAGACCTTATAGTGGGTGGGAACAGACCCAAGACTCCGTACACTCGATCATCTTCAAGATAGCAGCTTCGGTCTTTTAACAAATGGAGGCAGTGGCTCAGGGAAAGCGATGTGGCGCCCGCAATGGCACCCGCGTCGTGAAGAGGGAAGTGCTCTTTAAGGACAGAAAACCGCTCATTGCCTTGGTTCCGATTTGCTTCATGCTCCTTCATCCGACTCCGCACAACATTGGATGCGTGAAGGCGCAAGCCGGATCCGCACACGACAACCTCGCGCGCAAGAAACGTCTCTTGAAATGTCCAAACTCGATGATGGTGAAAGCCAATGATCCAGGCGAAAAGGGTCTCGTCGGGAAGAACCCAGCTTTGTATCCTCTTTTTAGGCCCTTCTGGCCTCGTGCCTATATGCTGCATGTCTCCCCACCCGATTACGAGTTTCTGGCGAAGCAGTTCCGACACAACAACGCAGCACACGGCGTTTCGGTAATAGTCGGCCATGAATGGAATCTCAGCTTCCTTGTCACTCGGGCTGGTCTGGTCAATGCACAAACCATCCATCCAGACGTATCGTAAACCTCGACGGGCCGCTTCCGTGGCTGCAAGCGTGTACACTTCTTCGTAGTACGCCGTATCTGCTTGCGAGCTGTTAAGCGTGGGTAGTGGCAACCTTTCGTCCACGGAATCCACCTTTTCGACTATGCCATGGTTCTTATCGACCAGCCAATCTGCGGCTTCGTCGAAATAGCCTGGGACGAGTACCTGATGGCTACCTACCAAGTACCTTGGATGTCCACGTCTGTACTTTTCAGGCGACCAGATATACGATAGAATGACGTACTTTTTGTCTTCGCTTCCCAAAACAATCTTACCAGTATGGATGTCGATCAATCGGGTTGGTGGCCGTGATGTTGATGGCTCTGCGGCCAAGTCACCAAGGCTAAGCCTCCGGACAACTTCGTTAAAGGTGCGGGAGTCCTTGCTATCCTCGTGGATCATTTTTAGCTGTTGTTCAGAATTTTCTTTTGACCCTGTGCTCGGGGATTCGCTCTTTGAGTCCAGTGCCATGGCGATTTCTGCAGGAGTCCTACCGCCCTTGTCTCGCAAGCTTTGGTCTGCCCCGTATTCCAAAAGCATGCATTTCATGTCATCGAGGCAATGCCACATTGACACTTTGTGTAGAGGTGTTTGTCCAAGAGCATCTTGAACATTGCTGTTGGCTCCGTTCTGGAGTAGCACTTGGACTGCTCGACCATGTCCAACTACGCAGGCCAGGTGCAAAGCTGTCTGTCCGTCCCCCCGCTGAGCATTGATCGGATAAACGTTACGAGCCAAGAGGTCAATCAAAACTTCTTCGGAGCCGTCCCAGCCCGCAGCCTCGTGTATCCATAGATGCTGCGGATCAGACCGGTCTACTAAATGTGTTGGATCAATGACAGCTCCGTTGCGGAAGAGCAGTTGGATTGTGTCCAGATGCATACCCCCCAGAGCGCCCCGCAGAGTCATGTTGAGAATTTTCTGCTCGATTCGTTCTTCGCCTCGCGAAGCATAACTTAGAAATAGGTCGATCAAGGCTGTTCGGTCTTTCAGTGCGACCCTTTCGAGAGCTGCCGTCTCCCAAGGTAGCGTCTGCAATTCAGGTTTCGGATCGGCACCGGCCTCCAGGAGAATTTTTGTGATTCTCTCATTGCCAACATCCAGTGCTTCGCCAAGCGGAATGCCACAGACGTTCCTGTTGACTTCTGCTCCTTTTTCGACAAGCCTTTGCACTTTATCCTCATTCTGGTTGCGAATGGCCTGCATCAGGGGATGGTGGCGGTCCCATTCGCTTTTAAAATCATCAGTCATAATTGCTGTGAGATAGAGTCAAACGGGAATAATCAGAAGCAAACCAACAGATCAAGGATGTTGGTGTTGGGAGGCATCCAAATGGCCATTTGCATAGCCCTGCCTAGGCAGCGAAGTATTGGTGTGGCCATGAGCTGATTGGTGATCATGAAACCAAGTTTCCACGGGTTGTCAGCATGCGCCATTAGCTCGATGCCGAATTATCCTTGTAGAAAGAAAATGGGACGATCATGATCCATGATTTCTGTATAAAAATGCAGTCGCTCTGTTCCAACAGGCTATTGCAGCTGCATGGCCGTGAGTCGTGGACATAGAAAAAGATGCTGTTAAAATTCTCCATCGCCGCAATGCGCAATACCCATTTTGTCTTTGTATAATGGAAGATGAAATAATTGTTGACATTTTTAAAATATCGGTTAATAGATTTCCTTGCATGATAATGGGGTAAAATTGATAGAAGAAGGAATCCATACACAGAACATACATCAGCTATACATGTCAGCCCATTTCACTTCGACAGACCTCTATTATAAGTCCGATACATGGGCTAGATGAGCGTGGCCCCAATTGACACCAAAACACCAGACAGAACAACACAAGATCCTGGAATCATGTTCCTTGTCACATTTAGTATGAACAGATGTTGTCACAATGTCTAGAGTTGGATCATTGTCGAGGAATTACGTGCCTTTGCAGCAAGGATTGGTGGGGTACATTTCATGCATGCGAATGTTGGCATGTCTTTAACCATGATGACTTAAAATGACGTCATTTAGGATAGTTGGGAATTGGTTGTTGGCTTCGAGTGCGAGATTATACTGTTATTAATTAATATCACAGTAATCTAAATATGCCTAAGTATGAATTACTTGTCTTATCCGCAGGAATGCCATGCACCCGTTCATGCTGCTTGTTCTGGAAAGCCCCACAGCACAGGCTTCTGTTTAATGGATCATGGGCTAGCTTATCGATAACGAACGCTAAGCTCCGATGACGATGTCCCCTCGTGACAGTCGAGTCTCCGGTTATCGCATTCGCATCCATCGCATCGCTCACATACCGCTTTCTGCCGAATTCTGCTTTGTTTTTCTCATACCACATCCCCATACTGGCCACTCTACAGCAGGACTCGTGGTCGCGCTATTCGCAATGGGCGCAAACTCCAGCAAAATCACCGCCCAGGACAAGTGAGCACCCCTGGCCGTGGCCGCACCCTGCGCTCGTGACCGCCCGCTAACCTCTTGTCACCGTCGGCCAGGGCGATCCTGGACATGAAGATCCAGCGCGACAAGCTGCACCAGTACCAGCGCCGAATAACGGTCCTCACGGACAAGGAAACGGATATTGCCAAGCAGATGCTCGCCAAGGGCGACAAGCAGCGCGCCCTCCTCGCCCTGCGGCGCAAGAAGTATCAGGAGTCACTCCTGGCCAAAACGGACGCCCAGCTGGAGCAGCTCGAGAAGCTGACGTCCAACGTCGAGTTTGCGCTAATACAGAAGGACGTCGTATTTGGATTGCAGCAGGGAACAAAGGTTCTCCAGGATATTCACGCTGAGATGGGCGGCATCGAGCACGTCGAGAAGCTCATGGGTGAGACGGCCGACGCAATCGCGTACCAAAAGGCAAGTTTGCTGAGCAGACATCCCCCCACCACACGCACGTGTCAGACCCTTATCCCGCTTCCGTACTAACTGCCGCGCAGGAAGTCAGCGAAATGCTCGGAGGTCGCATCTCGAACCAGGACGAGGAGGAAGTGGAAGAAGAACTGGCCGCCCTCGTGGCGGAACTATCCGACCAGCAGCTCCCCGCCGTGCCCGATGCCGAATTGCCACAGAGACAAAAGGTCGGAGAGACAGAGCCGCAGGTGGAGCGTCCGCAGCAGCAAGCGATGCTGGCGGTGTAAATACCGCCATCGACTGTCTGCTGCCATACTTTTTTTCTCTCGTTTCTTTTTACACGTTTTTTTATTTGGCGGGGAGTCATTTGCATTTTCTGGCGAGGTCCGGTCGAATTCTTCAACAACACACTTAGAGAAGACATCTACACAGCAAGCACCATCCATGGAGGGCGTCGAGGCATTTCCACATTGTAGGGCTAAATGAAATGATATACTATTTGGTTTGTTCCGTCCGAACCGGCCCGCTCTAGCTGCCGTACTTGGAGATTAACCTCCTCATGATGGACATGGCTCCGCCACGATAGCCACCACCAAACATGGCAAAGTGATTTAAATGATGGTATCTGCGGAGGCAATTAGCATCGATATCTGGTATCATCAACTCCGGCACACTTACAACTCATACAGCTTGAGTCTGTCCTCCCACTCATCTACCGGCTCTGCTCTGGGCACCAACTTCTGGTACTCGGCCCAAAAGTGCCCGCTGAAGCCACCGAACATCTTCATGATGCCGAGCTCATATTCGGAGTGGCCGTACACGGCCGATGGGTCGTAGACGACCTCCTCGCAACCTCCTTCACCGGCAATCTGACCTTTTGAATGGTTGCCGCTCCACAGGTCGCCATGTATGACGACGGGTGTAATGCCCTTGACCGTATCGTCCCCAATGAGCCGCGGGACGACTTTACTGGCTACAGTCTCGACAGCCTTTTCGAGCTCGCCGTCAGAGCCGTTATTTTTGACGGCCTCGCGCAGTATGCCCCGCAGCCTGTTTTCGGCGTAGAACTCAGCCCACGAGGATTTGTACGAGTTGTCCTGCTCCGTGGCGCCGCAGCACGTTGAGACGGGGAAGCCAAAGACGGGTTTCTCGTGGCCCTCGGGGATAGGTGCCGGGGTCGTGTGGAGCTTGGCCAGCTTGGCGGCGAGCGAGAGGCCGGACCCGCCCGGGGCGGATGAGCCAAGATCGAGAAAGTCGGTGGCGAGGAAGAACTTGCCCGGGGCGGCGAGGGCGCCGTGGGCATAGGAGCGAGGGCAGAAGTTGGGGACTATGTCGTGGATGGCATTGAGAGAGGCATGTTCACCTGGGATGAAGTTAGTTGGCGAATTGTATAGGTTGCTATATGAAGCCGACTGGGGCATGTGGAGAGCTCATTGATGAGAATGCTTCTAGGGGGTGAGATGAGATAAGAGGTGAGTGCCCCTCTCTCCCCCTCAAAAACTACGCACCTCGAAACATGACCTCTGCATCCTTGCCCGTTCCCGTCTTGACGAAATAATTCACCGGCTTCCCGTCTACGGTGGACGTTATCCTAAACGTCGACGCGAAGCCCGACCCGCCGTGCGAGTTGATCTCGGTTCCGGCGGGGTCTAAGCCGAGGGCCTCGAGGATAGCTGGGTCGACGCTGGGTGACATGATGAAATTCACTACGAAAGTTGAATAAAACCTGGTGATGTTGTCTCGGAAGGCGGACAGCAGCTCTTTAAGGGTTCAAATGGAAACAAAATTCTAGATGAATACGGCAGAGAGATTGAAGAATCACTTCATTGACGTCGCGAGAATGGGGCCCTCCTTCTTTTTCCCTTTTTTGTTGTCGCATCTCAGGAGGTGGTGGGATGAGGTGACGTCAAAAATCGGGGATGACTAAAGCTTGCGGCGGGACAGCTGAGTTTGGGGTTGGGGTGCTTTATGGGAAGCTTGTGGCGAGCAACGCGTGAGAGGGGGACAGCGCATCCCAAACAAAGCGATGGCGCTGAAATCACGATGAATTCATCATGATGAAGACCATGTCCCATTTCTTTTCATGTTAGTGTCATGGTTGGTGGTCCCTTGTCTCTCCGTACGCCATCCAATGCCATGCGGCTCGGCCCACGAAGCTAGCAAGCAAGCGCCTTATCATGCATCTCGGCTTTTTGACATGCGCATACATGATACAATACAACCCTATGACACTTGGAAAATAAATCGAAATAAATACGTGAATAATTTAATTTAATTAAACAAAAAAGATCTCTCCTAGCCTTTAGGTAGAGGTAGTTATTTTAGCTGAGATGAATATTGTACAGTACCTTAGATAACGGGAGAGAAGTACCTCCGTCTCCATCTACCATCATTCAAGGGCTGGATGGTACATGATTTCATAGACTGACTCTTTATTACAACCCTTCTCCACTTAAGCGCCGCCGCCCCACCGTTGAGAAACCTCTCCCACCTTCTCTCCCATCCTTCTTCTCGGCCGCGACATCGGCCGCCGATTCTCTCGCCCGAAACCAAAACGGCCCAGCAGTCAGTGGGGATGAGCCCAGCTGGGAATAGCATCCGGAACGAGACGAGATGAAGCCGGGTCAGCTCAGCTCAGCTCGCGGGTGCACGTCTCTCTTTTTTTTTTTCTTCCCTCCTGGCCCCTTCATCGGCGTCTTTCCGTCCCTCCTAAACACGGACCCTGACATGATTTGGTACTCAAGTGCCCTGATCCCTGAGGGTCTCCTTTGTGCAGGTGAGGATGAGAGCGTGTTTCGATGTCACGTCAAGAATGGAAGAGAAAGCACCAGATATGTATGATGGGTACATGGAGAGGGCCACTTTTTCTTAGGTATATTGCGTGTAATAAAAAAAAAATGGTGATTCATTTGTCTACTTCTGTTTTTTGTTCTCATAAACAAGTTTGGGATAGGTTCCCTCCCCCATCCCTTATTCCTTTTCCCTCCATTAATAAACGTAAAATATAAAAAATAACGCCAGGCTCGCAAGAGATAACATGTTCAAAAAAGGACATCAGATGCGGGTATATAGTTTTGCGTGAGTGCGTTGGCTGCCGTCGAGGAAAAAGATGCAAGAGATCATGAAAAGTATTGGAAGTTTTATTTTGATGCCCCCCTTTTAGTAAGCTGTGTATAAAACAGCTGTTCAAGGTAGAATAGCAAGCTGCGAGAGTGGCATCCCCCTAGTGCTTGACGTGCTCGATGTGTGTTGTCGTGGTGGCCGTGTCAGCGCTGCTGATGGAGGCACTATCCGAGGAGCGCAAGCTGGCAGCCCTCAAATCTGCGGGCCCAGACGGGGCGTACGATGCCGCGTACGAGTATGGAGAAGCGTTCGTGGTGCTGTGGGTGCCGACGTTGTAGCACGAGGCACAGGGGCAGGCCGATGTGTTGTTGATGGGAGGAGGAGGAGCGCAGTGGCGGGCGAACCAGCTCTTCTTTTCTGAAGACATGATTGGCAGTGGCGTTTTGTGTGAAGAAGGGAGGTTTGATTGAGCGGATGGCAAGGTGTGATGACCCAGGTCAAGGGGTCAGAGGCTCAATATTGGAGAGTGTGTGGTGTTGGTGATAGCCGAGGAAGTGAGTGAGTGAGTGATCAAGTCCTTGGACGGTGGTGGCGGTGACACGAAAGGGGGAATGATAAAATGAACAATGTGGACCAAGAGGCCTGAAGTAACGGATTTCTTCTTGTGTGTGTGGCTGTCTCTGAACCAGGGGCTGTCTGGATAGCTTCAAGTGCAGAGGGCGGGCTGGTGGCTATTTATCTTTTCGACTTATCCTCGGTCTTGAGCGCTGGTACACCTACGCCCACCTAGCTGGCCACTGTGGGGATTTGGGGGGGGCGTGTGTGTGTGTGTGTGTGTGTGTGTGTGTGTGTGTGTGTGGCAGGCAAGGTAAACTAGCCGAACAACGGCTGCAGGATCCAGCCGTGGCCCCAGGAAGCCTTTTTCCCATTAAGCTGGTGAGAGCCTCTCTCTTGTGCAGCAGCAGCAGCACGCAACAAACACGCCTTGTGGGGAAAACACAATAGTACACCCCTCCCCTGGAATACAGAAAGCTCTCTCTCTGGGCGGGTGCGCCGTGTGGGGCTCGTGGCAGGCGGGATCTTGCAACCCTGGGCCTTGTCGCTGGGCCGCTTTTGAGAAACAGAGATGCCTGCGACCGGGAATACCGCTGCCCGAGCGAGTCCGAGAGACGTCCGGACGGGTGTCCTTGCTTGCCTTCTTACATGCGGGTGTTGTAAAGCATCTCATCATGGCCTAAAAAAAAAAAAAAAAAAACCAGCGTCTTGTTATTCATCCTCGTCATATTCTTCTCCCTTTTTCCTTGTCTTTCTCTTCGCCTCTGTCGAGAAAAAGAGTTACCGCATGCCTCCGTTTGGCTTCGTCTCTGCAGCACCTCCCGCATGATCATGGTTCGTTTTCCCCTCGTTTGCCCATCCCCCGTTTCCCCGCGTTTTTTTCTCTCTTGCGTCTGCCAAGCCCAAGTTGTCCCTAAAAGAACTAGACGAGAAAGGGACTCTGTCGCGCCTCTTGGGGGCGCTGGGCCATGGGAGACGTAAGTTTTGAACATGCGGTCAGAAGGCTCCAAGGTGTGTCAAGGGGTGGGACGGTATGCTGTGAAGGGTGTGTGTGATTGGGGGGGCGACGCTGGCTGGCAATTATCGACCGTGGGTGGCGTGTGAAAATCTGGCGTCGTAGCAGAGAATGACGGTACCTGAATCTTCATCTCCCCATGCAATGGCCGTGTTTATCTTGCCCCTCGGTGCTCCGTCGGTATTCGCAAACTTCGTTTCGCAGGCATCTTGTACGGGCATGCCTTTTTATTATTAAACTGGGGACCACTGTGGCTGGTGCTACAGTGCACTGATTTATTACAGCGGGGCACCAAGACAGGTTCAAGTTCAACGTGGGCTATGATTCTGGCAAAAACCTCGACGCCGCTAATCCCTCAATTTCGTAGGCAGATGCTGTTGAAACTCAAAAAATCACGTTTATTCATGTCTAGACTTGATACTTGCAAAAGAGAACCTGCCGGTGTCCCTCACGTAACCCTACTTCAAACGGAATGATGGGGGAAGGCAATCGATCTATAGCGCCCTGTTAGTACGCAATTTGGAGGTACCATATTCTGTTGACACTCACAATACATGCTCCGGGCGATCCTCCCTTCTCGAGGCAGGTCTTGTAGCATGAAGAAACCTGTCTCTAAGTCAGTACACCTACTGGCGAGAATATTCCCGAGCATGCGTCCACAGCTACTTACATTAATTGGCCTGGTTTGCTATTGTAACGTCTGTCAGCATCCAGTCATCACGCATTTAACCCCAAGTCTGTATCACTTACCGGTGCCGGCGCGGCGAAAGCCATAGCAGCAAAAGCAGAGATGACGAAGGCCGTGATCTTCATGGTGAAGATGAGCTGTTGGCAGGAAGTAATGGTGTTGAGACGAGAATGAGATGCGTGAGGTAAATCATCTTCCCCCGCAGCCAAGTCCTGTACCTTTTAAATCCTTTGCCTCATTTACAATCGCCATTCCATCAAGAAACGTAGCATCTATTGTTTCAATAAGCATACCAGTGCTGTCTCATCATTCGGTCCTTTCTATCGCAGCCATATCGCTCGAGGCGCTAGGCACATGTTCCCATTAATGACCCGAGATAAAACTCTCCCTTGGGGAGCAGCAGCCCCTCATTACACGCTCGAACAATCGGCATTGCAGCGCCATTCACTAAGGGGCACAAGGGCGGGGTCGCGCGGCCCCGGATGGCCATGTGTAGGACATGTCCATCCTCAGCTGTTCCAGAGAAGAATACCATTCTCGTGTTCTCTGGAGAGTCAATTAATGACCACGAAAAAGCCGTGCGAACACGACTGCACTGTGGGCAAGCCACATGGGGAGGGGACCTGAGGTCCTGGTACGTAACTCCCTTGCGCATCCATCCATGCTTCGGGATGCGGCTCCCACGAAAAACCTCGCCATCGCGCAGGCTAGAGTGGAGCTGGGAATCGCACAACCCTGGCGTCGACGCAATTCCCGTCAGTGGTGCCCAAGAGGCTCTGTCCTGAATCTGCCCCTTGGCCCATCTCCACTCGCGGATCATCACCGAAGGGCCTTGTCCGGTCCACTTAAAAGAAAAAAGAAAACCCTTTCTAGGCGTGTATCGCGCAGTGTGCAGCCCAGCCCGGGAGCCGTGATAGCATCTGCCCTGTCCCATTGGCCTCTTGCACCGTACCCTTGCCGCCTGTGCCACTAATCCCGGCCCAGCCCGAGCTCGCAGAGGGCTTTTTTACTCATTTATTCTTCCTGCCATACGGTGTCTATTATTATATGCACCTCTGCTTTGCTGCAGGGAACCCAGGTGAGCCAGCCAACCCGGTTCGAGAAGGGTACCCCATCAAGGCGCAAAGTCAGGAGATTTGCTTGGTAGCGTGGGGACCTTGGTTAACAAATCTGTGGGCCTCAGCCACGTTGGAATAACCGAGGATAAGTTGAAGAAAAAGTTGAATGAGTCGTTGCGCCGATGGCGGCGAGCTAGGGAGGCGAAAAAAAAAAAGGGGGGGGGGGGTGCCATTAGCTTGATAGTTCTTTATCTCTGTGTATCTTGATGGGCTCCCTTTTTTGCAGTCGGGGAACTTGAGGCTCTGTTTAAAGTGCGTGGCGGCAGAAGGTTTGACGGTTCTGCAACTGAGCCTCAATAGCCGTTTTTGTGGCGGGAGCTCTTCTAGAACCGTGGCTGGTGCGTGGCTAGAGGGTGGCTGCTCCCGCTCCGTCAACACCCCCCCCACGCGTGCCAGCGATCACCGCTGCCAAGGAACTGATAAAATCAACGGCTTACTCGTCCCGTGCATCAATATCAAATTGAAAGGGGATTTTCCATACGAAGAACCAGGTTAAGTAAAACAATTATTCCTTGTTTTCTATGATGCGTTCGGGTCTCAGGTTTGGAATCTTGGGGTGTCTAACAATACGAAAAGTCGTAATTGCTTCATCCTTATTGCCACAAGCCACCAGGAATGGCGGGGCAATAGTATGCAGCAATGAATGCAATCAATATCTCATTACTACATGACATGTTCACGACTGAGTACCCGAGAACAACCGAGGTAATCACGTACAACCTTCTACATGAAATTTCTTTGCATGCTGCATCAAAAACCCGAGCTTGTACGAAAAACGGTTGCATCATGCAAGCGTTTTGAGACTAGCTGCACGAGAGAGGCTCTCGAAGCAATGTCCTACCAAAGCAACCCTGACATGCACTTAATTAGATTAAAAAAGGCCGAAAAAAGAAATCGAGGGATAAACCGACGCCTCAAAGAAAACCTTGATTTTTTTCCCCTTATCTTCAGTGTCCCCCATCATCGGATCCTGCTTCCTGCCATTTTCATCCTCATCATCCAAAACCCACCTTTTTTGCCCAATGTCCCCCACCTTGTATGGTGGACTCCTCCTCCGCCCAAACATCTTTCTTCCCTTATACCCGAGTGCCTTTAGCCGACCAGAACCGACCAGCTCCTTCAAATCGCCCACGCCCTACGCAACTTGACCTCTTCTCACTCTTATGCACGGCACGGCCAAGTAGTAATACGTCTGGTCTTGTGTTCTCCTACTTTTATGCTATTCCCCACACACTAAAGAATAATTCAAAAAGTCTTGGATTATTGCATTTTTCTTGCTAACACACTTTCACCGTTGTTGTCATTCTTGCTGCGCTTCGCTTGCTTCTGAACCACCAGGCCCTCTCCTGCGGGTGTACACACCATGACTCTCGCCTTTCGACCATGATGTTGGTCAAGGGGGGCGTCGTTAGTGCTGCTCTACCCCGTCAGAAACCATGCCATTTCATCCTTTCACCCCTTTCCCCGCGTTGATATTCGTCTCCTCTGGCTCTCTCTCTCTTGCCGGTTTTCATTGCCGTTGAACAAAGCCAGATGCACATCACGCAGCTTACGAGTGTCACGCTGTTCCCAGCCAAGACTTGCTAACCATCTCCCTTTACCCGGACGAGGCGATCGAGCCAGCATCAAAACCACTCACCTTCTTCTTTTGCGATCCTGCCCCGGATTTCTTGGAGAAGATCTGACGAGATAAACGCCCAACCCGCATCTCACCCAAAAACGAGGGGCAAAAGTGCGGAGAAGCTGCATGACAAGCTTATAAGACAGGGGACCAAGCCCACGCACCAACATGGCGCATTTTGGCTTTGAATTGGCTGCGTTGACCGCCACCGCAATCATGCCACTACAAAAGTTTGAGCGAAAAAACCGAGCCCATGCAGTCATGGAGGCGTTGAAACGCGGAAACATGGAAACACATTGTTCGAGGGCAGACCGCCCATCATCTATCGACCCATTGGTGCATTTCAATCCTACCCGCCTCGCGAGTCCAGGCCGATCGATGCATGCGGAATTATTAAACAGAAATCCCCGTTCCCTCGCCGTCTCTTTCCTCGGCGTGGAGCCTGCTCATCTCTTTTTTCTGTGTGCAGACATTCAGAACTCCTGCCCCGCAAAATATTACACCGGAATGCCTTTATCCCTTACCCCGTCTAACCGTAATCCGTTGTTTAGATACCCAGGGTGAACTCGACGCCGACATCGATGTCACGAGCTGCGATTTCGTTAGCACATGTCTCACATACACATCTGCGGGGTGTGTTCCCCGCAATCTGGTTATCAATTGGAGCAACTTACCCAGCTTGACGACCTTGGAAAGCTGCACAGCCTTCTCGGCGGCGCTTTGTAGGTCATCGATGGAGAAGATCTTGAGACCGGAGTCGTTGATGAGGGCGTGGGCGGCCTCGACGTTGGTGCCCTGGAGACGGGCAATGATGGGGATCTTGAGGTTCAAGCTCTCGACGGTCTTGATAAGACCAGTGGCGATGGCGTCACAGCGGACGATACCACCGAAAATGTTGACGAAGATGGCAGTGACCTTGGGGTCGCTGGTGATGAGCTCGAAAGCCTCCTTGATGGCGGCGGGGGTGGCACCACCACCAACGTCGAGGAAGTTGGCGGGCTGGCCACCGTTCAGCTTGATAATGTCCATGGTGGCCATGGCGAGACCGGCACCGTTGACGAGGCAGCCAATATCACCATCGAGCTTGATGAAGTTGAGGCCGGACGCGGCGGCGCGGACCTCATCAGGGTCCTCCTGGGTGGTGTCACGCCACTCAAAGATCTCCTTCTGGCGGAACTCGGCGTTGTCGTCGAAACCGAACTTGGCGTCCATGCACAGGACCTGGTGGTCGGATGTCTCGGACAGGGGGTTGATCTCAATCTGGGTAGAGTCCTTCTCGGTGAAGATCTTGTAGAGCTTCTGGATGGTGTCCTTGGCATCCTCGATGCACTGCTCGCTGAAGCCGAGGCCGGTAGCGATGCCGCGGGCAATTTCGTCGGTGACACCGGTCTTGATGTCAATGTAGGTGGTGGTGATGGCATCGGGGTTCTCCTTGGCAACGGTCTCAATGTCCATACCGCCCTGGGAGGAGGAGACAATGACGGGAGTCTGGGTGGCACGGTCCATGAGGATAGCAAGGTAGAACTCGCGGCGAACGAACTTGCGCTCGCAAATGTAGACGGAGCTGCAGAGGCGGCCGGCAGCACCGGTCTGCTTGGTGACGAGGTTGTGGCCAATCATCTGCTTGGCGAACATCTCGGCCTCGTGGGGGGAGTAGATGACACGGACACCACCCTTGAGGCCGTTGGTGAAGGTACCCTTTCCACGGCCACCAGCGAGGACCTGGGCCTTGATAACCATGTCCTCGGTGCCAATCTTCTCGGCGACGATTCTGGCCTCCTCGGCGGTCTTAGCGACGGAACCCTTGGGGACGCCAACGCCATACTATTGACATGATATGTGGTTAGCTACGAGAGAGCTCCATGTCAAGTATAGATAAGGGGCCCGGGGAGTGGGCTGTTGTTGCGTCTACGAAAGACGGAAGTACAGGAGTGGGCAGCATTTACCTGTCGCAGGAGGTCGGCGGAGAGGTACTCGTGGATGCTCAGAGCTCTTCGTTGCTGGGCAATGCCGGGGAATCTGACGGCGGGAGCGACCTGGAACTGTTGTGAGGCGTCAGCATGCGTGGTTGACTGCAGAGTCGCATTGCGGCGGTCGAGGCAAAATCAAGCTTGGCGCGGGCCGTACCTTGGAGGCGTTGAGGGCGGCCGAGGCCACGCGGCTGCGGCTGAGGTTGAACATGATGGGCGGATTGAAAGGTGGTTGAACAAGGAAAAGAAAGGGAAGGGAAGGAGGGAAGGCGGGAAGAGGAGGGGGGGAGAAGAAGAGTCGGTGATGCTTGGGAGGGATTGAGAGGGTGGATTTGATTTTCGGAGGCGTTTTGGCGAAACGAAAGTAAAGCTGTCCCGAGTTGGAGGCACCCGGGACCTCACAGTGGCCGCCGCAGCGCCCATCAGCAGCCCAGAAGGTGGCCGCGGGCCCCAAAAACTAGCGGGCAAGCAGCCCCCGTCCGAGGAGGGAGGGGACCCAGTGGCCCAGTTCTGGCACGGGATTTGTCGGACCAGGGCTGAGTGCCGGAAAAAGCTTTTGGCCGAAGGGAATTGGAGCACCCTGAGTGGCCGGCGGGGTGGGCTTCTGCTTAACCGGGGAGCCGACAGGTGACGACAATGTGCAGGGCCAGGGCAATTCAAGGCCCGCTCACTACCCAGCCCAGCTGGAAGTCAGACTGCGAATGGGTTTTGAGGTGGGAAGAGCCACCACTAGCCGCGGCTTGGTGGGCAAGGTGTATGCACATTTTAGCTTTCCTCGGTGAGAGACGGGAGCACGAACTGGCATTTGCATCATGCTGTTATTTTTTGCATTGTGATATGGTTCCATTGCTTCCGGCTATTTTAATACCATACACACAATCTAAATTATCTCTTCCCATATAAACAACCATTGCCTTGTTAGTCCCCCCCCAAACCCAGTTCACACTGACACAAAATATCTCTTAGATCACCAACGAAGAGAGAAAAAAAAAAGTCATCTGCCGCAACCCGCTCGGTCACCAAGCTCCAGCTCCTGACCTGCCCGCCTGCACCCACTCTTTGAGCCAGCCCACTTGACCCCTTCAGGCATCTCACCACCCCCCCTGGGCCCCGGCACAAGACCACCGAAGCAAAACGGGCGATGTGCCAAAGTACGTAACGGCTTCTGACCGGTGATGCAAGTCCGGGGCGTGCGTGCCCCCGGGAGCCACCCGCTGCGGACACATCCCGTGTTGCTCGTGAAGGGTCGTTCCTCTACGTCTGCCGTGCAGTTGGCAGCGAATGAATTGAAATGCCTCACTGGTCGTCCCCTGAAGGAATGCCGCAAATAAAAACTCGCACGTACATGCACGCACACACGCACAAAAAAAGAGAGAGGTTCTTCCTGCAAGGGACTTGTAGATGCGAGCTGCATGCCCACCACCACACACGCCCGAGTTTCGGCTACTTTCGTGGCCTTGTTTGACCGAGAGCATTTATTTGTCCACGGTTCCACATGGCCACCCGGAGCCCGCATGTCGACGAGTTTCCGTCATGTCATGGACGGAGCCCAGGCGGCTCTGGTGTCAGGGTCTGCAGCCAAGCAGCCAGCTGCGTTTCAAGCATGTGGTCTGTCCCAGAGCCATCGTCACATCATCTCTCATACGTTTGTTATCATGATCCCAACAAGTTTCCAATTGTGCACCCGTAAAAGCAAATAAGAAAAAAGAAGAAAAAGCTCTCTCGTGGCATACATGCGTCTCTCAAAGTCTCATGCTCAAATGGTCTTATCCTGAGCCGCTTAATTAACCTTTTGGAATAATGCTCAAAACACACAACAACCTCGTCCCCATCTTTTCCCGTCTCACACGAACCCACAAAATGGTGTTCCTTTCACTCTGCCCTTATCATCAAGCCGAATTCCCTCTCCCCGCAACAACTTCTTCTTCTCGTCAATCGTGATGCCCTCGCCGTCCTTGGGCCATTTGCCCTTGAAGCCCCCCAGCGCGCCACCTGTTGCAACCACGCGGTGACACGGTACGCCAGGGGCGAATGGGTTGCGCCGCAGTGCGTTACCCACCGCCCTTGGTGATGACTTGAGGTACGCTGCCAGGAGGGCGTATGTTGTAAAGTGGCCCTGCGGGATCTGGCACAGGGCTGTCCAGACGCTCTTCTCAAACGGTGTGCGCTGCGAGGCGTCGATGCGCGCAAGTTGGCAGTGCATCGAAACAGGGAAATGGGCAGGGTAAGAATCTTCACTGAGCATGATCGTCTCTGGCTCAGAAGTCTCTGTCTTTGAAACTTCTGACTTTGAGTTTTTTGTCCTTGACACCTTGGGCTTCCGGTGCTCGGTGGCATCCTCGACTGATCGTTTGATACCCGCCCCCATTTTGGAAACAGACCTGGCGCCTCTGCTGAAAAGGGAATCTTTCGAATTCAAGAATTTATCAACGGTAGAAAATCGTTCAAAGGTAGGATGTTTATGATGTATGCGATGCTATTACAGTAGATTTTCTACAAAGAGGGATTCGTCCTTTTAAACGCAACGTGAATCCCTTTTTTGACTACATGGGCACGGTTGAGGCGACCACATCTAAAGCAACACACATCGCGGGGTCATGTGACATGCCGCCAACGCCACCACCAAGCTTGACAAATCAACCTAATCCGTAGCCAATCTTGAGCGGAAATGGTCCAGCAGCGCTGGTGCCTATTGAGTCATTGCAAAATACAGGTGCATTCAGTGTTGCTCTATAATTTCGAGTGGCAAGCATGTGATCACGACAAGGGCGAGCTCAGACAATATGAAGAAGTTGTACATTGATATATACATATGCTCCCAACCAAGAATAGGTAGCTGTGTCTCAATTCTAACCCAACGCCAGTAATTATGCCATAACCCAGGCACTGGCCCCCTCCTTTGGGGCATGCCGGCACCCGATTTTTCTTTTTTGTGTTACAAAGGCACCAGCCTTGCTCATCGCCTCTTGTGTGCGTGCTGTGTGCTGTGTTTGCCAGTATTCATTGTAGGATGTAGTCGTCTCCGCCGTGGAGAGGAAACCTCATTGATGTAATGTGATTACGATGTGGTGCAGAAGTTGTTTCTTCTTCTTGGATGCCGTTTCGTTTCTACCCGTCGTCTCCATCATCTCGGTGTGAAATAGTGTCATTGAAGTTACGTCGTGGCCGGCCAGCATCTTTAAAGCTGGCAGTGCTTCCCATCATTTATACCATGAATGACTCTCCGCAGCCGCATTCCTCCTCTGCGGAATTTGTGAGTGGCTGGGGCATACATTTGTGTTGGGGGAACTCACTGATGTTGGGATTCTTGAAGACGAAACGTTGGTTGAGCTTATCCTCAGCCCAGTCCATCTCGCTGCCGATAATGCTGAAGAGAGCCTTGCTATCAATCAAGACCTTGACTCCGTCCTGCTCAACCGTCTCGTCAAACGTGCCGGGCTTGTCGACATACTCAAGGTGGTAGGCGAGGCCACTACAACCTCGGTTGCGTACACCGACTTTGATGAGCTTGGGTTCGGGCATGTCCAGCAGCGTCCTCAACTGCTCCACGGCGGCGGGGGTCAGCTTCATGGCAGCTTTGCGGGCGCGCAGCTTCGGTCGCGGCCGGGCGGCCTTGGGTTTCTGCGCGGGTGCTGGTTGGGGAGCAGCAGTGGTAGCGGCGGTAGCTGCCGCTGCGGGGGAGGGAGCTGGATCCTGCTTCTGGATCTGCAGCTGCTGGGGAGGCGGTCGGGTTTCGTGAACCTTGGGGAGAGGGTCGGGCTGGGCAATGGGAGCCTCGGGGACGTCATCGGGCCTGGCGGGGGTCGAATTGATGTTGGAGGGGAGCGAGTAGGAATGGTATGCGAGGGCGGGCCTTGACGAGGTGAAATGCCGCAGCGCATTGCAGCCCTGTCGCAGGGCGACTCTGGTTACCGATCGAGGGACGAACATGTTGGGCGCATGGAGGAAGCGGGTTCCCGCTGGATCGAGTGGTGAGGATGTGGCGATGTAGTGTTGAAACAGTGAGCATCGGGATTGCAAAGCAGATGACTTCCTCCGGCCGGCACCTCGGTGCTAAAACGTGTTTGCAGCCGGATACCGAAGGGGCGAGTCGATGTCATGGGGCACGGACCCGATATCCGCCGAGCCAATCACATGTTGAGAATTACTCAGAATAGAGCTGTCACCACCAACCCTTGTGGTCTGACCCGGGTGACCACGAGCTGAGCCAATTACAATGGGATCATGTTTATGTAAAAGAGGCAAAATCATTCGAATTAACGAGTGCACATGATTCTTTTTTTGTCCCAGTGAACATCATTCCACATTCTATTGTTTTTGCTTGATTGCTGGTGCGTCATAAATTTTAGGTCATGTTCTACTGACTAAGCATGCTTCGGCTCTTTCAGCCGACGTTTGGAATCTGGTGTTACTAACGACGCCGCCAGAGTCACGATGAATGGAGCCCTCAGTGGATAATGACCTTTATCCGTACCGAATCTCAAGTCTCACGGTTATCGATCCACCTTTGGCCTGCAAGGGGTTCAAATCATAACTCGAGCTTATAGGGTAGGATAGAGAGAACGAAACTTAGAAGGAAATGCGCCGCCTCTTATGGCTATTTTCATGCCACAGTTTTTGCTTTACTAGCGGAGTGTTCACTTCACCTTTTTCCGTAGCTAACAATGTGAGAGATGTGATATAATCAACAAAAATAACTATGGTGCATCAGGTATCATTTCCCCGCCAATCACTCAGCGTCATTGCTCATTAGCAAGGTTTAGAGGATGTCATAACCATAAGAAGCATAGCCCTGAGTTAGATTATTTAGGACTAGGTTTCTTAGCTATGGACAATGAAATCATTACCAAGCGGCTGATCTGGGCATGAGTGAAGCTTGGGTGATACCGCAGGTCGGGCACAACTTTCAGCACCACAGAAATGCCAGAGAGGTTCAAAAAATGCTGACTTGGGTTCGCAATTTGGGCTTCGACTAGCGGTTGAGGGAGCTGGTAAGGTGGTTTTTTTCTTCTTTTCTTTATATATATTATAGCTGTCTAGCCCGTCTAATGTATTCAATACACGTCCATAGGCCTATCGGGGGAAGACGCGACTTGTAGTTCAATACGTCGCATCACGATCCCATTCCTCAGCATGAAACCTAAGCTTTGGTATCTAAATTGTGCCTGTAGTGCCCGTTCACGATCACTTTCCATGCTCAAGGCTTTCAGTGAAGAGGTATTGTAATAATTTGGCTAGGATATCTGTCTTACTAACAATAATGTTTACATCTTGAACCATTCATGATCCAGAACCTCTTCCACCTGCCTTCGCTTGCTGGGGTCATACTGAAACAAGCTATACAACATATCAGCTAGAAGCTTCTGTTCAGTCTCGGGTGTCTTCAGAATCATTTTGGCCTTGCCACGACGCTTGGCTGGCCGCACGACTTCCCTGGGCTTGCTCAAAAGCACTTCCAATGTCAATTCCTCCTCGACAATCTGCTTTCGAATCCATCTTCCCTCATCATCAAAGAACTCCTCCCGTGCCTCCCACTTGTCCCACCATTGCTTCGGAAGTTTACCAAAGAAACGAACCATCTCAGCTAGAATCTCTTCTTTATCATAAATCATGTAAAATATCGGAATCTGCTGTCTGATCTCAAAGAGGGTACAGCCGAGAGCCCATAGATCATAAGCTGGCCCAATAACGCCATCCTCTTCCATTAATCCCTCAGGTGGCAAATAATTTTCTGGTATACCAAGATCTTCTGGTGGTGACGAAAAAGGAAAAGCTTCAGCAAAATCAATAACGCATATTTGGTCGGTTAGGTATTCACTCCCTAGTGAAGAAATTCTGGCAGGTAAAACGAGATATCTTGGCGAAGACAATGGAGGGTCATCTCCAGAATCAGTTCTTACTTGGGCCATTTCGGGCGCTCCAAGGATCGAGAGCAATTGTTCTTCGGGCATACTATCCAAGTTCGTAAGTTTAACAAGGATGTTAGAAGGTCGAAAGTCTGCAACATCATTAGCTTATGTACTATAATATCGATATTAACAGTACTGACCTCCGTGGCAGAGTTCATTCTTGTGCAAGAAGTTCAAGGCCTGACTTGCTTGATATGCCATTTTTCGCAGACCTACGCCAGCGTCGTTTCCTAGCTCACACCACAGCCGTGGAGACACGCAGGGACCAAGAACTGGGAGGACCAGGCATTGATGTGTTCCGTTTGGCCCTGTGAGCGAGAAGCTATCCTGTGGCATTGCAATATATTCGGCACCAGGAATAGATTGGTCCAGTTGCATCAACGTAAGGTCTGGGATCTTTTTAATGGCCACATCGCTGGCCATAATCTTCACAGCTATATACCGGCTCTGCGGCATATCTCGACAAAGCCAAACAGTGCCAAAACCCCCATGACCAAGCTTATGAAGAACACGATAACGACCAGATGCACCAATACAGTCACCAAGGTGGACAGGATGGAACCCGCCCTCTTGATATTCTTCCAAGGATTCAAGACCATCGTTTGGACCATCCAGGTATGTGCCCAGGGAATTTGTAGGTGCGTGATCAAGTTCCGTGTAATCAAAAGGCACACCGCCCTCTCTGAAGCTGGGCTCTGGAGAGCGAGATGGATTTTTTCGTTTGGGCATAATACTTATCTTTTGGTTTATTGAAGAAGATTGAGTGCAGTAGAAGTCTGATGAAAGAAGATGTTGCGGGGATGAGGTGCAGGTAAATTGGAGAGAACAGATGCACCTAAGTACTGCTGGTATCCTGAATCTTTGTGCGAATCACCAATTAATAGGTCAACGAGATGAACTGGTAGCCGTAAAGGTGGCTTTGGCATGGATCACTCCAATACTACGCTGAGGGGTAAGGAGGTTGGTTGGCGACAAAACCATTTACGCGCCTGATTTGGGACGTCACACGGCCTTGTGGGTCCGAGATGGACAGTCGTGAAGCAACATCCAATCGCAGAGCGCGCGACCAAAACCGACGACGCGGTTTACTTTGTTACATTTTATTATTGCAGAGTATTGGAAATTGCCATGGATTCTCGTTTTACTAAATAAACATTACGCTATTGTGGGGATTCCCTGCACTCAGGGATGACGAGCACATCATCAGCCTGGCAGGCACCAAATGCTCACGTACTCCAGGCTCAAAGTTCTTCCATTCTACTTTAGCCAATATCATAAAGCATCAAAATTACCGTCGAAATGCCAATCCTCAGAAACTTCAACAATGAATACCTGTCCAAATCATAGTGACAGGGCTTTGGGGCCCCGGGTAGATCCTGGATGTCGAGCATTGGACTTTACACTTCAGTTCGAGGACATCTTCCTTGCAAGCATCCCTGCAGGCTTATTTATTCTCCTCGCTCCTGCACACATTGTCCCTTTGTTCAGAAAGCGGGAGAGATTTCCCCTCCTTTCCAAGTCTTTAGCAGGCAAATCGGTAAGTCACCACTGCATCCTTTCTCCTCGTCGCCTTACTGACCGCTGTGCGTAGACAATTCTATGCTTTCTTTTCGCTGCCCGATTAACCTTTCTTGGTCTTCGAATTCAACACCAATATGTTACCACTGGTGCATCACTTGCTGCTGATATCCTGAATGTGCTCGCAGCAAGTGTCTCATTGGGCTTGTCTTTTCTAGATCATCAGCGGTCGCTCCGTCCCTCAACCTTGTTTGCATTATATCTTTCGACGTCAATTATCCTGGAAATTGCCAGAACTCGAACACTATGGCTCATGACATCTCCGATATCGGTTTCAGTCGTGATGACCTGCAGCCTCAGCTTCAGCGTTGCAGCATTGATTCTCGAATCAATTGAAAGAAAGAGAGGCTCTTCCATAATGACGCAGTCCCTTGCCCCAGAACAACTCAGTGGTTTTTGGAATAGGACAATATTTGCATGGCTCGCAACTACTCTTCGCATTGGCTATGGCAAAATAATCTCGTTGAATGATTTGCCCGTTCTTGATACCAATCTTCAGAGTCGTCATTCTAAACAAAAAGTGACTGTGAGTTGGAAAAAACGTTAGTATAATGGACCTTCAAATCTACCAGGGTAAAAATATCTAACTTCGGAATATATTAGAAAACTTTCAAGGTCGTCATAGCCTACTCCGTGCCTGTTTTCGAAGTTATGCTTTATCTTTCTTGTCTCCAGTCATCCCTCGACTCTGTATTACTGCGTTTACTTTTGCCCAGCCATTCCTTATTAACAAGACCATAAGCTTTGTTGGTCATGAAAACCCGGATCCAAATTATGGGAGGGGACTAATTGGCGCCTGGTCCCTTGTATATCTAGGGCTCGCTGTAAGTAATAGCTGCCCTTAAAAATATCTGGGTCTTGTTCTTATCCAAATTTGTGCTAAGAATTACCAACTTACAGGCTTCTCACTCAATATACCAATACCAAAACTTCCGTTTTATCACAAGGTTGAGAGGAGGACTGACTGCTTTGATATATCAGCGAAGCATTGGCCTCCGCCCATTCGAGTCCAGAGAAACCACTGCTATCACTCTGGTAACCACTGACATTGAACGCTTAGTGGGTGGCATGCAGCTGTTCCACGATGTCTGGGGCTCGTTCCTTAGCATTGTTATTGCGGCTTGGCTTCTTGGGCTACAGCTTTCTGTAGCATGTCTCGCTCCGATCTTGCTCGTACTCAGTATGTTCATGCCTTCAACACGACTTGATGCCTCGGCTAATATGTCTTCTGCAATACAGTTTTCATTGTGGCAACCTCTAGACTTGCGGCATCAATTATGAAAGCACAAGTGGCATGGGTAAAAAAAGTTCAAGAGCGTCTCCGCGTCACCTCAGTTGCACTGAGTAACATCAAAGCAATAAAGATGATTGGACTTTCTAACGTAGTGACCGACCTCATACAATCATTTCGAATTAGCAAAATTGAGACATCAAAGAGATTCAGGATACTCTTCATTTCCGTGCTTCTACTTTGTAAGCAATTGCAAGAGCTCCCATGTTGAAGAATATCACTGACATCCACAGTAGCTCTCGCTCCTATTAACTTGGCCCCGGTCCTCACATTTGGAGTGTACACCATCGTAGCAGTTTTCTGGAAGAACGAATCCTTGCTAACTGCGCAAGCTTTCACATCCGTCTCTTTGATAACTCTTCTGACAACCCCTGTGGTAACTTTTATCCAGGCGCTCCCAAATGTTGTACAATGCTTGAGCATTTTCGACCGTGTCCAAGAATACTGTGGCAATGGTGGGGTGACAAATGCCATGCGAGAGCCACGCACAACTGGCAGCACTCCAAGGCCAGAACCCAGCTTTCAAGATTTGGAGCTTGCAAATATGAAATCAAATAAACCCCCTCAAAATGGGAATATTTCCATCAGAAACCAGAAGTTTTGGTATGACAAAGACAAAGCCCCTGTTCTAGAAAACGTCAATGTCACAATCCGCCGAGGGAGTATGGTGGCTATTGTCGGACCGGTGGGGAGCGGTAAATCGGCCTTTTTAAACTGCCTACTTGGTGAAATGATTCCGAGTTCATTTTCATCAGAAGGGGGTTCAGTACAGCAAATTATCTCGGAGCCAGTGGCATACTGCGCACATCAACCTTGGCTAGAAAACGGAACAATTCAGCGAAATATCATTGGCATATCCCCTTACGACGAGCAGTGGTATCGCACGGTAAAGTCCGCCTGTAGTCTTGATGCCGATATAGAACAGCTGAAAAATGGAGACAGTACTATTGTGGGTAGTGAAGGGTTGAACCTGAGTGGTGGTCAAAAGCAGCGCATTGTAAGTGCCTACTTCAGAAGCTTTCTTTTTCACCCTGCTAACACATGTTACTCACCAAGGCCCTGGCGCGAGCTACTTATTCGAGACATAAGATTGTACTGCTGGACGATGTGTTTAGCGGAATGGATGCTCATACAGTTCAATCCATTTCAGACCGTTTGTTCAGCGATGGTGGTCTATTACGAAAACACGATACGACAGTAGTAGTGGCCACTCATAATCGTGGGCATTTTTCGCTCTTGAATTTAAAGCACTCCACTAACTCTTGTAGTGTAGGTAAAATAATGGCATTGGCAGAAGATCTCATCATACTTGAGGGGGGACGAGTGAAAGAGATTGGTACTCCTGCGAACCTGCTACAAAGCGAAGAGGATATTCACCAAATCGGGCCGAGAACCCCAATCCACCGGAATTTTGATGGTGATACCAGGGCTCAGAATGATGAAATTCCTAGCAGGAATATTAGAGTGTCGCAAGAAATGCCCGTGAACGTGGAAGCGGATGAGATACCCACTGATTTGAGACGTAAGCGGGGAGACATGAAAGTATACATGTATTATGGCTCTTGCGCTGGGCTTGGCGTTGTGGGCTTGTACATCTTTTTTATTGCGCTTTGGATGTTCTGCACTGAATTCTCCAGTGAGCTTTCCCATAATTTCCGCCACCCACAAGCTAACAAACAATAGCTGTAATCATTAAGTGGTGGTCAGAGGAAAATAGCAAAGACCCGAATAGCCGGGCAGGTATGTGGATCGGGGTTTATACTATGCTGGGCATTTTGGGAACCATGGCTGCCTTTGCTGCTGCTTGGTGAGTTCACTTCTGTGATACTCATTGCCATTGTTCTGACTTATTCGTTAGGTTTGCTCTTGTGTGCATCATATCGAATACAGCATTGCGAATCCACTCAGACTTGCTCCATACAACCTTCAAGTACGCCCTCTGCTTGATGAATTAGAAAGGCTACTAACTATTGCTTTAATAGAGCTTCTTTTCGTTTCTTAACCTTGACTGACCACGGAGAACTTTTAAACCGGTAAGCCGAACGGTTCATGCTGCTTAGAAGGCAGTGTTTCTGATTGAACAAGCATTTGATTACTCTTTTGAAATAGGTTTAGTCAAGATATGGAGCTGATTGATATGGAATTGCCTCAAACCATGGTAAATTACACTTCCAGTAAGCTTTTCCCCTTGCTATTAGTTAAAAGACCACGACTAATGAAAAATATAGCTGTGGTATCCTGCCTGATGAAAATTGTGATACTCGCCGTTTTCTCCCAATACCTCGGCGTGGCCATTCCGTTCCTCACCGGAGCTCTGTACCTTCTGCAGAGTTTCTACCTCAAAACATCACGCCAAGTGCGCCTTTTGGGCATCGAGGCACGGGCACCACTTGTGACGCACTTTACGGAATCTGTGGCGGGCGCTGCCACGATCCGTGCCTTTGGCTGGCAGTCTCAGTACGAAGAGCGCAACCATCATCATATCGACATGTCGCAGAAGCCAGTTTATCTTCAGAGTTGCATCCAGCACTGGCTGACGTTCGTTCTTGACGTGATAGTGGCTGTATTAGCAATAGCTCTTGTTGGGACTGTTGTTACGTGGCATGACAAGTTCACCTCTGGAAGCGTCGGTGTGAGCCTTGTTATTGTCGTCAACTTTGGCGAGATAATTGCGCGTCTTATCCAGAGTTGGACAAAGCTGGAGTCTAGTGTCGGCGCTGTGGCACGGGTCATGCGATTCGTGAATGAGTCGGAGTCTGAAGATGCTGAGGGCAGAAAGGCTGTTTTAGCCGCGGAATGGCCCCAAAACGGAACTGTTGAGTTTGTGAACATGACCGCTTCGTATGGGTAAGAGTTTTGATGAGCCTCAGACAAATGCCGCTAATGAACAGTTGTAGGCCAAAGTCTAAACCAGTGTTGAGAAATATTTCGTTGTATATTCCGCCTGGACAGCACATTGCCATATGTGGACGTACCGGAAGCGGCAAGACATCTCTTCTACTGTCTCTTCTGCAAATGATTGACGTAAACGAGGGTCAGATATTGGTGGATGGGGTTGACCTTGCGACAATAGCAACTACTAATCTACGATCGCGAATGAATGCCGTTCCACAAGATCCCTTTCTAGTACCCGGGACAATTCGGTTCAACATCGACCCTTTCCAGACGGCTTCGGACGATGTTATTACTCGAGCGCTTTCACTCACTGGACTCTGGGACGTAATTAGAGACCGAGGCGGACTCGACGAAGAAATGGACCTGGAAGCTTGGTCCGATGGTCAGAGACAGTTACTGTGCCTTGCAAGAGTCATGGTTAGGAAAAGCAAAATTTTGGTCCTAGATGAGGTTGCAAGCAGGTTAGTTTCGCACGGCTCCAATTGAGAGAATCATGCAAACGCTAACAAAACATCAGTGTCGACAGTGAGACCGAGGCAAAGATCCAGCATATTATCGATACAGAGTTCAAAAACTGCACAGTCCTTGCTGTTATACATCGCCTTAAGCATGTTTTGCAATACGACAAAGTCGCTCTTTTTGAGGACGGAGTTCTTCTGGAATATGATCAACCAGCAACACTAACCAGGGGTCTGACGCACTTTGCAAAGCTATACAAGTCAAATACGTAGCTCTTTTAATTTATTTTGAATGGTGTATTCTTGTCTATTTAAGATGTATGGCTGAGTAACACGTCATTGATTCTACAAGGAACACACCCTTGTCGGTGTGGATTTATGCGGTGCATGGCTAACCATCGTTGAAACCCGAATTGCTGTTTACAATATCGCCCCATTCTGGCAGATAGAGCATCTCGGACATGATGGATTCACTGAAAGTTATGAAGCCGTTCTGCCAGAGCATGTTCGCGTCTGGCAAATTCCCTCGCCCATCATCCATTAATGAAGGGTCTTCACCTTCTTTGGCATTTACCGTCGGATCATTGTAATATCCTTGATACCGGTTTGGTACTTGAGATGATGGATTGACAAAGGTGTTTTGCTCACGATTTTGAACATCAGCATTGGAAATATTGCCTGCTTCTTGGTTGTTTGGGCGACCTGTAACCGAACTGCTTTGTGGTTCGCCGCTTGAAGCACTTTGAACTGTTGCTCTGGCCTCCGACGCCTGGCATCGCAAAAACGCTAAGCATCGCCAAATGTTACTGCCTTCCATATTGGTTTGTGTCAAATCACTTGTAGACAGGTTTTGTGCATAAGGTACCGCACTAAAAGTTCGATCCACCAGCTCCCATGCTTCTTCAGCCTCCTCTGCAGCTGGGAAAGCGGACAGGTATCTCAGAATGTAAGCAAGAGCATACCATTGGGTATATGTCTTGAAGAGCCAGGCGTAGCGCACCGAGATTCTTCCACTGACGAGTTCGTAACTGTTTCGGAGCGTCCGGATGGCCGCACGGAACGGCTCTTGGGCAAGACCTTTGAGAAACCCGCTGGGTTGATCTTTGTTAGCGTATACGTATAGCTGCTCGCGAATTTGAAGCATGAACTCCATTTTGGCGCAGGCGGTATAGTAGTGAGCTTCGGAAGCTTTGCATAGACTAGCTGTAGCTGGTGTGACGGGGTGCGAAAAATATCTATCCGCAAGCCAGTCGTTGTGGGCTTTAATTACTTTTCGTTTGTTCATGATGTCCCGCGCTGTATCGGGATCATTCTTCGACTTCGAATCCAAAACCTGGTGCAGTAATCTCCCCGCCTCAATTTGACATAACGAAAAGGATGTGTCAGTCCAGCCGTCAGAGTCGGGTGGCAGTGATTTCATCGTTGGAAATATCTGGCCGTCATCGACGTTGAGAGGAAGCCGGAGGTCTTGGTCATGGTGTTGGATCGACAGGGCAAACCCATGATCCTCGGGTGCTCGAGAGTCAAGCATGCAAAGCTGCCACCATAGTCTAAGGCGGAGTTCAGTCTCGAAAGGGCTGAGCTTCAGCAAGGCGCCATCACGATGGATGCCAATCGACTGCGCGAGTCGGATCACGGTTCCAGTGAGGACCCAGACAGCACGGCTGTTGTCACGGACTCTGAGGCAAGTCTTTTCACCGTTAGATGCAAAGTCTGGTAAGGAGGTAGGTAATAGCTTACAGAAAAAATGGCCAAGGCTTGAAGTTGTGTGAGGTTTGGCTCATTTAAATGGTTAGCTTCCGCCAAGGCGCGATTCAACCCAGTCCTGTACTGCTGAAGCAATTTCTTGGGACATTCCGACGTGATTGTTGATACCTGGTCATCAGATAAACTGGTAATGGCAGCAAAATATATAGCAAAGGCCAATGCTTCCAAAGAGGGGTCTGCATGCTTCGGGTCCGCGATCATAGCGATCATGGCTGACTGTGTGGTTGGAATGTGAAGAACTTTGACAACCGGATCGACGTTCTCGACGTAAACCGTCCATAGTTTCAGGGCAAATTGGGCGTCAGGGTGCACTCGAGTGTTGTCAGCCAGGCTATTTACGCCAATAGGGGACGGATACAGGTTCAAGTCTAAGTTGCTCGATGGGGTGGACACTGCTCTCTCCACTTTCTGGCGCTTCGGGGGATGTATTCTGTCTTCCTATGACCAGGTTAGAACATTGAAGTTTGAGTGAGTAGGATTACGACTTGGGCTCATACGTCTTGAAAAAGTTCTAGCAAATTTGAATTGTCCACGTAGTGGACCCGGTCCCCATCCTTCAGCAAGGCTTCCCAGCTCTCATGATGAGTGGAACGAGTGCGGATTGGTTGGGCGATCGACGCAACAGGTCTCTTGGTTGCCTTTTCAAGCGGACCGTGTTCCTTTGCGGCGTCCCTGTTCAAAACGTCCAATAAGATCGTCTCGAGCCGATCCAGGCGACATGTGATTTCCTCCAAAGGCGAGGCCTTTTTCGGCAAGTCGCGATCCTTGCTGGGATACTTGCAGGCCCAGCCTGCCCGAGAGCAGTGGTTACACGGTACTTTCCTATTGCATCGCACTTTTCGGCGATGGCAACTAATGCAGGACCGGGAATTCGGTCCAGCACTTGAAGGGGCTTCAGAGTCCTGATCAGGACCTACATCGGGCGCATGCGCCTCCACCTGATCGGCCATGAGTGATGAACACACTTAAAGAAAAACAGTGTTATGCCCGACAGAGACAGTCACGGATGGTGAAACGCAAAGTTTGACAGGTGGCAGGCCGAGACAATGCTCAGATGCGTCATTGCTAAGATCAACGCCTCACTATAGTCGGTGCCTCTCGGCCCCGAAAACACCGTGCGCTAAGCCAAATTGGAAATCACCTTACATTTTAATTGGCTAAATCTGAGGATATAGTGGATCGTTGCAAGAGCTTACAAAGCAGTACACCTATTTCTTAATAAATGTGTAAAATCTATGTAGATTTTATCAAGCACAGGCGCTTGATCTCTGATATTTAACAGCTACTAAGAAATAAAATAAATAATAAATGGTTAGATAATATTCTAAATAATAATTCTTACCTAAATTTATACTGTGTTGGTAGCTGTTAGTATATGGGGAAATCATATGGGGTCAATAAGTAAGGCCGGCCCCGAAAGCCGACGACGACGCTTTGGCCCCTACCATACTTTGGCTAGTCACACCGATTATCTCTCCATGTCCTCCCAAGAGGTTCGCGCTAAAACTCTTGGTTCTTGCCATCTGTGGAGAAAAGACTCTGTGCTCTAGCGAGATCGCTCGGTCCATCGCAGCCGAAATGTCCGTTCACTATAAGCCAAGTAGATGGCTACACCTAATGGTGTGCCAGGTGCTGTAATTCCCCGAAATGTCATAAATGCAAGTGGTTTGGCCTCTTTTTCTCCAAAGTTGCTATTCGAACCAACCACTTCTCTTTACCGAATGCTCCATCTTCTCCTAGTTGCATCCATTTGAACATGTCCAAGACGATTCCCAGATACCCATCGCCAGATGGCAGCTACCCGAGTGCTCCAGCGACTGAAATCATTGACACCTCCGACGCTACCGATTGCGAAACAGTCAGTCCAGAGCCCGTTGAGATCTCTAGTCCCTGCCCCGAGGGTGGGTATGGTTGGGTGTGTGTGGCCGCTACATTTCTCATCAATGCTCATACCTGGGGCATCAACAGCGTAAGAAGCCAAAGTAGTCGACCGCTACGTATCTTGTGTATCTAATGAGATTCAGGCTTTTGGCGTCATTTTGGCCTTCTATCTTTCTAACAACACCTTCCCTGGTACGACAGCGCTCGAATATGCCTTCGTGGGAGGTCTCAGCATCGCCTGCGCAATGCTCATTTCGCCACTAGCCACGCACCTAACGCATCGATACGGCATCTATGTTTCGATTTGCCTTGGTGCTATACTTCAAGCAACTTCATTTATAACTACATCGTTTGTCAAATCCGGCTGGCAGCTTTTCCTGTCTGAAGGAATATGCTTTGGGCTCGGCATGGGCTTTTGCTTTGTGGGCTCCGTTGGTGTTATTTCGCATTGGTTTGATAAGCGCCGGAGCTTTGTCAATGGTATTTCTGCTGCGGGTTCTGGAATTGGTGGCCTCACATATTCGTTGGCAACCGGAACCATGATTCCTCGCTTGGGCTTTCCTTGGGCAATGCGCATTCTTGGCATCATTTGCTTCGTCATTAATCTCGTCTGTGGATGCCTACTTCGTCACCCGCCAACTTACACCCAGCGCTCAAGCGGAGTAGCAGTGAATTTCACAATGCTCCGAAAGCCTCAATATGATCTTTTACTTTCATGGGGCATCTTGAGTGCCCTGGGATACGTCGCATTGTTGTTCAGCATCTCTAGCTACTCCGTGGCTGTGGGCCTGACTCAACATCAAGCAAGTGTTGCCAGTGCACTCCTGAATCTCGGCCAGGCTCTTGGTCGTCCAATGGTCGGCGTGTTGAGTGATTCCTTTAGTCGCGTCAATGTTGCCTTCTCCGCTACCCTGTTCACAAGCATCCTCTGCTTTGCATTTTGGGTTTTCGCAAAATCCATGGCAGTCATTTGTGTTTTTGCCATTATCGTCGGGTTGGGCGCAGGAACTCTGTGGGCAGCCGCTGCTCCTCTGACAGCTGAGGTTGTCGGGCTCAAAGACATGTCCAGCGCTTTAGGACTTTTTTGGTTGGCTTTAGCAGCACCAACTGCTGTCTCTGAGGTCATTGCTGTGCAACTCAGAGATAGCACTACAGACAAGTACCCTTATTTGCGGGTCCAAATGTTTACCGGGACCATGTACGCCTCAGCTGCGCTATTTTTAGCCTTGCTAAAGATTTGGCCTCTGTTTAATTCCCGGTCAATAGACGAAAAGAGGGGACAAAGAAGTGTATGAACTGCTTCATGACGTTCATATTGTATAATGGTTAGAGTTCACATATCAAGCATTAAGCGGGTGTGCAAGGTTACATAATGGCATGATCATCACTATAAATCGGGATGAAGGGGAAAATTAGAATAGAACTTTTGTTATTACGTTTTCATTTATCCTAAGTCTCAGCTCTCTTCTGCTTCAACTAGGTGTATTCGATTTTTTCCCAAATTTGATGGCGACTGTCTCTCCTAGCACTTCACATTCTCCCATTCTGATCCTCCGAACGGTCCTGTCCCAAGCCTCGTACCGATGGTCTGGCCTTGTGGCGTTCAGCCTCACAAAGTGGGGCACAGTTGTTGATTGAGACAAGGATAAGACTTCATCTTGGGATTGCAGGGAGCACTTGGTCAAATCAACGTATGATGCTCTCCTATCGGACTAAAAATAAACACTGCTTTAATTCAGTGCAAATTTGAAAGCTCATCTTTGTTGGTCTCGGCTTAGCAAAGTGTAACCGAATAGCATAAACATGACACCAATTTCAAACAACTCAATAAAGCATGATCATTCTCCATCACCTGAGAAGACCATTTACGGATTACAGGCTTGGGGAGACTTAATTATTCATCTCCTTTTCTTTGCTAGCCCATATGAAGTATTTAAATTAATAGGGAGATCTGGAAGAATTTCCAAAAATGGCAACCGACCAGATTCCATCCCTACCCTAGATCTATTCTACTGTACCTCTACATGAAATTATTCCTTTCAAGCGAAAATGAACTGATTGATATGGGCTGAGGGGTTTTATTTTGACGTCAATTACAAAAAAATCGCTGCCTTCCGACCATGATCGATAACTCCAATCGTGACTGAATGACGTAAGCATGTAGCAGAAAGTGACCCACTAAACGGTCCAGAGGTTGAAGCTCCTCTCAACCGACCTTAGGCTTGGTATCTTGGTATCGCAAACAGAAGAGCAGAACGTAAGTGAAAACTACGCAGCCGTGTTTTTGGGACGTTACCCAAAGACGATTTGAAGATAGACTAACTAAGGCTCTCTCTGCACTGGTGCCTCTTAGTCATATACCGCTCAACCACAAACATTGCCCCTCATTCACCATGTCGCAAAATACGCAAGAGCCTGTTATCACAAAGTTGACGGACCTGACTACTGAAGACGCCAAATGGATCACCCTCAAGAAGATCGAGTACATTGATCAAGTCGGCACTCCGCGAACCTGGGAAGTGGCCACACGCAAGACGAGAGGCAAGGCCGGCGTCGACGCTGTCGCCATGGGAAACATCCTCCTGCACCCATCGCGTCCGCCATCCACCATGATTGTTATCCAATACAGACCGCCTCTGGATGCCTTTACGGTTGAATGGCCCGCCGGCCTCATCGACGCCGAGGAAACGGCCGAGCAAGCCGCCGTGCGCGAATTCAAGGAGGAAACTGGCTACGACTGCCGAGTGACGAGCATCAGCCCTGTGCAGGCGGCTGACCCTGGTATGACCAACGCCAACATGCAGCTCGTAATGGTGGAAGCCGAGTTGGGTGAGGGAGATGAGCTGCCCGAGCAGCGTCTGGACGACGGAGAGCGCATCGAGCGCGTGGTCATCCCTCTGGCCGAGTTCTACGACCGTCTCGTCGAGTACACCAAGCGACCGCGCATGATTGTGGCAGCCAAACTTTTCCATTTTGCGGCTGGCATGCACTTTGCCCAGACGCAAAAGTACTTTTAGATCCGGAAAATCCCAGAACATGATTAGACTAGACAAAGAAATCTAGGATATTTCCCGATTGAGCGTGTGGTGCTACTCCGTGAAAAATGCCAAGAGGTAACCATCCATCCTCTGCATGTACGCAGCGCAGAGGAGGTTAACCTCTGAGCGTGTTAATAATTGGATGGCTCCGTGACAGAAGTGCTAAGGTCAGTTGACATGAACGGAAGAATGTCACCGGTGTGACCGAATTGGCAGCTATGTATATGCTACGTTCAATAGTACCCTAAAGTTTCAGCTGTCAGCCTATTTTTACAAGTTTTTCTCACACATATTTACATGATAGGTCCGGGATGTTTCCAATCTGACGATGCGGCTGTGTCCCTTTGTCCAGTCGCGTTTGGTTCCGAGAGGCATGCATGGGGAATAGCGGGTGGACATGCAGGGGGTTGAACCCGAGAAAGTGGTCCAGGAAGTGACAGGCTTCTCCGGATCATGTGGCGTTCCCATAATTCTAAATAAACACGACAATTAAGCTTATTAGCCACTGCGGCCGAACGGAGTGCTCAGGGTGGGCAGGGCAGAAGTACCTGATCTCATAATGGAACCCGGACTGGCGGAGGCTGGTACTTCCGCTTTGTAGATGGGGTTTACGCGAAATTGCTGACTTGTGTTCCAAGCACTTTGTAGATGAATCAAAAAGCTACCAAGTAGGCAGATGGGTTACTTGATTGAGGAAAAAAAACATATTAAACTTCACTGGTGAAGTTGTCTTGAGTCGCGGCATGCCCGAGTACTGGGGGAGGCTCAAACCATGGTGAGAGCGCCACAAAAACGCTCGGGAGCCGACGGCAGCCCTCGGACCGGAAGGGATTCTCAGATTCTTCCGTAGCCAAGACCCAGGCTACCGGCTCAGCATTCTGGACCCTTTGTCTGACCCATTGTCTGACCCACACCTGGATCAACCGCCAAAAAAGAAACTCGGCGATCAGAGACCCGAGCTCCAATTGCCCTAAGCGGTAAGTGGTCGCAAGGCGCTAGGGCCGTACAGCGACTCGATACGAGACGGCCAACTGGTGTGTTAGCAGCCGCCAATGATCTTTTTTCCGCCAAACGAATGGAACGATATATGGAGTGTGGTTTTCTTCCATGGCTGTGTGTTCTGGGCATGAAACGAAGCTCTGTCGTTGAGGTCGGTCGAGATATCCACACTTTTGTTTTTTCCACCAAACAGCATGTCTGGATACTCGTATGAATCGGGGCAGGCGAACAAAGTCAAAATGAACAACACCAAACTAACACAGTCGTGGACTTGGCATGATGGTTTGTATATGGCGTTGGAGTTCTATAAAACATACAAGACTTGACCTCCTCAGTTCTGTTCTTCATCCAGCTCACAGCAACAACAATCACTCACTCACTCACTCTTCTTTCCAACAAAGCCACTCAAACACTCAACACTTTCCTCCAGCTCCTTCAAAGCACCTCAATTCAAAATGCACTTCCAACAGATCATCTCTGCCCTGGCTTTCGCCACTGCCGCCTCTGCTCAGAGCCTGAACATTCCTACTCGAGTTGGAGCCATCACCAGCCTTTCCAGCCCCAGCCCCATCTCCGGAGTCCGTGACATGGGCAACCGGGAGTACGACCGTGGCCGCCCTTGCAACAGCGACGATGACACCGGCAGCGGCAACGCCGTCTTCGTGCTCGAAGACGGTGCCACTCTGAGCAACGTCATCATCGGTACCAACCAATTGGAAGGGGTACATTGTAAAGGCAAATGCACACTTACCAATGTCTGGTTCCGCGGTGTTTGCGAGGGTAAGTCTTATTCTATAACACACTTCTCACTGGACGATTCCCATCTAACTGATATTACCTAGATGCCATCTCCGCTCTTGGCAACGGCGATGTCTTGATCCAGGGCGGTGGTGCCCAGGAGGCCAAGGACAAGGTTGTCCAGCACAACGGCCGCGGAACCGTCACCATCAAGGACTTCACCGTCGTCAACGCTGGCAAGCTCTACCGCGGCTGCGGTGACTGCACCAACAACGGCGGCCCCCGCCACGTTGTCATCCAGAACGTCAAGGCCAAGGGCGTTTCCAACCTGGTCGGCATCAACTCCAACTACGGCGACACTGCCAACGTCTCCAACACCTGCGGCTCCAACGTCAAGGTTGTCTGCCAGGAGTTCGAGGGAGTTGAGAAGGGCAACGGCAAGAGCACCGAGCTCTCTTCCAAGTCTAGCTGCAAGGGCCAGCAGACCCTCTCTGCCTGCTAAATGGCCTTCTGACTTAAATCATGGCCTATGTGGCAGGGTTGAGTTGGAAAATTGTAGATATTGGATCCGATGTGTTGAGTAGATTGAGATTGATAGACGAATAGATCTTGTGTTGTTTTTCTTAACTTATTCTTCAATTGTGACTGTACTGATCCATAAAAACGTGAAGGCATGGTGCAGACATCAAAAACCTCTCTGAGAATACCTCTATACTAATTTAAGAGATGAGATTTAATCTTAGAACCTCGCAGTCCCTTTCAATATGACAATCTAAAATACTCATTGTCGCAAACCATGGATTACTGGGAGCTTCCATCGGTACTAGGCCATGGCTCAATTGTCAATCCTTTCCAGATAGCTCTCCATCTCGCTGATTTCCTGTCATATGCTTCCTTCTTCCCAAGAATGGGATTCGGTCTCACCACCATGTTATAAAAGTCGGACAGCCCGCGGGGTGCGTACACACTCCATTCACCATTTCCCAAGAGCCTCACCCCTACCATAGCGCTGGTTGATATCCACGTATCGATCCCCGCCTCGACACTTGTATGGGGAGGGCACGGCACGTTGAACTTTGGTCCATACCACAGGTGCACGCGTGCTTGGTTGCGGATCTCGACTTCGGCGGGCAAGTCCTCAAACAGCTTTTTGCCAGCTTGGATGACGGTGTCCTCGGCTTCCCAGGAAAGATCCGTGGCATCAAAATAAACTAGATCGTAGTCCATTATGCCCGTCTCAGGTGGAAGAGATGAGACCGAGTTCCATATTGTCTGGGAGACTGCTCCGCCGGCGAGATACCAATTTGGCAAATTCAGGCTAGTTGCGCGGGAGAGCACGAGGAGTAGTGTTTTGTTGGAAGAGAGAATTTCCCGAAGGTGCTCTAGCTGAGAGCCGAGAGGCAGTTGAGCTGGATTCATTTTTGTGGTTGGGTCAAAGTGATTTTGATGGTTGTTTTGTCGCGTGATTGATGGATTCATGACGTTGTCATCCTTGGTGGGGTGCGGGGTTTGTTATCCCAGGCAGCAACTCGCACGTGAAGGAAAGTGAGCACAACATTAAATTCGATTGCGGGACTGAACATTTTGACGCATTTTTCAAGGAGAAAAATGCAATGATATAAAGACATTTTTATTGGTTCTTGACATTTAGCGTAATCGCGCGATCAGACTTCTGATTGATGATGTGAACATCGGACGACTACTTGGCCGAGCACGGCGAACAGGCTCATCAAGTGAGATGTTATATTCCTATTCTCGTTAAGCTAGAGATCTTATCTTCCTAATATGAAGACTGGGTATCCATAAAGCCATGTACTGGTAATTGAGCCCGATCGCGACTGCGGCTTCGCCTGGATCAGATGCTCTTCGGACTGCTTGGCCTTTGTATGAGGTAGATGAGAGTAGAAAAAAACTCCCTAGATAGTACTACAGAAGTCGATACAGTTCAATTCCTGGTAAAACAACAGAACTGGCCTCTAGGACCCGGATTGGACCCTTGAGCAGCCTTTTGGTACCTCGTAATTTTTGACATTTCAGACTCACAAATTCTTCGCATCCAAACGAGGGTTAGGGTTAGGGTCATGCTGTCAACCCTAACCCTGTGTGGTCAATGCGCCGCCTCAACCTTGACAGTACTAATTTGTTGGGATGCATCTCGCAGTATTGTCAATCACCTACCTTGATAACATCGTCTTTTGCTTGGCCTGATGACTAAGCGATGCCAATCTTTAAGTTAAACCCTTTTTGCAACCAACATGATGACGCCTGTAGATTGTAGAAAGCGGCGAAGCCTGATGGGACCCGCAGTTGCGAACTAAGCAGGCTAGAACCTACAAGAACGACTAACTGTCCTCGACGATCCCTGGACCAACCAAATATCACTCACGCACAATGGCCCAGTTGGCTCGCAAGACTTTGTCCATCATCCCAAGAAATCCCCGCAAATATTCAACCCCATTCAACATATAGGGACCCTTGGCCGGTCAGCCCCCAATACAATCTAGTTGGCTTTATCTACGGTTGATGGATCATCAAACCTGACGGCTCTCCACGCCGCTCAGGGTCACAAACGCTTCAACATCGCCGCAACCAAAACCCAAGGCTTGGTTTATACGGTCGGAACTGTCCTGTTACTACACCACTAATCCAACATTGAAACGAACCATGGGTCGATTATTTTCTGTGGCTTTGTATCACCGAGACCGCTTCTCCCACGGAAATAGCAGGCGCATCCTTCGGTATGAGGCTTACCACTGGGGCATTATGGTGATGTCTGAGGAAAATCACGAATCAGACTGCTATTCATATGAAGCTACGGATGCGTCTGAAATCGATCCTGTGACGTTCCGAATGACGAATCCAACCATGGATTGGTGGCTTCGAGTCAAGGAAAACCTTGACCTTGCTCTCAGCGATAAGCTCATTGGGCGCATTGTCATAGGACAAGTGCCAAACGAGATGGCAAACGCTGATCTTCGCGACTTGTTTGCAAAAATTCCTCTCCCCGTCAAGAATACGGACCCGCAACAGAGCTGCGTGACGTGGGTCGTGGATGCCGTCCAAGCACTCCAGAGGCAAGGATGCATACGGAAATTCGAACTTGACCCATTCAAAGACTGGGCGCTCTCTTATGCTGATGAGAGGGTGAAAGGGACGGAGTCGAAGGAGCCGAGTGTGATCCATTATGATTCAACCGTTGAATAATGTCGACCTTGACGCGTTGTTATAGGAGGTTTTTGTAATGGGACTCTAGATCTTAGTATTCTTGTTTAAAAGAGAAAATGAGAAGGTCTATATGAGAAGATTTCCGGTTGTGCAAAGAGTGGAGCAATATGAGACGACTCAAGAATCTCACTCAACTTGGGTCTCTCACTCCTCAAGTCTCACAGCAGAACCCAAACTGATAGCTGAAAGTGTCACATAAACTCATTATTCGATTAAGCACGTGCGTCTCATCGCGCAGCTGCCCACCAGCTGACAAAGGGCCACGGTTTGCGCACTGTGCAGGCTACTTCTATTCACGTTCGCAGCGGCCAGCCTACCAGAAGTCAAGATGGCCGAGTGGTCTAAGGCGTGATGTTCAAGAAAATTGAATTCTTTCCTGTTCAACTGGAACCATCATATCGAGAGATGCTAGGGTTCGAATCCCTATCTTGACATTCCTTTTTTTTGCGCCCTGCCGCTGGGCTCTTTGACCTCCGAGGTACGAGACTTCTTCTTCCTTTGGCTTTCTCTAGCGGCTCCGAATGTGGGGGTTTGATTACGCTCATTCAAGAGATGGCCAGGTATATTCGCTCTTCATGTTATCTCCCATGATGTCAACAGTATCAAGCCCCCTCAAACAATCGTCAGCCGTCACATCCCAACCTTGAGCCTTGATTGCCTGGATAAGATCTGACTTGGCCTCCCCACCATTACTGTATTGTTTCTGCCAACATTTTTGTGCGAAATTGCCAAGGTATTTTTCCTCAAGAGTAGGCCACTCGCCTCGCGCGTGCATGTCGTGACGGACGCTTCGGTTTGCCGCCTGATTGATGGCCTGGCCAGAATGTTGTCATGAGTTGATAGATGGCATTTCCAAAGAGGACTAGGTCCATGATTTTGGAAGTACGGATATATCCCTTGCGCGCGGTAACGTATAGTGGGTGAAAGGGGGAAAAGTCATCCGCTTTGCTTGGAAATGGCACCACGTATTCCCCCCCAGTGGAACGATGCCGATGGGAACCCGACAAGACCAAGGTGGAGCAAGTCCGAGAGCCAAAAATTGCCGAAATCGAAATGTCCTATAACGATTTTACGCGAGTGCAGAAATTCGATGCCAGAAACAAGTTGTAAAGTCCATTGATATATCATCGGAAGGAAGACGGGCTTTGCTCGGGGCTGCTCGCCCGAATAGAATAAATCGCGATGATGTTTGACGAAGAGCTTGAGTGATGGACCAGAGGGCACTTTGAAGAAGGGGAATCCCGTCCAAGCATCGGCATCAATGAAATTAAGATTAAGTTAGACCCAGATTGGGGCTTTGCAGAGGTATGCCAGAGCATACTTAGCTATTCGAGAATGAGTTGCTCCCATGAACTTATACATGAACCAAGTCTTCCAGCACCTCCAGGCCCTCTCACCTTCCTGCCGCTCGCAATCGCACTGTCGGTCCCAGCCATTTTCAAACGTATCAGGCGTCATAATAATGGTCTCGATGTCTAATGATCCGATGAAAAAGTGTGTATTGAGCTGAGCATAGTCATGCTTAGATTGGCTGGATGTCTCACTGGGTGAGGGCCGGGGGTCTGTGCGTCGAGGAGGATTGAGATACGGGGCTGGAGATGCGGTGCGCGCCATATTGGTCAAGTGGAAAATTGCCAACTTTGCGCCAAGAGCTATCTTTCCAGCTTGTACAACACTGAATTAAAGTATATTGATGAGCTGTGCGGCAATAGAAATGGCCCTGCCGGAGCAATCAAAGACAGGATAAAACAGGACAACAAAGGGGTGAATGCGAGCTGCATGAATAAAGAAAGGGAAGAGAAGGTGAGACGATGTTTTGGGAAGTCGAAGCAAAAGGTCATCTACAGCGGCGCTTCAGTATTCTGGAACATTGGTCGGGCCTATGCTCAGGTACAGTTCTTGCCTGAGGGCGAGTTGTTGGCCTGCACATCGTCGTAGTCTAGCATGTGGTTGTTGGCTTGGCATGCAGTTGACGGCTTGAAGCGGAAAGCCGCATCACTTGTGAAACCCAGGTCGAGGATACCTCTGAGTATAATAATAATTGGCTGGGAGGCATTCTTTCAAGCATGATATCTATCTATACCCGGTCTCGTCCCTGCAAGAGATTACTGGCCCTATGCTCCCTCACATTAGACTTTATGCTGCAGGCATTGGCTTTGGCCGGCACGGCCCGCTGATGATGATAATGATGATCTACGTACTTTATTTCCGTTTTGCACGATAGCGCCCTTGCTAGTGCCTCATCACAGGGTCCCACATGGCCCGCGACGGGTGTAGCGATCAAGAACTACCTTAACTAGAATGCTTTACTAGCCGCCTCGTTACAACACACGGATTCCCTGTTGTGTCACGAGGTGCCGAGCTCATCAATTGCACGGTCACGATCCAAGATTAGCAAGTGGACCTGTGTATGTTTTCAAAGGGCCCCCGTCCATTCCTGCACCTCTTTCACCCTTGTTTCCTTGTTCAGATGCCCGCTTTAGTGTAATCATGTCCCTTCTTTACCATAATGTGGGGCCTTGCAAGGGCCAGCGTGGCCTTGTTCTTGATGAACTCGGCGACGACAAGGATGAGCTGGAACCTTGGTTCTGCTAATAGGTCGTCGAGCGATGGCCAATACTGCGGACTTTGGTACGATGATGGTACCGATGAGGCCGCTTGTGACGAGTGCTATCTCAAATATGCCCCTGTTGAGCCCGTATCTCCTGCGGTCGATGTCCCAGAGGAACATCTGGAACATTATGAGTCTCTGAGTGCCAGCTGCACGTATAGTGGCCCAGCCATCACGACAGCGACGTCGGGTATGGTTATTTACTCGTAGTTTTTCATTGCTGACTCTTCTCACGATAACTATCCTTGCTAACTACCCTCAAACCCTACTGGTAATCCAAACTGTGACGCCAGCTATCAAATCAAAAGCGGGCACACGGCCTTGAGTATTTCCCAGGCGCAAAAAGTGAGCAAACATGACCTCGAAACGGTAAATGGACTCAATTCTTCTAATGAGGATTACCCAGCCTCACCAACCCTTTTGGCGACATTCCTGCTGCAGTGCCTAGAAACTTCGCCTCAAACACAAATACAAATTGTAGCTTATATCAAGAAGTCGAGGAGAATGACACTGCTTACGACTGGATTCCCTCTGTCGAGAGTGCAGCTTGGCTTTACGGCATCAGCCTAAATCTTTTCCTGCACTGGAACAAAGGCCTGGATAAAGATGGCCATGTCCAGCCCAGCTTCTCGTCTTGCGTGACCCTGAACAGGCCACGGCCGACGGTGTGGGTGCCTCCCAGTCCACACGCCCTCGGTGAGGCAGCGGATTGCATTGCCTGGTTCCCAGCCATCACTGCGTGTGAGACTCATCTCATGGCCCTGCGACCGGGCAAAGTCACCTCTGTGAAGTGGAATCCAAGTGTTGGCGAGGGCTGTTCTGCCTTTGTCCAGGGCACAAATTATTGCTATGGAACACGATCGGGAGAGCTCAATGACATTTATGATGAAGGTGACACCGCATCAGCCACCATCACATCCATGCCAGCCCCGGTTACATCAAGCTCGACGACGTCAGCCAGAAGCCCTGATCCCACTGAGCTAACATGAATGCCCCCGGCGGCACATAAGCGCCAAGTACAGCTCAGGTTATTCCCTTTGAGGTCACGTATTTCCATAATACATTTTTATTGATTATTTGATATTTCAATTCTTTTTTATTATCAAAAACTCCTCTCGGTGAAGACACACCAATTCCCATTGACTGGTCCTGGATTAGAGTCCAGATAGAAGGGCGTGTCTTGGGCACATCCTACATTTCGGAGAATATTAGCAATAGTATTTAACCAAACAATAAATTAAGACTGCTACTTTCTTTGAAGTATATTTTATTTTTTTTTATTTCTACTTTTTTTTTTTTTTTGCTACGTGATTTGTGCATCTAATACAACGCCACGATCTGCCAGTTCACCGTAAGCACCAACCATGATGCAAACCTTACCTCAGCCTTGTATGGTGGGATTGTCATTGGGGCGACGTGGACGGCGCTTGCATTAGCGTCCAATGTTGTAGCGCTCCAGTCTCTAAGAATGCATTTTAGCTCAACGGATACCCACCAACAACATGGACGACGTGAACAAGTAACAAGGTGGGAACCAAGCCTCATCCTGCCGTCGTTGACCCCGCACTGCTGCCTGAAATGAGGCATCGAATGTGAGGCTTCACTGCATAAAAGAAAACCAATTCTCGCCCGATCCATTTAAATTCTGCTCGCATCATCACTCTTTTCCATCTGTCCCTTTCCTACCAAGACACGGCACCATGGCAGCCACATCCCACGACCAGATTCTCTCGTTCCCCGCGGTGCAACAAAACGAGTCGCCATTGTTCAGCATCCTTCCTGCAGAGGTGCGAAGCCAGATATATGCCCTCGCCCTGGCTGACTACCCGGATCCATCGCCCAGCCGACGTTACGGGAACAACACGTGTTACTCGCGACCCTCATATTTCGCCCCACGCAGGAGCGACACCCAGCTACTTCAGACATGCCGAGCCGTGTACCAGGAATGCTGGTTTCTGCCCTTCCTTCTTAAAGAGCAAACGCACTGGCTGACCGCCCCGAACCGTGCACCTCCTAGACAGGATGATGCCGCAACGTCTCGTCGACTGCAAAAGGCTATCAGCCGTGTCGTCGAGGACCAGGGCCAGGAGAAGGCCGAACTACACAGCCTCCGGGTCTTTGCGCAGATGTACGTTCTAGAGGATGGCGCCCTTGCAAATCTGCTCGCTTTGCCTCACTTGTTCCCCCGGAGCTTAACGCTCACCATTCGACATACGGATTGGTGGAACTGGGAGTCGGACGAGCCGTTGCGCTTCGAGGGTAAATGGATCCCCGGGGTTAACCGCGTATTACCCTCCAGTGTGCGAGAGATACGCATCGAAATGGAGTCGCTCAACCGGAAGAAAGACCAGATCAACAAGATTGCGACAAAAATGGTCGATTGTTGGTACTTTAAGCGGCAAGACAGCGCTACGCTATTTGCCGACTCAACAAATGAAAGCTGGGAGGTTAGCACGTGGAGCGGTAGCAGCTCCTGGCACAACAGGAGATGGGTACGAGATGAGACGTCAGAGGGCATCATCGACTACTACGTCGCCACCGTTACGTTCCGCCTGCAGTCTGACCTCGAACGAAGCGGTGCCAAAGTCAGCGAACGGGCTTTGCAATACGCGCAATCCGGCGAGAGCTGTGTGAAGAAGTTGAAACTGGACCTGCCAGGCCAGGGTAGAATCAATCATCCCAGGCCATCTATTCATTTGCACCAGCAAAACTCAAGGCGACGACAAGTAACCCCTTTGTAGATGAGAAAAACGGGCACTCTAGCGGGATTTGCGGAACGGAAACTACCGGTATCTTGTATTTACTTGAATTGTGCTTTTACCATCTATGTTATACAAAAAGGATATGTCCCAAGGATTGACATGGCATTTATTGAGACAGAACCTGACCTCATGCTATCTTATTATTTTATTGTTATTTTATTCAATCTCCCCCCACCCTCATGGTATCACTTACATGATCATAGAGACCGACCGGCTAATTGCTGTACGCTCGACCATTGCCAGCTTTTTAGCTGAATTCGGCCGCGCATTTGGTCTGGGCATTTAGCCGCACCTAAAGGGTACACAGAGCTCGAGAGGCTAGCTACACTTGACCCGGGAACAACCCATAGATTCTGAAGCACGTGGTATGGATTGGGATTCTACTGGTGCTATCCATCCAAGCTATAGCCAAAGGCGGTAAATTAAGCGCTTGCATCAGTGTTTCAACCAACCCAGCCTCACTAGATTGGAAAAATGGGCTGCACAAACAACAATTGGGCAGTAGTAGCCGTCTTTTTGCCCTGGTGAAGTATTGTCTCATCCAAGCAGCATGTCAAACCGATACCACAAGCCCTGGCCGGTTCTTTTGTAGGCTTACCTGTCGCTTACTGCGACCCTAATCTCAATCGTATTATTAGTTTCATGCAAGGTCAACTTCAAGCAGGGCGCTTTATTTTATGCACAGAAATAAGGCAGACAGCAGCCATGCGCATCAGAAGCCTTTCAAGCGGTTTTCAAGCTCGGCTTCTTTCTTTATTCTCACGAGAGCTGCTGGCACAAATATTCTTTCTAGTTTAAACCATATGCTTTGTATTAACAAACCTACTTTAAATACAGAAACATTCGATTCAGCCGATTGGCAAGCATCTACAAATTTGGCCACACCGTGGCAAGCGCAGGCTGGAATATAAACTCTACGATCACATACGCCGATAACGCGGATATAGACGTGGATAAACTTCTCAGTGGTTGTTTTAGCAGCTTCGAAAACATCTAGGATGCCGAGTTCTTATTGATCATGACCATGTTCATGTCAACAAGGCAACTTGAAGGAATGCCGTCAAGATCGCAAGACCGCTTCTGGCGAGAGAAATGCACTTCTCCCCAGGAACATCTTTTACAAAGCCTACCAAATATCTTGGTAGCACCATATTTATTTCCATTCTTATCTTCTTGTAGGCCCTTGGATTATCTTTGTTGGTCCGGTACGCCAACTCTGCCTACGTGGACAGGCAGCCTAAATGCAACCGCCTTGGCTCAAATCGGGAAGGCAATGAAAGATGAGCACATGCCGCGAATTTGAACCGTCAATTTTCAGTGCATGCATAATTTGCAGACAGTTGACGCTCTGGTGGGATTGGTGGAAGATGGAAAACGTTGGATACCATCACGTTTCGATTACGTCAATTTGTGGAGGCAGAGGGAAATCCACCAGCATTCAGCTGGGGTTAGAAGCTAAAGGGCCCATCACAAGAGATCTCACGTCTTCAAAGTCAAAAAGGCATCAGAGTAAGGACTCGAAAGTGGCAGAGAACACCATAGAAGAAGTTGCATGAGAATACAATCAAAACTCGACGTTTTTTCAACTGGGGTTGCTTTTAAATGTCATTTCTAATCATCATAAAATCTCAACATTCATCTGGATATTTTCTTTTTAATATTCATCTCAGTTCCAATTATTTTAACTAATCGCTCATTCAATAAATGCAGCCCACTGTAAGGAACCAGATACTACACAAAGTTTGTGGGTAAGCCATTCACACATTATTCTCTTCCCGGGCTGCTTCGTTGGTGAAATGATGGACAGAGGTTCCATTGAATTCTATTTGTTGTCTCGATTGGCCCTGTTGTCGGCCGTGTGGCTGTTTAGACCTTTCCTTTATCAGCACTAACAAGGAGTCTATGCCAGGAATATTCGTATTACGGGTTGGGGTTAGGGTTAGGGTCATCGTAATTTTGGTTTCTTCAGACCATTGCAGACGAGAAGGAGCATCTGTCATAATTAGGATTACAATCATCATTCACTTGTAGGCTTAACCATTTCAATCATAAACAGTCGCTAATTCTAGAAAGTGCCCGGTTCAATGATCTCCTTGCAAGTTTCATGCGCCAGCGTAAGCGCTGACACCGGTCTGACATATTGCTATCGCTGAAACCTGCCGGTGTTAAAGGAGGGGAACTATTTTAGTTTAGTCTTATCCACAACATAAGTCGCAGGGCCTATGTTTATGCTCGATCTCTGACAGTAGCTCGGAGTGGTGTACAAGTACTGGCCATAACAACAAACAGCCTGGCGCATGAGCACTATAAGGCAAAGTACTCGTTCGTATAAAGACTCTGCCGTTTCCTTTTTTGCAATGTTTTTTGTCTTTTTCAATGTTAAATTCTTCTTTGATCAAGGTAGCGGCGAAGTCGTCTTTTTTTATTCTCGGATATTGCTCGCTCTCTCCCTCAAGATGCTCAAAGTTATATTCCATCTGGCAAGCTTTGGCAACTTTCTCTACATCGCTTTAAGCTTATTTATTAGCTTTGTTTGGGTGGCTTTGTGGCTTACTAAAATCTTCATTGGCTGCAAACCAATCGCACGCGGCTTCCCAAACCAAGTGACCAGCCCTCGGAAAATACTATATTCGGCTAGGTTCCCCGATATCACCCATGCGCATCGGTTTCTGGATATTCAGACGGGCCCAGAAGTAGAACCCCCAAACTTGGAAGGCGCTTCACATACGAGCTGGCGCTCCATACAATTGTAATCACCCAAAGACAGCAGGTAGTTCATGAAATATATCAATTCAAGGTAATAAAGTAGTGTTAAAAGTTGAAAAGTAAGGCCGTATATCATTAAGGTGAATGTGTACAGATGCTGGGGTTCCCATAGATCTCCAAAGTTGTTGTTGTCCAAAGGGGCAACGTGGTAGTTGGTCCGATATTCATTTGCAACCCATCCCAACCGAACCCAACCTCCTCCAGTTTGGTACCCTAAGCCCAGAGTCTAAAAAGAGCTCGGATAGCTTAGGTGTGGTAGATGCCCCAGGAAATGGTGGTGGTGCCGGACAACAGGCCGTTGCAGGACATGTCACCCTTGGAGCCAACGAGGCCGTTCCACTGGAACCTGCTGATGGAGTCGTTGATGAGGTCGATGATGTCCTGGTTTCCGATAACACCGGCGTATGTGGGCTTGGACATGACGCCAAAGGCGCAGGTGCCGTAGGAGGCCACGAGCCTCTGGTCGGTGATGGTCCAGGTACCGCCGCCGGCAATGTTGGTGGCGATCTGTCGGCAATCAGAGACGGTGGGAGAGCCGCCAGAGCTCTGGTTCACGAAGGAGGAATCTCCGCAGAGGTTGTTGGAGGTGCGTGCCACAAGAGGGCTCTTCTCCTGCACAGGAGAGACGGCAGGAGCGGCATTGGCAACAGCCAAAAGGGCTGTGAGAGCGGCAAAGGCAGGAATCTGCATGATGATGAATGTAAAAGGTTGAGGTGGTTTGCAGATTGTGTGATTGAGTGAGTGAGGTGTAGATCAAAAGTGTTTGTTGTAAGTGGCACCTCCTGCAGTTTATATACTCACAGCTAGAAGACTCTATTCCATAGTCAGCTCGATTTCAAGGCTGAGGATCCTAGCATCCGATCTAGCAGTAAGGCTTTTCGGCACAGAATGGACCTAGTCCTATTGAACCATAATACCCAAAGAGGAATGCGATGTGTTGGCGAAGGCATCGCATGCGGGTTAGTTCCGTAGGGCGCAGGTGGAGGCAGCGACAAAAGGTCGTTGAGAGACAAGTTGAGGCAGGTTGTCACTCATTGTGCCTGGTTACATAATTAGAACTGTCGCTTACCCTCGTGTATTTGACCAAACTGTATCTCAGGATTTTTAGCTGGCTTTTAGATATTCCACTTCTGCAGGCAAAATTCGGGGCTTTTGTGGATAGTAAGGCGGTGACTAGCCGTATATGGTATTCGCCGACGTTGCATTCTACTCCCGACTTCCGTGGCATGCATTTGCTCCATATTCGGAAACGCCCGAGGTGGGCCCTTGCCTTATCCAGCACCTGAAAAGCCTCATGATCAGGTCCAAATTTCCGTGATAATAATACAGTCGGATTTCAGCAAAAAAAACGAAGCTTGGACCTAGTGTGATAACTGCATTGTCCGACGGAGACGGAAAGAAGCTCTCGCTATGCAGGTCCGTATTCACATCTCGTTTGTGCGCTTCCGCCTGATTCTTGCAGGTGCCGCCGTGATAATGGCTCATTCTGGCTAGACATCTGTGACCTTCCAATTCCGCCATTGACACATCAACTTTCTCGCTTATGAGTTGTCCACTATGCAGGAACTCGTTTTATTTTGATTTAGCAGTTATTATTGGTGGCATCCACACTGAGAGCCTCTTTATTTAGAACCACGAAGGGATTTAGCGATGGCTTGGCATAGCTATTTCTTTAATTGGTGGCATTTCATAAACTTGGATTGAATTGGCGGTGAGAGTCTTAGGGATCTCGTAGCGTAAACTCTCTCCTCCTTCACTTGTTATGCCCCGTGACTACCCTTGATCTGGTCTCTTCAGTTTGACATTATCTGTTGCGTCTTCAAATTTGGGTGTGAGATCATGGCCATCCATGTGTTACGGTATTATCCGCGGTCTCTGTCTACTCTCCCAAAAGCTTTTTGCCTTCCTCCGTCGTAGCATCAATAATATCTCCTTTAAGGTTCAAACAACCAGACTAGAAGATGCCTATTGGTAACTAGCGATGCACCTGGGAAATCAATGAGGGTAACATACTTCAGCAAGAAGACCAACCAAGTTCTCGGCCTCTGAAATCTTCATCGATTCCAGTACCTTATTAATCTCATCCGGTGAGCCACTCTCCAATGCAGCCTTCACCTCAGGTTCAAGCCCCTCAAATATTTCTCTAGCTTTTCTTGCCTCCTCATCGTTGCCATCTGCTGGCGGAATCTGGATTTCAATTGGAGTATCTTCATCCAAAGATTGTATTTGAATCTGCTGCGCACCTTCAGTTGCAGAACTATTGTTCTGGTGCTTCTTTGCCACTTCGTGGATTCTTTGGCATTTTTCAAACACTTCCTTGTCGAAAGCCTGAAGTCCTTCGTGCCCCGGAGTGGTCATGCTCCTGGAAAAATAGCCACGCCATCTCTCCCAAGCATGCGACACCACTGTAGCACTAATGCTTGGTGCACATATTGGCGCACTACTGCAGAGTCGTTCAGTTGAAGTGCACTATGGTGATTATTGACAAAGCATTAAATACGATTAGTTTTTTAATTAAAAAGAAGGTGAATCCGAACTTTAGAATTCTATTATTTTTCTTATGTTGGTTTTAATAGTGTATCCATTGATCTCGGGAACTTCTGTTTGGTGTTGTCAGATTTTTGTCGCGGGACTTCGGTCTCAGCCTGATGTCAGATATCTTTAGGCGATGCAATTAAAGCCCCGATGACTCGATCGATAAGCGCCCGCCAGCCTTGCCAGCTAGTGCGGGGTTTCTGTGGTACCAGGAGTCGATCAAGTTCCACCTCAGCAAGTTGCCTTTTGATTTGGAAAGGATCCTCTGCCGATCATAATCCACCATCAACAACCGACCCTGGAAGACCATGTCGAGTACACGGCTCATCAGCGCAAGAAAGCTGCGCCTGGAAAGCTCCTTTCAGGGCAAAATCCCTAAGTACGCAATACTGTCACATAAGTGGGGAGATGACGAGGTCACCTTGCAGCAGTTTAAGAAGCGCGCGGGCACCACCCAAATCCGTGGATACCTGGAAATTGAGAAGGCATGCGAAAAGACCCTTCAAGATGGTCTTGAATATATCTGAGTTGATACCTGCTGCATAGACAAGATCAACAACAACGAGCTATCAGAAGCAATCAACTCCATGTTTCGGTGGTATGAGGAAGCACAAGTCTGTTACGCCTACTTCCGCGATGTGGCACCGCATGCAGGCGGGTCAGACAACCAGTTTGCCGCATCTGACTGATTCACTAGAGTATGGACGCTCCAAGAACTTATAGCCCCTCGCCATCTTGAATTTCTTGCTTCGGACTGGTCATTTATTGCAACGCGCCAGCAACTGGCCAATCGCGTCGCCGTCATCACAGGAATCGATCAAGCATATCTTGAACGCTCCACTCACGCCTGTCGGGACGTGCTGGACAAGGCAAGCGTAGCAGAGAGGATGAGCTGGGCCTCGAATCGAAATGCAACCAAGGAGAAAGACATCGCCTACGGCTTGTTGGGAATCTTCGGTATAAGCATGCCTCTCGTCTACGGGGAAGGTATGCAAGCGTTTCAACGGCTACAGAAGGAAATCTTGCTTCATTTTTTGATCCCTCGATTCTGGTCTGTAACCCGATCCACAAGGGACAATTTCAGAAATTTGCGGACGCTGAACCCTGCTCACCCTTTCTTTTTGACACTAAAATCGCTAATTGGAATAAGACATCCTTGGTCCGCAGTGCGTCAGGAACTTTTTATCCAAGCGGCTTCGGGTGCTCTTGCTCCTAGACCAGCTTACTTTCGGCATTGCAATGAGGTCGCCTCTTGCGAGATGGCTTTTGACTCCGCTGTTACCAATGGCGGGCTGAAGCTCACGCTAGCAGCAGCTGAAAACAAGGACCCCTACATCATCGCACCTTGTCGACTTCGAAGCGATCTGCTGAGCTTGCTCTCTGTTCCATTTGCTTTCGATTCAGAACGGACATACTTGAGATCGGACGCTCCAGTAAAAGATCTTCAGTCATCGCTTCTGGCACATGTGGCCACAACGAGAACTTCTACTCAGGACGACAGAAGAAATGGGCTTCAAAAACTTGGCAAAGACTTGTTACGGCGTTTAGATTCAACACTTGCCTCCGCACATCCGATTCTTGAAGGCTTATTCAGCCGATGGCTCAGCGCAATTTGATAGTCTAATCAAAATTCGACCGACATTGGAAAGAGATCTAGAATACCAGAAACGAGTTGCACTGTTTTTCGAAGACCAGGCCTCAAATGAGGAATTTTGCATCCTCATCAGACTTTACAAGTCCTCTCTCAAAATTGAGGAAGTTTATGTTACAGCCCTCTTCTGGCGGCCGTGGCTGGGCGAATTTGCTGTTCAGCTACTTCCACTTATCACCTGGTTTGCTCCGAGAGGATCAGGACATCTTGGGATGCTTCTATCTCCTATTGCAATCCACATTTTTTCTAATTGTCACTACCATTTAATCCGTCTCCCCGGGCACTGGCCGAAGGTAGGGGTGGCTCAAAGCTTGCTCTGCCGTTAGCCGGTCCTAAACATCTTTAGAAACAAATCACATAACTCATGGTACAGCAAGACCAACCTGGTGGTCAAACCTCAGCAGTTTATCCACAAAGTCCATAGCCTCCACTGTCGCAGTCCTCTCATTATCCGGGGTAACAAAGTTGGTCCACGGCTGCGGAGGAGCATGCTCCAGAAGCTGAGCATACTCCGTATCCAGCTCAATGCCGTATTTTCCCACATACTCAAAGAGGCTTTCTGTGCCGAGGACGCGCGCCATCCTCACGAGCTGGTCCGACATGCTGTTGCCGTGAAAAAAGGGCTCTTTTCTAAAGATCATGGACGCAACCATGGATCCAAGACCCCACATGTCGATGCTGCAATCATACGTCTGGTAGTCGAGAAGAAGCTCCGGGGGCTTGAACAGAGACACGCGGACAGTGTACTTCTTGTCAGGCTCATGAAACTCACTGCTTCCCCAGCCCACGAGACGCAACTGCCCATGTCAATGCTGACTCCAAAATACTACACGTGCAGCCACTTTACCTTTCTAGCAGCATGGTCAATCACCACATTGTGCGGCCTGATGTCTCGATGCATAACACCCCGACCGTGGCAAAATCGCAGGGCTTTAACAAGCTCCGCTACGTAATACCGTATGTCAACATCTCTGAGCCGAGGAAATAAGGACCTAAAATCGGTGTAGTCCACCAGCTCCAGCACCAGGCCTCTCTTTCGCCCCTGCAGGACGAGTCAGCTTCCATCTTTGACGGGATTCACATGTGGGCGACAGCACCTGGGCGTCCTCGACGACATCAGCGAGCGAAATGATGTTAGGCCCCCCCGCCAAGTGTTTTAGGACGTTGATCTCGCGGCGAATCTTCTTTTGCTTCTTTTCGCGAAACACCTTGAGCGCAAATTGCTGCTGGAGCACGGCATCGGTGCACTGAAACACGACGGAAGACCTGCCCCTTCCTGCGCGAGTCATTATCCTGTCGTTGGGGGATCAAGCCAGGCGATCGTACCTATCTGTCGCGTAACGGCATAGTTGTCGAGCAAAATCTCGTCTTGCGCAGGCCCCGTTAGCCAAGTCGGATCCAATATGGTCTTCGAATGAGAGAAGCTCACCGAGATGCACTTCTCGTGCGTTGGATCCGAGTGCGAAATCCGCCATGTCAAATCAGCGTCAAGGCCACGCGAACAAGAATGTTTTAAACACAAGTAAATTTCATCAAGCCGTCTACCATGGGATTGTGGGATAAAGTCAATTTTATTCTGCTCAATGCTAAAGCGGGGGCGGCTAATGTAAGAGTTAGGAATCGTCAGCCACACGACGAATTACCGACATTTCCAGATCATATCACATAAATATGTCATGACACCAAAGATAATCCAACAAAACTTTTGGTCCTCGATTTACCGCTCTACTATTACGCGCACGTCTCCCACGGCCGCTCTGGCCATCTTCTTCAGCAGCGTCCGCTCATCTGCCTCGCGATATCGCTCCCATGAATCCAGTCCCTCCTTGGCCTGGATACTCAGTGTCTCGTAGCCCTGTCGAATCACCTCGGTGACCTGCTGTGTCGTCAGGTTGCTCGACTTCTTCCTGCCACCAGACTCGGAGAGCAGTTGGTTGTAGTGGGTGCTGACACTGATGAGGGTGTCGATGGAGTTGCTGCCGCGGTTGATGAGGCGGTAGTTTTCCTTGAACTTGGTGAGGACCTCGCCTGATTCAACGACCTTGTAGAAAAGATCGTCGTAGGCGGCTGGGCTGGGGAGGAAAGCCTCACCGGCAGAGAGTGAGAGGGCAATTAGGTTTACAACGTGGTCGAGGAGTGTATCGATATGGGGCAGGTCCTTCAGGTCACTGGTGTATGTAGCAAGGAAGCGGATAATGGAAAGCAGGGAGCGGAAAAATTCGGCCCAATGGTACTCGAGGCGGGTGCGGGTACGAGAAAGGTACGAAACGATGCGCAGCATGATTCCGAAGCAGAGCGTGTACAGGCTGACATCGAGGCGCTTTCGGAGATTGTGGTTGATGGCGTCGATCATGGTGTCGAGAACTGAGATGGCAAGGACCCGCTCACCCTTGACTAAGGGCAAAAAGGGCTGGCGCTGTCGACACAGACGCACGGCAACCTTGGAATCTTCGCTACACATGCGTTTGCAGATGCTAGGGTCCTCAATCAAGAGGCGAAGCACCATGAGATTGAGATGGGCATAATAGGTGGCGCGAGGCGATAGGTATGCGTGTTGTAGGAGATAGGAAGTCAGGGACAGGTAGCTGGCAATGGGCTGCTCCTCGCCTTTTTCAGGAGCCATGGTCACCAAGTTGAAGCAAAACAGCTTGTTGGCATGCGCAAAGTCATACGTCGCCAACAGGACCGCAGCATGTTCCTCTGGTCTGCGGGTGATGTTAGACAAGCTTCCTCGAGAGTCAGTTGTAGACTTACAGTTTGGTAAACAACTTCTTGGCAGTCTCAACATCATAAACAGGCTTCTTGGGTGCCTTGGGCCCAGGCGCAATAGCCCCCAAGCCAATCATGTTCAGAGTGGCGCTAAAAGTCCAGCCCTCAGGGAGATCATCTTGGATCTTGATGTACCGCCCTCGCAACGATTGGCACGTGTGTCCGACGCAGCGGATGATCTTCTGAATGGCAGCCTCATTGACAAAGTCGTTTAGGCGGAGCTGGTACGGGTTCTGGAATTCGAATTTGTTATAGTTTGCGAGTAGACCCAGAAGGGTAAAAGGTTCGAGGATCCGGGTGGGCGAGTCCGAGTCTTGGATCAGCTTGAATTGAGGTCAGCCAAGCACCACCAACAAAAAAAAATACAGACATGCGCACCTTCATGACGGAAGGGAAAAGGTCCCTTTGAATCAGGTAGGTCAAGAGAGTCGTCTGGTATGCTCCCGCAGTAACCGCCAGGAGCACCTCGACGGCCTTGTAGCGGATATCCACTATGCAACATGGTCAGCATGGCCCTTTCACATGGTCGCGTGCTCCCATCTCACAGCTCTTCCCGTTGCGAATAATGCCTTCCAGGGTGCCAACGAAATCGGTAAAGACGGCGTCAATGTGGTCGAGGCCTGCGAGAACCACCATAATGTCGGAGCTCGGGTGGGGGTACTTCTTGGACAGGAGGCAGGACAGGAAGACACTCAGCGTCTGTGGGCGTCAGCATCCAGGCATCAAACATGTGGGATCGGGTCGTGAGAGGTACGCACTTCGAGCGCATGCAATGGCGCAGCGCCGTGCCCCGTCTTGATTGTTGCTATGGCCCTCGCAAACAGCTCTCTCGTCTGTATCTCAATGAGAAGCACATGGCTGGGGCTCAGCTGGCTCAGGGTGCTTCTCAGAACGGCGCGGTCGGGTCGCAAGAGGAAGAACTCGGCCCAGAAGCCGTCGCTCTTTTCCTCGTCATCTTCGTCCTATTTTCTCGCCAAGAGTCGGATCAGCGGGGAGGTGTCGCAGGTGGTGGGGGGAGGTTCCGGGGCGCATGCGGGAGCTATCGGCAGCGTGGGAGAGAGAAGTGTATACCTTCACAGAGACATGCGTATTAGCCCAGGGGGGTTCCTATTTTCGGCGCAAGGGAAAAGGGGGAAGTGCGGGACGAACCTTGAACAGCACATCATACAGCTCGACAATCTTGGGGGTGAAGACCTCCGGGGGAGCCTGGCGAGTGAGTGGTGATGCCTCCATGAGATGCCGGGTGCTCGTTGCGACGTTCGCAGAGGGAGCTATGGTCGCGATATGGGATATCGGATGGGCCAACCACTTCGCGTCGAGGGGCTCATGACAGTGTTAATTGCTTGGCCCACCGCACGGTATCACGGTCGCGTGCCCATTTGTAAAGCGACCACAATGGTGGGTTCAGCACGTGCGCACTGTGCTCCCCCCCAATGACGTGTGTCCTCCCCCTATTGGGACCCTGGACCTTATCACTTTAACGTCTCATTCAGCCTCCAATACGTTGAGAAGTCAAAATGTTGCAATCAGAACACATAGTTCAACGGTTTCCCCTTTTTCCGCCTTTTTTGGGCTCTTCATGATTTCAATTGCACCCAATTCCTGAATACATTGATTGGATTGAAAAGTTTCCTCATTTCCACATTTCGTCAGCCATCGTGTCTTGCGTGCGTCATCTCATTTCTTCTGTCATTGACCCAACCACCAGCCAGGATCTTCCACTGTGTATTCCAAACGTCTTCTCTATTGGCCCTGCTTGGACTCTTCGATTTCTTCAGATTGTGTCTTTTCCCTTCCTGCCGTAGTGGTTGTTGGCTTTGAAACAATGTCCAGCCAACTCGCCGAGTACAGCCCAGCAAAAGAAAAGAACGTTTCCCGCTATCGTTGGGCATCTATGTTTCAACTTAATTTCGATTGCCTTATTCTATAGCGAGCTTCTAGTCCGTTGATCTGTAGACAATGATCTCGGTGTCATTGCAATTGCATGACATTGCTACATCCGAGCCTGTCACCGTGACACCAACGAAGCGAACGAGTCTCGAAATTTCGATGAGATTAGCTGTTACTACCCGTGTCTTGCATGCATGTTTAGATTGGTTCTAGTTCCTCTTTATCTTCATTTAGCTTGACTCTGGTTCATTGTCTCAGTTCATCTGTACGCGTGTATAGCAATGATACCAATGATCACCATCATAGAGAAGCTTCACCCCCAGTCTATGCCGGTAATGAAATGTACATTACGTGACAGTAAACAATTACCACCGGCTTTCACTGTTTTTTTACTCGTCAAAAATGATAATTAACATCGAAAAATGGATGTTGAAATTGTGATGTCTAACACCGCTGAATTACCCTATACCAGAATCGCGACCAGAACAAGATGGCGACCAGACACCCAACAAGACGACCAACAACCACATGGGTTTGAGAAAGGATCATGCAGCGTTGAATGATGTTTAATGGAATAAGCTTCAATCCTTCTTTTCTCACCGTCAGGATTCAGTTCTTGTCGTAGATCATGGACGGGAGGAATGCCAGGTTTCGAATCCTGGAGGATGACAGGAGAACTCAAAATGCAGTATCTACAAAACGAGACAAGCCTGTTCTACTTTACAAGAGAGCAATCCACTATCAATAACCAAATACATTCATAACGCTTTATTACTCTAAACACAAGTTGGTAAACTCGCAACTTGCTACCTGTCATTCTCCATACTCCATACTCCAACAGACAGGTTAACATGAGTTGTCCATCAGCCATTCCAAACGACACAAAATTCAACTCTTCAACCACGTGCACGTTTATTTCCATTACGGCTAAGCCCCCAACTGCTATTCATTTTAGATCGAGTCTACAACTAAGACAATGCGGCACATACAACTAGTTCCATCTTCTATCCAACGCCAAGACTCACCGCAACGCTATCCATTTACCCGCAAGAACCTATACAGTTTTATCGCCGAGGCCGCAGCATAGTCACCGACTCGCTTGCAGAACAATTTCATTCATGGCTCGAGTCATTCTCGATCACCATACCCCCCTTCTTTGCCTCCTATCTCGACTAAGGTTTTTTTTTGTCGGTTCTGATTCAGTTGGCGCTCTTCCAGACAACTGACACAGTGTCTCATTCGAGTCATGACTTTGCGAGATGAGCAGCACTAACACCTGAACTTTCAGCACTTAGTTAGTTGACAGGCACTAATTACGTCAAGTGACACTCCCACACCTCGTAGACACGAAAAAAAAATATTTCCTGATAATTCCGGTTCAACTGACGGCTTTACGACTGACCACTGCCACCACCTGGTCATGTATAATATCAATGGCTATAGCACTAGGTTTCCCCAGAGGCCGCTGAGCTAGTTCGCCCTAAAAGTTTTGACTGCTACCGTTGCGGGCAAGGAGTGGAAGCACCCCTCTTCGTTAATCGGAGCCGCTTGTCAACGCGGGTTGCGATCGGCGATTTTATTAAACCGCCAGCACAGCAGCAGCAGTCGATCCCATCCCCATCCGCAAAGCTCAGGCCCAACGAATTGCACGAGACCCTGATGGAAGGCGCAATTGACCCAGAAAAGAGAGGGGGCCCAGTTTCTTCTCTGGGTCTCCTATGTAACTAAATCGTCTGAGGGCCCCTCCACACCAGGGGACCGGGCACGACATAAGTGCTGCCCACGTGTATCCCGTGCCCTCTCGCTCGTCCGGTTTCCAAAGCGACCCTAATACGCATGGATCAGCTGTCGGTAGCCAACCTTGGACAAGAAGTGATCCATATCGGTCGGACCTTGGTTCTAAACGGCCATGGTTTTGTTCTGGGGGCGGAGGAAGGACGGGGAAGGGAAAGGGTCTGGATGGTTCTTAGGACTCGACGCCGATGAGTAATGGTCACGTCAAACGGCGGCTCGTCATAGTGCCGCTTCAGCCCCATTAGCCTTTTGTTTGACGTGCGAGCCGAGGGGACCTCTTCCATACCGGAAATGTTTGCATCCGGATCAAGAACGTTTCGACAAGTTCGTCGTGTACCGTTGCTTTGGGCGCCATGAGACACATCAGCCAAGCCCTCATTCGGTCTCGTGATGGTGGGTTTTGCGCCTTGAAGATAGCCCAGGTCCCTTGCCTTGCTGTTGAGCCCGCCCCGAAAGCTAGACTTCGTCATCCAACGCGCCTCCATCCAAAGCAGTAAGCACACACACATACCCCCGGCGATAAGTGATGGATCATCCTTCCAAATGGTATGCGAACGATATCTACCAGGACGGTTCCTGCTAGTCACTCCCCGCAACGCTGGTGACCTAGATAGGGAAACCAAGATGTCTCTGGGCGCAAAATCTAGGCCAGGCTGCATGCGCAACGGGTCATTCGAGAAGGCCTATTCGGCTACGCCGCGGTGTAACATGTACAGACCAGGCCATTCCAGGTGTTCGGGAAGTCCAGTTCTTCCCCCTTTGAGGGCCTGTCACGGGCGATCATCATGTCGACAGCGGTCTTTTTGGAGGAATTGGAGGGGAGCGACATCGTCCCCCGGGGGGTGAGGGACCCTCGTCCATTGTGAGACCGCTTAAGCTACCCTCGCAGTTCGCACGCCGAGGGAGCTATGCCCAAGCCGGTGCCCGTGCCGCCGAAGGGGAACCGCCGGACCCGGCTCCCACACCCTGCGAAGCTTCTTCGCCCGGCAAGGGGTGGCTCACGGACTCGACGGATAGATTCCCGCCAAAGACGCGAAATCCCTGTCCCTGGCTGGTATTTCTGCTTTGAGGCACCAGGGCTTGCTAGCTCTCCCAACGGCGGGCAGGGTCAAGGCCCTACAAGGAAGGAGCCAGGATGGGTTGCAACGAGAGCGGGTGTGGGCATCTTTGACAGGTATGCTTGACAGGGAGAACATCAGGGAACCGGGGGCCCCCACCCCTTACCCCCCGTCTCCCCCGGTGGTAGTCGGTGATTCCATGAGTGCAATTATACGTTGTAGTTCAACTTGTGAGAATAATCCGCCAGTCACCAGAGCACGATATCTCTCAGGGCCCCCGGAAGCGAAAATAATAACGAGGACAAGGGAAATCTTCCAGGCAGGTGGTATTCATAGACCCAAGGCCATGGTACGGCAACACGGAGGATTTTTGTCAGGAGAGTTCGGACCCAAGCTTCGGGACCGGAAGCAAAGTAAAATAACCAACTAAGAATAAAAAAGAACAATAAGAAGCAGAAGAAAAAAAAAAGCAAGGGCGGAACCGATCATGGATGCAGCCTGCAGCAAGCTAGCTCCCTCGATGCAACAACCCAACGGTCGATGAGCAGACGCAAAAGCAATGCGGCACCTGCGGGTGTGTGCCACTGAGGGGCGCGCCGGTGTGCAAGCGAAGGTGATCTACACGTCAAGACTCAGCATGACATATCAAATACAAAGCAATAAGGCATGATGTTAATGGGCAACGGCGCCTGCAAAAAAGGAAAAAAAAAAAAAAAAAATCCCCTGCGTTGTGGTAGCATCGTGCGACTTGGATGTTGAACGACGACGTCGTGTCTGTCACAGGGCAAAGTCAAAACCCAGCCGGCGTGGCGGTTGGCTTGCATCCGATCCGTTAGCGCCGTTGGTCTTGGTCTTGGAAGAGGCAACAAAAAGCAAGAAAGTCGGGGGGAACGTGGCCGAGGAAAGCCAGAAGCACGAGAGTTAGTAGACGTCAGTCAACGTCGGCTCCGCTAGCGCCGGTTCTTTTCCAGACGACATGGCATCGTTGCACGCGAAGCGAGGCGAGAGAGAGAGCAAAGAAACTCGGACGACGAATCGGCCAAACTCGGATTGAGGGCATATTCCCGCCTCGCGTCACGTTGCTAGCTAGATATACACGTTTGTCACGCACGTCACGGTCGGCCTCAAAAAATTGTTAGCAAGTAGATAGATGGAAACAGAGAGAGGGATCGCCTTACCGCACGCGCGCAGCTGCCGCTCATCATTCAAGCACCGTCGTGGCGGCCAATTCCATCTCGACCTGGTTGCACACCGGCCCCTCCACGATCGCTACCAGGTCAGAGCTGAGGAGCCCACCCAGAGAAGCACAGCAACTGGGTCGGATGTGGGAAAAAAAAAGAGAGGCGTGCCAAGGGCCTAGGCCTCGGGTGGTCCATCATGGGTGGAGGGGTGTGCATGTGTGTGTGTGTATGCTGAGTGCGCAGTTGGGGACCAGGGCCGACCAGACTGGGGGGCGGGATGCAGTGTGATGTGACGAGTGACGAGGCGTGCTTTTACGAGTCCAGGCCGACCTCAGTGGTTCAATCGAGGGCCGCAGACATGGCTGCCGAGCATATCGCATCGCATCACAGCCAGCCCCGTGGACTTCAGCTGCCAAAGAGTCCCGGACCGCCTGTTCCTGATTGGCGAATGGCCGACAGCGTCCCCATCCCCAAGTATGTGACTTGTTGCCGTCTCCGACGCATTGCCTTTGTGTGTGTTTCTCACGACTTACACTAAACTACACTATGTAGCAATTCCCCCAGGTGCGCGCACCACATTCACGCGCGTGCGTCGTCGTCCCGCGTGGATTTTTTTGACCAGTCACTTGCATGTTGCAGTGCGTGCTGGTTAAAATCCTTGTTCTTTTTTTTTTTCTCTGCTTCAGGACCAGCAAGCGCGATAGCCCCCTCGTCCATTTTTTTTTCTACACTGGAAGTGATCTCCAATCCCGATTTCGATTGTCACCAAGCGAGGAGAATGGGGGACGGGGGGGAAATCGTCAATGCCCTCCCTCTTGCCTGCCTCGATCGGCTCTCGCCTAGGCTGGCCGTGGTTGAATGTCGCCATTGCCATGCGGACGGGGATGTCCCTTGGGCAGAGGTGGAGGGGATTCCCCAGTAAAGCGAGCAACAAGAGTCAGTCCAGTCGTGGGGTTCATCAATGGAACCCTTCTCTCAAGGTTGAGACTTTTTGCCCGTTGCGGAGGTGGATATCGCCGTCAACTTTTAGCACAGTTCCCCATCTTGTTGCAACTATTTGTTAGCTTGCCGACATCCGCGCTATGTGTCATTTCAACCCTTCTAAAAGAAAGAAAAAAAAAAGACGCTGCAACAGTCCAATTGCAACCCGCGATAAGCCAAGATTAACATAGAAACAAAAGTAAAAATAAAAAATCAACTCCATTTCTTGTTTCCCCCATGCTGAGGAAACACATGATACACTTGGTCTCTTCTTCTGTCAATACAAGAAGAAGAAGAAGAAGAAAAAAGCAAAAAAAAATCCCCCCTGCGTCTCGCTTCACCATTCTTCATGCAGGAACCCGATGCCGACAGTAGTGAGACGCAGCGCAGCCAACTGAAAGAGCGGGAAAGGAAAATGCCCACTCACACGTGCAGACATGCACGCAAAGGCACACCGACCTTCTTAGCCGGACCCCACACCCTCCTCATCGTCCTCCTCTCTCTCTCCACACATGATATTCCCAATCCGGACAGCTCCAGGTTTTGGTTTTTGATTAACAAGTCCAGTTGGCGGAGCCGCTTCACAATGCAACCTCGGGCAGCGCAAAAGATCATGCCGTTTCCGCCGCCAACACACTTTGCATCTGCACTAGTAACATCGATTACCTTGCATTGCTAAGCGTCTGACCTGAGGCCATCTTTTCGTAGATCACTTTCGTTCTCTTGCCCATTGATGTGAATCAATGCGCCGGTCGTCACATTGCCAATTCATCGTCATCATCTTCCCTCCCCCATGCAATGCGCCTCCCGTCCCCCCCTGGGGCAATTTTCTCAATTGGCCTGATGTCCGCATGTCGGTCCGTGTGCGTGCATGAGAAGAAAAGAGAAAAGAAAGGTGAGAAAAATACGCGAACGTCTGTGGGCTGCAATCGCCCGAGACTACGGGCCTTTGAACCGACAAAATGTCTGTGTGGGTGCAGAATTGCTCCGAAGCCATCGAAGCCATCAAGTCCCGTTCCTAGTTGACAATAAAAACCCACGTCCGTGTGTTGCGTTCGTCCTGCACGACCGTTTAGAAAGAGCGGGTCCAATATTCCCATTTCGCATTTCGTCACTTGCTTTGTTTTTTTGCTCATGGAGTTCTGGCCTCCTCCACGTGGGCGTGGAACGGGGAAGAGGACACTGTTCCCATAGGCGAACATGGGTGTGCGGTGCTTTGTCCACCTTTTTTTTTTTTTTTTTTTTTTGGTTACCTGTCAAGGACAGCGTTGCTGGGGGTTTGGATGGGGCGTGGGAAAGGGCAAGGACCAGCACTCGAGGCATTCGGCCCTGCTCCTGGCAAATGCGCCGCTGCCAGTGCGCGCGAGGTCAGGTGAACAGCTGCCAACGCCAGAGGGAAGTGGGAAACCGGAGTTCATGCGTTGCGCAGAGTCGATCATGACTCCTCTTTTTTATGCCCTAGACTCCGCATTGTGATGGATAACTCGGCTGTGGTGGTGGCTGTGGTAGTTGGTGGCGTATGGCGCATTGACAGATAGGCAAACGGGTGGCGAAGACGAGCAGCGGTTGACGGATAGCCGGAGGCATATCGCATGAGACGTTTGGATAAGACCTAAAGTGCGTCTACCGAAACGGGCATTACCCGGTTGGGAGAAACCCTGATAATGGAGGGGGCGTGTGTTGCCAATCAGGGATGCCTCAATTCCCAATCCGCCATCCCCGGCCGCGGGTGATGCGCGAGCTTGAGCTTCGCAAGCCCGTCTAGGTTGACATGATGTAAAAAGCATCACGCGATCTCTCCCCTTGTTCGGTACAGAAAGGGGTCATCGCCATCGATTTATTTGCTCTAGTCCAAACCTCCCCCAAGTGGGCGCGGCGCATCTGCGATTGCCATCGCCTGACGCCATTCTCGTGCCAGATAGCTTCCTGATTCCCGAGCCTGACAGCTCCCACTATCTTCCCCCGTGTTTGCCCACTTGGGCGGCGAGTTCGATGCATTGGCCCTCCCCGTGCTGCCTTGGGGGGAACCTTCACTGCCCTGATATCTGACTCGCGGCCTGCCCTGCCGCTGGGATCTTGCCTGCACCGTGTTGCGCACATCATCCGTCCCCGGGCCATGCGGTGGTCTGTGAGCGCGGCGAGGTGGGCTTCAGGGCAGCAATATAAGCTTCGCACCCTTTAAGTTCCATCGGACCGGGAACCATCCATTGCAAATTGGATATAGCAGTTCAAACTATAGAGCGTCATATCGTATGACATAGATTCTGCCCCGTCAAATCTAGCTTGGTGCGCATTGCACGTGCGTTTGGCACTTTGGATATCGGGCTCGTGTTGAGACTTTGAGATCTACTGACCTAGAAGTCTTTAGATGACAGAACTCTCTTTTTTTGCACGAGGCAGATTACACGGTGGTTAATAATAACCTAACAAATAAAAGAAGAAATCTCCGTGCTAGTGCATAATATGATTAAACTCACCTGAGGAACAGAAAGTAACATTTTTTGGTGACTTAACAACTAATCATATTCGCCAATTGTTGTACCGTTCGTTGTTCGGTTCGGCCGGTAATTGCGGACGGAGGCCGGAGCCTCCGCGCCAGAAGTGGGGCCCAATCCGAAAGAGCCCTCCGCCAAGTGCTTCATCAAACACTATCCTACCCCGGAGCAATGTGAAACTCGGCAGTTGTCTTGTAGGGCTCTTTGGGGGTTGGTGACGACAGTGATTACCTCATCATTGTAATAAAATGAGACGGCACTATCTGGATAACCCGTTGGCGAGAGAGCTGCCGCCTGGACGCGGGATGATCTCGCTGGAGAAATTGTTACGTAGCCTGTTGGTACCTCAAACTGCGTCAGCTTAGGGACCTTAAGATAATGTACAACAGATACCGACGAGTGATTTCCGATCAGTTTCGGTCTCACGGAACGATAACGACCACGAGATGCGAGAGATGCGGGGGGATTGACGATCGCACACAGAAAGACACTGTCTCAAAGTCCACAAGATTATCTCCACGGAACATGCGCTTCTGAAACCCCCCATCTTCTTCAACATCCCACACAGCATACCCACCACCACATGGCTTTCGACACGGAGATGACGCACGTTCAATTAAATGCAACAAGAGCCAAAACGGGGAAAAGCCGCGTCAAAAAATACAAACAGACATATCCCGGCTTCATAAATCCTCTAAGAAACAAAAGATGTCGCGACCCGATGTCGGAGCGTCCTGTTGCACTTCGTTCAGCTCAAATTGTGGCTTGAAGTCTGAGTTGATTTTAGTCAACATGGGGGAACCGTCGTGAGATGAAGATCTGATAACGAGTGGGAAAAAAACAAAAAAAAAAACAAAAAATCACCATAAAAAGAAACTAGTCATTTTCGCACAAACCTACACCATTGATAGCCATCCCGCTCTCACCTAAAATCATGACGCCAGCGTGGAAATGTCGGGCAGCAGCCTCGCGCCTTCGGCCTGACCATTGACGCCGCCGCGACATGGTTCAGCTGGCCTTAGATCACGTCTTCTTTAGCAGCGACGCGGATGACACAGAGTTTGCGCCGAACGGCCAGCCGCACCATTCCGACGTCGCTAACGTTCGAGGGGGTTGAAAAAAAAACACAAGGCCGGCCAGACTTGTCCTGGAGGCCTGACTGACCGCATTTGCTGCCTCCCTCCCTCAATGCCCATGACGATTTTTTAGTTTGCTCGCGGGCGATCTGCCGCTGATCATGGGTCGTCAAGGCTTCTCTCCACTTAGGAACCAAAGCATGCACCTGCGCAGGTCGTCACCTCCAAAGTCGCTGCCATCAGGGCTAGTTATCGTGCCTCGTCCCGTGTTTGTGTCTGTTGGTTGTTGGTCGCGTGTAAACAAACACGGCAGTTGTTAAGCCCTTCAGCTCCGTGCGTGTGCCGACGGCAGCGCCGCCTGTGGCAGGAAAGGCCGCGGCAGCGCCACGATCCTCTACAGATCTGAAGGCACGCCGCCCGGCGAGCTGACTACGCGGTGCCCGCGCAGGTGCCAGAGGCGCTGTCCACTGAGGATGCGCATCACATCATCCACGCCCGCGCGAGGCCCCAGCTGCTCGATGCCGTCTCCCGTGGGGGCGCTGCCCGAGCCGGCTGTGGAGGCAATTGGGTAATAATGGCTAATGGAGATGGGATGCCCTCAGGCGGGACAGTACGTACAGATAGCTAGCCTTGGGGTGACAGCGGTCGGGCCTGGAGTTCGTCGGCCGCAATCGATTGTTTTTTTTTTCTTTCTACACCGTTTAAGTCCGACCCGCAACATCAACTCCTTCTAAGGTGCTGACTAAGGGTCCTTTAGACTGGTTTTCCTTTTCCCTGGCTTGGTTCTTGCACCCCCATCCCATCCCATCCCCATTCTCCAGGTCTTGTTTTTTGTTCGCGCGATCAGCGCTGGACGTGCTTGACACCCCCGCGTCGAGGCTACTGTACTCCGTAGATGCGAGCGCCATTATAGGCACAAGACGCGCTGCAAGTCGTGGGACTGCTGGTACAGTAGCCTGCTCCGTAGACCCGAGCCGCTGGTTGCTGGGCTCGAGCAGTGGATCGCTCCAGCTGTAGTGCCGAGGTTTGCAGACCCTAACACGAGCCGACATCAAAGAGTTGCCATGTCCTTGGGTCCTTAGGATACGTCTGCCGAGGCGGCAAGGGTAAATTTGCCCGGCTGGCATAGGACCTAAGATAAGCAAGCAGCTAGATTTTGGCACCTGGGCCTTGTGGATAGCGGTGATGGAGACCGGCAGACACTCAGGCCACCATAGAGCCTTGCACTTATCCCAGTGACATTTCCCGGCCATATTGTTCCTGGCTCTCGCTGTAGTCTGCTCAATGGCAGCCACGTTTGCCAATGCGAACTTATTCATGTGAAGCCATCAATGGCTACACCAAGTCCCATGTCAATCATTTTGCCTGCGAGCAAGTCGAGGCGTGTCCTTGTCTCTTGCCGCCACCAGAAAAAAGAAGAAGAAAAAAGCCATTTAAGATCGTCGTAAGAACCCTGACGACTAGATGTGGAGTTGCACCTCGTCTAGTGGGTGATGGGACGCCACGCGCAGCGCCTACAGGTTTCAGGTACCGCCCTCACGAATTGTCCAATGGGGGCTGGTCCCGTCCACTTAGGCTGGCCAGCCGTCTCTGTTGTGGCGTCAACTACGGCTTTGGCCAAAGCAACCCCGGGACACCGTCTGGGTGCGGAATAGGAAGCCCAAATTCCGACTTCCTTAGCCTCGGCCAGACTGACAGGCGAACTGATTAGCCTCCTCACGCCCTTTCTCAATCTCTGCTGTTGTGAGCTAAGTTGTTCGACGGATGGGACTAGGACCATCTGTCCTCTCCGATCCCTCGGGCGTAGGCCAAGGGCTAAAGACGAACTTGTTCCCGAAACCCTGATCCCCGTCGAGTGTGGGATGAACGTTCGACATTCGCATCAAAAGTCGTAGCATGGCGTTGAGTCTGGATTGACCACACGACACCACCAGCAACAGAGCCTAAGAAGGAAAAAAAAAAAATTGTAAGCAAATCTGCAGCATTTTTCTCCACGCTCGGAGAATAAATGCGCAACGTGCGGTGGTGAGACAGAAGCCCACGCGGCTGCATCAGTTGTGCAGCTGCAATTGGCGACTCATCTCGCTCTCATTCGCTGACCTAGTTTCCTCGTCGAGGACACATGACGTACCGCATATTGCAGACGCGGCATCGCCACTTGCTTTTGTTGTCTCTTCAAGAGAGCCTCTCCTTGGTGTCGAGTGGGGCATCCGCCTTTAGTTGGCGGGGCCTCTGCTTCCCATGCCGTCTGGACGGGCGATGCGGGACGGCGCGGGACCATGGCCTGGAGGGTTTCCTCCCCGTTCTCAATCTTCGGCTTTCGCTCAGCTCATGCAGGTGAAGTTGCCTCGAGGCCTGTCAAATGATATGATCGGCACCAATCTGTGCAATGAAATACAGGGTTGGGCCGAGTCGACGCATCATGGAAAAAAAAAAAAACAGGGAGGTGCTCTAGCCTCGTTGGTCGGACGGATACTCGATGATGCGAGGTTTGTCGGACCTTGGCAAGCCACCCTCGGTATCACAAAACTTTGTTTGTATCTACGCCATGCAAACATGCAAACTTGAATTGCGACATGTTGATGGCCAAGTCGGGAGACCAGTTCGGGAGGCCAGCAAGGCAAAGACGTGACCAGGCCTGGCAACTGCGGCCAAGATCGACCTGCGGCCGATCCGCAAGCCTGGGTAATCCATGCCAAAGTGCTGCGCAGTTGAAGGCCGCATAGCAAAAGGCCAGCATAACCGTTTAGTGCCTGTTCTCACAATTGGTCTTTAAGCGCGCTTCTGGCTCGAATAAGCGCACAAAAATCGGTTATGCAAACGAGAACCGTGACGGCCAGCTCCTCAGGAGCCATGCCACAACTACGACTACGCTGTGGAGGGGGGATCTAGTTGATCACCGTCGACGCCATCGGCTTTGATGCAATGCTCCCCGACAGTCCGCCCGCCGTTGTGCCCGTCGAGGCCCGGCCAGGGTCCTGTCTATGCGTGCTTTTCCTGCTCACCCGGATCGTGCTACCCCATTCCCGTCAGACGGATCATCTCCAGGAGGGACCCGTCCGGTGCCACGGTCAAGCCAACGATGTGCCCGGACAAAGAAAAGTCTTCAGTCGATTCCTTCGGTGCGGCTAGCCTGACCCTCCGCAAGATGGCAGCGACAGTCTGTCCCGCCAAGTGGGGAACCACCTGCAGTGATGGGCGACTGGGATTCGCCAGCATCCCGGCACCATCTCCGCTTAGACAATATCGATCGCTCAGAAAAAAACACGGCCACAGATATTCTATAGCGGGAGGGGTTGGCGCCATGGCGCGGTTTAGGCCACCGGATGCTGATTCCCTGAGAGCACCGTCGGCGGGACGGCGCGCGCTCAGCGACCGGCCCGTTCAATGGCTCAAGTCTTCAGAAGGAATTCATCAGTCTTCTGGAGGTGGAGACTGTCACACAAAGGAGACCCTTGCCAAGGATGGCTTTCCCGCGAGGCAAACACGGCATCCTCGTATGTTTGCCTATTGGAATGATGCCGCGTTTGCTGCGCTTTGAAGCAAACAATTTGAAACATTACCGTTATGGGCCACAAACGTCTAGGGTATCGCAGCAGTAGAGAGTAACGTGATATTGGCCGCCTGCAAGGTGAAAGCCCAACGACCGAGCGCAAGAGGCGGGCCCGCACTCGACTAGCAGCCAGGCCATCGGATATCGCTGGTGGATGGAGTGCTGCTCGTGTTGCTTGGTCCCCTCCCATTTTTTTTTGGGGCTAAGAGGAAGCCATTGCGAGGGGAAAGAGAGCCGGCACTTGGTGCGAGATGCTGGATGCATACATCGGCTAAGGAAGCTGTGGTAGGTGCATCGTAATGTGCAACCGGCCGCTTAGACCACGGCCTGGTCGTGGCACGATGCGGCCTGTTCTGGACGACCGACAGATGTCATTGAATCAGAACAATCAGATGAGGACCCATTGGGTGACCTGCTGACTGCAGATATTCGGAGATTGATCGAACAAGCCATCATCAAACATGTTTAGAGCACGCGGATCTCGGTTCAAGGTACCTGGCAGATGATGGCCCGGATCTTTGCTGATGATCCGTATTGCGTGACGGGAGCCGATGTTTCCTCCGCAGTGTCACTTAAAAATAGTGTAGTTTTCCCTCTCATCCATGGGCCGAAGCTAGGGGCTTGTGTTCCCGGTGCCAGGGTATAGGTGAAGCCTCTGACAAGGGTGGCGAAGAAAAGTTCCCAGGAATGGGGTTCGCCTCTGCTCGAGAGGCCCTGCATCCCATTCCCATGTCTTTGGGTGGTGGGGACGGTTTCTATTGGCAATGCTGGTATCCATTTCCACCAACGAGCTTGATCTCAGGGCGACGGTAGTGTCTGAAGCATACATGACTCGGCCGTTTATGCCTGTGTTGTGGAAGTTGATATTGCGGTACCCGAGTTTTGCTTTTCCGAACCACACCACACACTATGGCATTTCTGCGGTTGCGAGGACGGGCTAGCGCTCTGCGTGGCACCCCGTTCGGCCAAGCCTGTGTGCGGGGACGACGACGAAGCGCCCACTCCCAGGCCAAAATTTTTGGATTCGACAGAATCGACGGAGTACGATGTTCCGCAAGGAAGCCACCATGTGTCGAGGGGGGCCTGAGGCAATCTAGCGAGCGGGGCTTCCCGGCACTTTACTTCGCGATGCCCTGGCCCCAAGGCTCTGGCTGAGAGTTGTGCTTGCTACCCTGGTTCATTATCAGGATGAGACAGGAAAGGACTGGGAATGAGTCCACCAAGGCGTAATATGCTGCTCCAAGCCACGGCCGAGAACCACGGAATGTCGGAAGTGTATCTGCCTCCGTTGCGTACAGTCCAGCTTGGTGGTGTCGACTAACTATGTGCCGGCTATATGCAGGTGGTTGTGTTATATAAGTGGGGAACCAAAACCGCTGCATGCACTGTGCAATCTGACGGTGATGGGATGATCCGGAACATTTCTGAAGCTTCTTTTTCTTTACGGTAGAGACCATTTGGCGAGTGACATGCGATGTGAACGAGGCGTAGAATATAGAATCGGCGTCTCCGGGCGATCCTATTTGCTAATCTGTGAGAAAACTACACGGTTTGGTCTGGTGATCTGCCCGTGTTCCAGGCACTCAGTAGAACCCCGTCTGCCGGGCGGTGAGACTGTGCTCACCATCTCGTCGGGTCAGACTCGGCACCGTAGGCGAGGAAATCGTGCAGCGTATCAGGAGAAGGGACCTGACCTGGCCTTGGCTAGGACAACATCCGCGGGCCGGGGTGAGCATCTCGACAGCAGGGACTCTGCCAGGATCCTTTGGATACAGTTTAGCCTCCCAGAAGGTCCCTGACCTGCAAGCTCCAGTTGATGGCACTAGCTCCTAGCGTGCTATGGAGGGGGAGGAACTTGGGCCTTGGGCCTAGGCTGTCCTTTTTTTTTTTTTTCAATTCCTTGTGCAACGTACTGGACATGCCGAGAGGGAGTCAGTCAGTCCCTAGCTGTGGTTGCAATGAGACGACTGAGCAAAAGCAAGGTGACGCTACGGGAGACACCCACCACGGGTACTGGAGCGATGGGCCCTGCGGAGAGGCAGTGGATATCGACACAGATGTCAGGGTCCTTTGAAGCCCGCCCGACAGCTGAGCAGGGCGAATGTGGGAATGTCGCTGTGACCAAGACGAAATCTCGGTACCGACGGTGATGTGATGATGCACGCGATGATAAATCTTGATTGATAGGTCATGATGGAGATACTGGCTGCTCGTGTGGAACCCGTGTGTGTACGGTTTGGGAACAATTCTCTGGATCCAGCCAACCAGCGCCCTAGTTTCAGCCGTCAAGCCTCGCGCAGCAGCGCAGCACTCGACCGCCAATGGGAGGCTGCCGCGGCTGACAGGTCTGCCGTGACACAAGCACCGAATCTCAATAACGTCACAACACGCGCAGAAAAGCTAGCAGGGCCGTACCCGTTTGCCTCCCAGGCTGTCTGTGGAGGGAAGAGGCGATACGAAGGTTTGGTGGCGCTGCCGCTGCTTGATTCATTCCATATTCCATGGGAAGCCTGCGGACGCCCAACTCTCGCGCCTCGGCACCTGTCATTGCTCGCCTATTCCATGTTTGAATGTCTACGGCGACACCCCGATGCCATTGATTGCTCATTCGTATTGGGCATGGGACAGCATTTTCGGGGCATTTCAGAAACATGGTTCTGGGAGAGGCCCCCCCGAGCATGGGTTCCAGCTCCTTCAAACACATCCCATGTGCGTGTGTCTGCGAGGAACCGAGGCACACAATCTTAGCCTCCCTTTTGTAAACAACAAACGCCAATTCCCCAGGGAACAGACTGGCCGAGAACACACTTCAAGTACGATCAACAGTTGCAAAAGAAAGGAGTGCAACGTCTCTAAACGCTCACCAGCGCCGGCACCGTTGTGAAACTACCCATGGCGCCGCCTTGTTCTAAAGGAGGGCGGCTAGGTCCTGGTGGAAGAGGCCTGTCTCGGGGCCTTACAATAGAAGCATGGCCGACGGCGGGGACGCGGCCCAGTAGCCCAAATGGCGATCGCGCTGGATATGGAAAAGTCAAAACTTTTCAGTGTTGGAGGCTGCTTGCTTTGGCAAAAAAGAACACCAGCGGTGCCTCTGATGGCACAATGTCTTCGATCTGACGAACTACGGGCGCTGTCGTTGTCTTGTTTCGTGTAACATCGAGCCGCGAGACGCATCGCTCACCTGAACAGGTCAACCCTCTGTGCCGTCATCTGAGGGTGTGCGAGAAAAAGGATTCGGCCCATTGCTCTGGTCCCAAATGAGAGGAGACGAGGGTCTGGACTTTGGCCGGTGCCTTGGACTCGGGTCGTGGTACGTAGGCTCTTCCGGAGCTGTTCTTCGTGGGGAAAGGTCGTTTCTGGGGGCCCTGGGGCTTGGGACATCTGAGACTTGGGGCACCTGGGGCTGAGCACGCTTGTGGATAGTGGCTGAGGCAGAGGGAGAGGCTGAGAAGGGACGGCGCCGAATGCAGCACGCAAAAGGCTAATTGCTATTGTCGATTGCTTGATGCCCACGGCATTATCTCATAACCGACGTATGCGATGACGAAAACAAGAAAGGGAGCCATGCCCTGTCGGTCTTTGCAATCGTCTGTGTGTCCCATTGCTGCAGCTTGGCGATTAGCATCGCTGGGGAACAATGGGGCATCGCCGCGCAGAGTGCACAGGTGGGCTCTTACGCAGTGCTGCTCAAGCGAGATGCAGGAGTGTGCAGCTAGTGCAATTGTCTGTGTGTCTACGTCTGCACGCCAACCTGGGAGCAAGCAGCTAAAGGAGGTCTAATCCAGGGCAAACGGACCGAGGAGGACCAGTGCGAGAGGCGAGAAATTCAGGGCTACCAGGAAAGAAAAAAAAAAGAGACTCTTCTCTCACTTGTCGCCTGCATGCCCCTCTCAGACCACCCCGTATTTCATCTGAGTGCATCACGAGTCTTGATGGAGCCATGGACCTGCAAGAGAGGAGCAGTGATTGACATTTGGGGCGCTGGCCAATGGGGCGACAATAATAATAGAATCAGGAAATGGTCGAGAATGGTCTCGCTTCGGGGGGCCGCCATCTGGTGGCCGAGAGCGCGGCGTTCCCACGGCCCAGCTTGTCTCTGGCCGGTTTGCGGGTTGAAGATGGCCAGCCGTTGCCATTGCCGCTGCCGTCGCCACTGGATGGGCAGCAAGGCAGGCAATACGCAATAGGGTAAATTGACCGAATTAAACTGCTGTCAATAGCCATCTGTCAGAATCAGTCATCCGCCTACGGCTGAGCTGAGATGAGGCAGCTGTCCCTTTCTCCAACGGCTAGATGGTGGTCAGTGCCAGGTGCCGGTGTGACGAACCATTGGCCTCGGCCAATGTGCTTCATTTGATGAGCTCCGGGTGTGGTGCAAGATCTGGAAGCTTGGTTGGAAGCTCGGGGCGCCAGAGATTGTTTACAATAGACGCAGCTGGAATCTACAATGGAGATTGGCGGCGGGCGGCTGAGAGACTGGATGGATATTGTCTAGGGTGACGAGGAAGCGGTGTAATTTCACATGCTCGGGCAGTGTCTGCCACTTGGAAGAAGCAAACGCACCGGGACCAACTACTCTAACGGGACAAAATAAAAGAAAAGAAAAAAGTGCGCTTGGCGCTCCCAGCCGCGAGACAGGCGGGTTGTTTGAGTTGAGTCGAGTCGAGTGAGCAGGCGACGGGAGAGACGGTGGGGCCTGTGCGTGTCCTCGGACGGGCTTGTGCGTGCTGCAAGAAGCACCACCAAAAGCACCAAGCACCGACATTGCGCTGTCTCGAGCAGCCATTACTCACGGCCTCCGCTATCGCTATCGCATGTCGCAGGCACCATATTTGCGCATAGGCTCAAAAACGAGAGTGGAGGGCAACGACGACGCTTACCATCAAGGTTAGCTGGATTTGGGTGGTGATGGAGCTTGGGGGCGAAAGGGGTCCCTCCCCTATCCTGGTTCCTCGCCAGGTCCCTGGGCCCCCAATCCCTGTGTCCCCGACCAGGTGCGCTAGCAGGGAACCCCTGGCGCTAGAGCCTGTGGACAGTAGTGGTGGGGACGCGAAAGGCGTCGGTTGGTGAGGCGTGCCGCCAGAAAAGGGGCCCCCCCCACTGTGACTGCACACCTGGACACCCGCGCCCACGCCCTCCATCACCCGTCACCTCATCGACCGTGGAAGCCATCATCCCGTCTTGCCGTCACCCCAAGCTGTCACCCCCCCCCTGACCATGTCCCTGAGTAGCGGGCGAGGCTGCCCTGACCGGCGATGAGGAACCAGTCTGCAGTAGCAGCAGTGCCAGCCGGGGAGTGGGACTATCCACCACGCTGCTTTCCTCGCCCTACCCTGCCCGGGTGACCTTGGATCCAGGACGGACAAGACGCGCCAGGGATGGCTCTGGGGGGGGGACCATGGTTGGGATCCACCCGAGAAGGTGGGTGTGGCCACTGACTACCAAGACCCGGGAGCAATCAAGTCGATGGGAGGAGAGGGTAAGGTGATAACCACCGCTATCCCCAGACTCGGAGCCGCGCGAGGGCATCTTTTTTCCTCATGTCTTTCTTTCGATCCTCTTAAGACCTGTCCATATCCTTGACCGCGTGTCAGTCCTTGCTCCGATTTTGCCTGTAGCAAGCATCCCAACACGTCCACTTGGCCACATTGGCATTCGTCCCAGAGCACCGACTTCCTCTGCGCCGACCAAGGACATTCCATTCTCTCCCACCCATCTCCATACTTTGACTCAAGGAGGGCCTTGAACACGACTGCGACCCACGACCGACGAAAGTGAAGGAAGACGATCCAAGCCAAACAGCCCCTTCGAATCGATCTCATTGTGGCCCATTCCCACCAGCAAAAAAACCCTTACGACCTCCTCCCATTATTGAAGTAATTCGGCACCGTCCACCATAAGGTAAGCGCAGCCTCAGATATAGTACGCACGTCCACACAAAGCACACCACCCGCCCTCGCACGTACCACGGGTATGCACGCAAGTCATCAAATCGAGACTGGACGAGACGTGGCCGGGCCCTCTGTTCAACTCACCCAATTCATCTCGTCTTGCCCGGGAGCCTATTCGGCCTGCTGGTGTTGTGGTTCGGGGCGGAGGGAAACGGCTCATGCCATGGCATACCAAGTACCGTTGGACGCCATGATGTAACGGCATGGCCATTCACTGAAGCGCATTGGGCACTTGGACCACGGGCAATTTTTTTTCTTTTGCTTTTTTGCTTTGTGGCGATGACACCCTAAAGCATCATGTAACGGTTTGCCCCGCTGCCCGCAACGCGCTGCAGCACTCACTGCAATACGTGCAGCTGGGTCTGCCCCTGCGCTGCGGCATTCCTGGAGCATATCTTACACCCGCGAGAAACCCGCCCAACGCCGTCTCCCTTCATTCCTCGTTCCTTGCTGCTTGTTTTCAAACAATATAACCATAACACAAACAATGAAGGGAAATCCCGCTGACATTGGATATTAGCAAATCGGCGTCGCCTTCCACAGCCTCAATTTCGCTGCTTGGACCATCCCTCGACACTGCCTGCTTCAACTTACAGCTCCGTCCTACCTGCGTTTCGAGTACTCTCCCGAATCCACTTCTCGGACCGCAGCTGCACTCGACCCTCAATCTCCTGGCAATTGAATAGAACAGAGCCTTGCTCGGGTGGTTGTCACCAACCAACCTACAGGGCTGTTCCCCCAATGGTCTAAACGACTCCGGCTCACCCCAGCGGCAATCGCGATGCTCAGCACACAACCCATGCGGGCCAGTCTCCAGGTGGCCCCTTTGAGCATTTCAAAGGCTCACGCTGAATCTGGAGACACATCAATGGACACCGATATCGAGACAAACCCCTACTCTCAGTCACACATGACGCCGCCAGCAACGCCAAATGGCTCGCAGGAGGACCTCTCTCCTCAGTACCTCGCTCCTCCCGTCTTCCACAACTTCCTGCGAGCCTTCTACCCATTCAACCCCAGCTATGCTATGTCCGACTCCAGCGTGACGCTTCCCCTCAACGAGGGCGACGTCGTGTTAGTGCACTCAATTCACACAAACGGATGGGCCGACGGAACCCTATTAGTCTCCGGTGCTCGCGGATGGCTCCCCACCAACTACTGCGAGGCTTACGAACCGGATGACATGTGCAACCTTCTCAAGGCGCTATTGAACTTTTGGGATCTGCTCCGAAGCACAACAGTCAATGACAAGGAAATCTTTGGCAACCAAGAGTTTATGAAGGGCATCATCGCCGGTGTGCGATTCCTATTGGTGAGTTGCTAATTACCAGGGCTTATGTTCATCACTGCAGTGGACCAACTAACGTCTCCGATAGGAGCGGACAAATTGTCTGAACAGGGAGTCCCCCTTCATTCAGAGGAACGACAGCCTCAGGAGATGTCGTAAATCACTGCTCTCGGAGTTGTCATCTCTGGTCAAGATTGCCAAGCGCCTGCAGGAGACGCAACGATCATCCGCCCTTCCCGCAAGCCCCAGCGAGGATGTCAACGACATTGTTGACGAGATGATTCTCAAGGCTTTCCGTATTGTGACCAAAGCTGTCCGTTTCTTGGACGAACTTGAGGAGGACCGCAGGGCCCGGGCGCCTGCAACTGTCACGGTTATGGCGACTGTGCTGGAAGAGAACTATGTGCCGCCCACGCCGCCAGCTGAGCAGGCAACATTTGAGGATCAGACGTCTCGCTCAATGCATGACAACGAATCCCAGGCGGCGCAGAGCATCGCCACCTCGGAGTCCAGCGAGAGCACGCACACAACGATGGCCATGTTCAACAAGAGGCTGTCGTCCCTTAGCTCGCCCCTAGGTCCAAGCGCAAACCGGTTGTCGCAAGCCAACATGGCCCAAGCACACCGCTTATCCGCATCCATCTCGCACAGAGTTTCACTTGCGGGCCCGTCGCCTCTGTCCCGTGCCCATCACCTGGTATCCGAACGCTTGAACCGCACGCACGACACATTCCTCTCCCACCTCGGCTCATTCATAGGTCGCCTACATCTGCAATCCCAGTCCCGCCCCGAACTTGCTTCTGCCATAAAACAGTCGGCTCTCTCTGGTGGCGAGCTGCTGGCCGTCGTCGACGGCGTCTATGATCATATCAACAACAGCTCCGAGGTGCTGGCACAGGCGCGCGCGACCATGTTCGAGCGCATTCAGGATCTCGTCTTTTCCGCCCGCGACACTTTGGCAAATGCCGACTCCGAGGAGGCTGATGTTATCATGCCTCAGGATAACCATATCCTGCTGGCCTCGGCGACTGGTTGTGTTCGCGCAGCTGGCGACTGTGTCGCAAAGGCCAAGGTTGCCATCGAGCGCATTGGCGACTTCGAATTCGAGCTCGAGACCAGCAGCCTTGGGATTGACTTGAGTATTCTCGATATTGCTTCCTCCGAGCGATCAAGGGCCAACTCTGTCTGCGAATCTGTCGATGCCCCTGCCGTGGAGGATTCTCGTCGCAGCTCCGGCTCTTCTACCCCCGCACCTCGACGCATGACACTCATCGTTGACAAGCCTCTCCCCGAAGTTCCTCAGGACGCCACTACCCCGACCGAGGAGCACGCCCCTCAAAACATCTCTCCCGACTCCTCGCGACCCTCTTCAGCACACGATGATAACATGTCCAGCATGGCCTCGTCAATCTCCTCCCTTCGACCCTCCCTTCCTCCTCTCCCTAAGCTGTCCACTAGCCTCCTCCCTGCTCACGAAGTTGCCCCCGAGGACAACCAGGACAATGAGTTCAGCTCTTCTCGATTTGACAGCATTGTTGCTTCAAGCGCCGGAAGCACTGCCACCTACCTGAGCCGAGACTCGGAGTCGAGCATCATCTCTCAGTCCTCTACCCGAGCCACCACCCCCGATCTCACGCTCGCTCCTCGAAACCAGCCTTCCATGTCTGACCTTAGCACCACCGCTAGCTCCACCCATACTGAGGAAGTCGATGACGTCGAGTCTCGCCTCATGGAGAAGACCTTCGCCCACGAGCTCATGTTCAACAAGGAGGGCCTTGTCACTGGAGGATCTCTACCTGCCTTGGTCGAGCGCCTGACCACTCACGAGTCTATTCCTGATGCCATGTTCGTCTCTACCTTCTACCTCACCTTCCGCCTCTTCTGCTCCCCTATTGGCCTGGCCGAGTCTCTCATTGAGCGCTTCGACTACGTCAGCGAGTCCCCTCACATGGCTGGTCCTGTTCGACTGAGGGTGTACAACGCCTTCAAGGGTTGGTTGGAGTCGCACTGGCGAGATGAGACTGATCGCGAGGCTCTGGACCTCATCATTCCATTCTCTGAGGGCAAGCTTACCACTGTTCTCCCTTCTGCAGGCCGCCGTCTTCTGGAGCTTGCCCAGCGAGTTTCTGGCGAGGGCTCGCTTGTTCCCCGCCTGGTTTCATCCATAGGCAAAACTAACACCTCTATCGCTCAATTTATCCCTGCCGACACTCCTCTTCCTGCTCCTGCTATTTCCCGAAGCCAGAACAACTTGTTGGCCGCATTCAAGCTGGGCGGCGCTGCTCCCTCCATTTTGGACTTTGAGCCTCTTGAGATCGCTCGTCAGTTGACCATCAAGCAGATGAACATCTTCTGCTCTATCCTCCCCGAGGAGCTTCTTGGATCCCAGTGGATGAAGAAGGGTGGCGTTGATGCCCCGAATGTCAAGGCCATGTCTTCTCTCTCTACTGATCTCTCCAACCTTGTGGCCGAGACTATTCTCCAATACTCCGAGATCAAGAAGCGCGCTGCCGTTATCAAGCAGTGGATCAAGATTGCCCACCAGTGCCTTGAGCTCCACAACTACGATGGTCTCATGGCTATCATCTGCAGCTTGAACAGCAGCACTATCAGTCGCCTTCGCAAGACCTGGGATGCCGTTTCTGCTAGGCGCAAGGAGATGCTACGCAACCTCCAGGACCTCATTGAACCTTCGCAGAACAACAAGGTTCTCCGAACGCGCCTCCACGACCACGTCCCTCCTTGCCTGCCCTTCCTTGGCATGTACCTCACGGACTTAACCTTTGTCGACATCGGAAACCCTGCCACGAAGCGCATGTCTCTTACCGAGGTTGAGGAGGACGCCAACAACGGCATTACCGTCATTAACTTTGACAAGCACTCTCGCACGGCCAAGATTATTGGCGAACTCCAGCGCTTCCAGATCCCCTACCGCCTCACGGAGATCCCCGAGATGCAGGACTGGATGTCCGCTCAGATCAAGCGCGTGCGTGATGGTGACCAGGGCAACGTCCAGGTCAGCTACTACCGCAAGAGCCTGCTTCTGGAACCCCGTGAGACGGGTCTCCGTGCGCCCACTGAGCCTCAGGCCTCCCTCGCTGGTGCGGGAGGAAGCCGCACTGACCTCTTTGCTTGGATGTCCCGAGACCGAGGCAATCAAACACCTACACCTGCGCCCGTGTAGACGCATATTACCTACCGGCCCGACATGCTCGGGCACGCGAAATGATCTCACCACACGCGCACATAACACAGCAATTAGCAACACGTTTGTCTTTTGATACCCCCGATTTTCTATTTTTTTTTTTTTTTTTTTTTTGCACTTCATTAGCACCTTGGGAAAATATCGACATGTCTCATGATTATTATATACATCAGCAACCGGCGTTATCTACATTTGGGACTTATTTTTGGTCTTTCTGTTTCACCATGTTTTATGTCGATTCGACCCGGGGCCAACGATGCAGCTCAAAGCAGCTGCCAGGGAGTGGCCTACGCGTCAACCTGCTCGCTTTTCTATACGCAACCGTCTCGCAAGGGACTTGGGAAGATTTCCAGGATCGGATTAGGGAGTCTGGAAAGGTTACGGAAAATAAATCTTCATGCTGGAATTACGACCCGCCTTTGGTGCCTGGACCATTAATGTTCTGCTCCATCGCTTAGTTGGCTACATATTTCGCCTCACTTTCTCTTACGCATTTCTCTCTTCTCACTCTCTTTTAGCCGGATGAGGCGAGGCGTCGAAAAAAATGGTTCATGGTTTGGGATGGAGATGGACTGGGCGGGGTTAGGCGGTTGTATTTTGTAAGCTAAACTGGGTTATCTCCTTTGCCCTTGAGAGGGATGGGAAATGTTGTCTTCTGCATGCGGAACGACAAGCTTGTTTTTTTTTTTTTTTTTTTTGGAGGGATTTTTCCCCCTGGCGACCACGGCGGATGATGGCGCCTCCTGTATCTAAACCACATTGTAAGAAAGGGCTGGATGCCCCAACGCGGGAAATGACCTGCAATATTGAATGACAGGAATTGTCCAAAGTTTGTCTCTCCTCTTGGTGCCCATGTGATGTCTTGTGCTTTGATCTAAATTCTTCTCGAACAGCCGCCCGGCGCATAACTCGTGTCTTGGATGCAAACCATGTCGCCCCGTTTCGTTTCTTAGCTACGACATGACGCCATTGGCTTTGGTCGATTGCTGCATTTGGCAATGTGTCGCCCGAAGACGGCGCGGCGCGGGGCCGTTGCCTCCGCCTTCGTGCCACTGGAGGCTATTATTGTCTGTGGGTGGAATGCAGTATGACATGTGGTTACTGAGGGACGCGTTCCTATCTTTAGACAGGTCGCGGATGCATGAAATGTCTGTGTTTCAGATATCTGCATGTTTCTCTCTCTCTCTCTCCCTCCCGCATGACATGATTATGATGGAAATACTCCATCATCTACTTGATCATCGCCCATGTCTTTCAATTTGTTTGCAGATTCAGGCGGACCGCCCTTGCGAAAATGGTTCGTTCGTTCCACCCCCGGCTTTCCATGCCAGCCAGGGCTGAAGCGACGCCGGACATTTGGTCACGTCGCGCTACTCGTTGCGCTTTTTTCGTTTCCCTTAGGAAGAACAAAAAAAAAAAAAAACACGCCATATCCTTTTCTAGGCCCCGTTTTGGAGTAAACGGGGGGGGGGGGGGGGGGGGGGGGGGGGGGGGGGGGGGGGGGGGGGGGGGGGGGGGGGGGGGGGGGGGGGGGGGGGGGGGGGGGGGGGGGGGGGGGGGGGGGGGGGGGG
>JAKZGU010000017.1:267273-469193 GCA_022837005.1 Calonectria pteridis
CCCCCCCCCCCCCCCCCCCCCCCCCCCCCCCCCCCCCCCCCCCCCCCCCCCCCCCCCCCCCCCCCCCCCCCCCCCCCCCCCCCCCCCCCCCCCCCCCCCCCCCTCCCCCAAGCCAACGCCGTCTCTTCCCTTTTGAGGAGGGAGAGAGAGGGGCGCAGAATGGCGTGGTGTGAATGAAACGTGCCGGCGGTGCGGTGGTGGCCCCGACGCCTACAAGGTTTACGACCGTGGCGATCAACGCCCGCAGTTCTGGAAATGGCGAAAAAAAGTCAATTGGGCGAACCCTTGCGTTCGCTTGCTGCTTGCCGGGCTTGAAGAAAGTTAATTGGCACAGAAGAACCCTTGGCTGATCGCTGCCCTTTGGGGAAGGGTCTTGTTAACCTTGATCATGGGCCACACTATGACAAGGCTCCAGGCGCGACAGAGCCACTGTATTATGCATTCGGGTCAGCTTGGAGAAATATGGTGCAAAGCCGGATGCTGTCATGTATGTTTACATGTAAATTATCGAGTTGCCATATCCTACTGGATGTATACCAAATAAATATGTCTGCCTACAAGCTTATATGCCTGGAAACGCCTGCTTGTCCAATGTAAATCCACGTCATCTACCTTCATCATGATCGCTCAAAATATGGGTATAATGCGATTGCAATCTTCATTCTTCACAAGCTCGCTGACATCTGTCGCAAGCTCCAACAACATGGCAAAGAGGAAGGTCCGGTAAATGAGCAAGTCGTCCAGCGGATGCTGGGCAGACCTCGGGAACCTGAACCCAGCGTCCGTTCCCGAACCCTCGAGCTCCCAGAGCTGGTATATTTTGCTCAGCTCCTCCTTGACAGCCTCGATGTCTATGCTCACGGGCGACCAGGGATCGCCATCGCCCATCATCAGGCGCTGCTCTTCTTCCTGGCGCTCTTCATCTATGTAGCACCGCTCCGCAGTGGCGAATCCACGGTTGAGGGCCCCTGTTAAGTAGCCAAGCTTGTGCAGCAGCTCGTTTACTTGTACGGATATGCTTTTCGTTGCGAAGTTAAATGGCCGTGTCGATAGGGGTTCGACTTTGCACAAGGCAAGAATGCGGCTGCACCAACCGGAAGACACGCTCAGCGACGTAGCTCTGCACCGGAACACATCTGAGGAGACGTGCGTATCTAGCCATTGATCGATGACACTGACTTCCTTAAGGATGGAAGTTCTGATGAAGCCAGGTGAATCACCACAATTCACAGCCCATTGCTCCGGCCCCGCGCAATACGCTCTAAAGGCCTGGTATGGCGTGTCGTCTCCTCCAAGGTTCGCCCAAGGGTACTGGGCCGATGGATCGTGGGTGTCCGCAAAGTGCATCTCCCAGGTTATCATATCCTGACCGAGAATATTCCATCTAGGAATGCGGCTAGGGAGCTCCGCCCCGGGGAACAGCAGTCTTTTCCAATCATACTGACCCAACGACCATAGCCGACTTAGGCACAGCAAAGGCATAACCTTTTCGCGAATGCGAAAGGCCTTTGTGGGAAAGACTACTGGAGGAAAGTAGTGATACTTTGCGGACATGACCACGGCGGGAGACATTCTAAGAATCTCGAAGAACTCGTAGACATCTGCGTTTTTCGCAGCCGAACACCAGCATGGCTGAAGAAGACCGGGGACGGAGCGGCATTTCTCGCCCGCGTCACCGCAACCCGGGCAGTTGTTCAAGTCCTTTGCAAACATGATGCAATCCTGGTCATACGATGCCGACAGGTGAAATCGATTCGACTGCAACAGCGGCTTCCATTGTCGGTGTCTCGGAGGGATATGCCCTGAGGCATACGCGAATGACAACCTGAGTCGCCGCAGCATCTCTGCTCGATGTGCGACGGCTGGTTTGCGCCGCGGGTTGTATGTCTGGAAGACGCCGAAGGGTCCCAAAAGCGGATGGGTGCGGAAGACTAGCTGGAACTGATCGCACTGGACGGATGGGAAGCCAGACTCTGTTTCCACCAGCAGTCTTGGGGTAGTTGGGAACGCCGCCAAGCATGAGAATACAACCAGGTCAGTCATGGTAGCATACGCCGGAGCTGCTGGGAGATCGGAAGGCATGTAGTCTGTGCCAATGGCCTTTTGATCCCACAAGTTCGGGTCGTCAGTGAGGGTAAGCGTCAGGAGAGCTAGCCAAGTAGCTGGAAAGTACTCGTTCATGTCCTTGGACTTGTTCTTGGGACCACGAACGCCGTCCAACTCGGGACTCAGCATCAAAGGCATGGGTTTCTCCAACTTGGCATCCATATCCGGCCAAGCATCCCAGTTGTCTCTTACGCGAGACAGTATCGGAGTGTAGGCTATGTTCCTGTAGCGAAGCTCGCGGAAGTCGAACTGCCGGTCCGATAGGCCTGCCCACGGACCGAGAGCATAGTGGCTGCTCTTGTGCCGCCCTGGCCCTGCTGCCAGAAGCCCCTGGCCGATGGTGAGGGCTGCGAAAAAGAGGGCGATGATACCAATAACTAGTGTCACGCCGAAAGAGAGCGGGTCCCAATTGTACTGGTTGTTGTTCTCTTGCAACTCGCTCAGTATGCTAACGGCAGCCTGGAGTATGCATTCTGTCGTGTTGAGCTGGCATTCCGCCTGCTGCGTTGACGACATGGCCAGGGCTCTTCAATTCGCTGGCCTTGACCTTCGCGATGGATGGATCTTTAATTGAGTGGAACCCCTTGGAGGGTTGAGATTTGGCGCATACTGAACCGTGCCGGGGCTGTGAGTTCAAGCGAGGGGGAACTTGCGCGTGTTGCCAAGCTCAAGATGGGTTACAGGACCCAAAAGTCCGGGGGTATTTGATGCAGCTCTATTGGGGACAGAATCACCATAGCAAAGGAGATGTTGAAGCTGGACTGGGGCCGAATTGCATCTCGTGCGGCTGAGCTTAGTCAGCGGTAAGCCTTTTTGGTCGAATTTCTAACATCCCTGGCATCCTTCTGACTGTCATTTGGGGGCCGCATGTGGCTTTTGATCGATGCGAACATGTTCGACAGTATCTAAGTGCGGCTATGTTTGGTTGATATCCAGGGAGCAATTGACATTTGTAAAGCTCCGTTTGGCCTAAAACGCTCTTGCAGGAAAGGAAGGCTGTGGTGTGCGGAGGGCTGGCATTAACACGAGGAAAGCAAATTACACAGCTAGAAACTTCTTCATTTTATGCCCACTGGGAATTTATTAATTCGATCGAATAAATTGATCGGTTCTATGTTCATGTTTTTGCTTTCTCTTGGTCTTGTCGCCATTATTTCTTCGTCCAAACCTAGTTCTTCAGCTTCATTTTTGACCATCCACCAACTCTGCACAAAATGCGATTCTTTTTGAGTAATCAATACGGCATATATCGCCAATTGGAAACAAGGGTTTCTTTATTTAGCGGCAAACCAGGGGAACTCATTCGAGGCGCACATCGCCCTTTGGACGCCTGGATGGATGGTTGCTCTGCTTACAGTGCCACGCGATGATTGACAAGAGAATGCAAAATTGGTAGACTTTTTTCTTTTATTGGGTATATGTGAGCTTATAATAACTGTGACGTAGCTCTTACAACCTGAGGATTGGTTAGCGAATAGTTGTCTTATGTTTACTCTTGATGACAAGTATTGACTGGGTCATCTCAGCTCACCGGTCCCGTGGACTTCAGCACATCAAGTATAGGAGGTTAACCGTCGCTGTTGCATTCAATTTTACTCCTTGATTATTTTATGCTAGTTTTCTAGACCATTCTTGGAATGTGGTGCCGTTGAGCCATGGCAAACCTCCTTTGTCTTCCATTTTTAGATGGTGGGGTTATTTGGAGTATGCAAGTACTGGAACCAACATATTCCTTAATCATACTTCCTTTTTATTCGAAAATTACATTTTATTGACATGCTACGTGGTGTTGGTTCGACTTACGTTCTGCCTATTGTGGGCGATTTGATTGGTAAAGAGAATCTGCATGACCAACAGACCAACAACGAAATTGATGGCAGCCTAAAACTGCTGCTGCGTTCATCCACGTTCCAGGATATTGAGAATGAAAGGAATATTCAGTATTAATCTACAAAAATAACACGCGAAATTACGAATCGGGAACCATGAACGACCTTGGAACAACGGAGGAAATGGCACCAGGTTCTGCTCCGCCTCCCCCGCCTCCTCCTCCTCCTCCGCCCCCGTCACTCCCTCTGGCGCCAAAGGCGGAAAGACTGTCGCCATTTCCCACAGGTATTGGACCTGTGCCAAATTCTCAGACGCCACAAATGACCAATGGTGACACGGAACCAGTATACTACTTCTTTTACGGAACTCTCATGCGCCCGGAGATTGTAAAGGGTGTTCTCAACCTAGATACTGAGCCAGAGCTCCGAGAATCCAAGATCATCGGTTACGAAGTTTCCGTCTGGGGCCAATACGGAGCGCTCGTAAACGGTCAACCCGACCATGAGGTCCAGGGGCGCTCATACATTGTCGAGTCGCCGGAACAGGAGTTGAAGCTAGCACACTACGAAACTGGTGCGTACAAGATGGTGCCGTGTCTTATCGAGTTCACGGACGGAAAAACGCCAGAAAAGACGGATGGTTACACGTTTGTGTACGCTGGAGATGCCCAGGCGCTGAAGGAGGGTCGCTTCGATCGTCAATTGTGGGAACTGCAGATGGGCATGCAGCTACCGTCCCAGTGGCACAATGGGGATCCATGAGATACAATCGATAGCTGCCCATACTGAATGCTGCGGCCTAAGTCTGTGTTTGATTGGGTGCCTTATCGGCTAGCTCATACAACGTTCCTTCAGCTAGTTACTATCGGAGACGATATGGTCAAACCTCTTGCGTCGTATCACAATGCGACGTTCAATCTGAAAGGGGATGGTCTATTTGACAGGCTACACAGTGTTATAGAAGGCTGTTCAGAGTATCAAGTCTTCAATTTGAGAAGAAACGACTTGATAGAAGCCGAAGATGTAAAATGTCATTGTCATTCCACTCAAGTGTCAATTTCTCCCAATTGACCAATCGTAACCATCGGATGGACGTAACCATCGATTCGAAATGATACATACCCGGTTCTATCTTGACCCATGAAGATCTCCGCATGGTTCCTGGTAAAATGTGATACCGTCCTTCCGGTTCAGGTCCGATGCAGTTTTGTAATGTCCATTTGTGGTGCCTCCGGTGGTGGCTGTGGAGCCTTCTCCCAGCATCTTGGGTCTGTTACACATATGGTGGAATTAGCGAGCCCCGAGGTTCTTCATCATGGTAGTATTGATTGCAACCGTGATTTGAAATGTCGGGCCATCGCTAAGCGACAACCAGGTCGCGTGGCCCATGGAGTATCGGGCAACGTGGAGAAGTTGATAGCGAAAGCGTGCTGGGCCGGGGTTAGAAGAGCGCTAGCGGTCCCGACAAGGCGCTCTTGGTAATGGAACGGACAGAGGAGAGGGCAGGGAAAGGTTACGTTACATGGCTATCGAACGTCGCACAGGCCACCTACCGTTTATCGTTGTACCCATACCGGTAACGCCTCCACAGCAAAGAAGCAAAACCGACCGCTCGCGAGAACGCAGACCAGCAGCCAAGGCCGGTAGTAAGCCTGATGACGCTTGGCTTTGTTCACCTTCATTCAGTAACTACCGAGAGTATGCGCGTCGCGGCTTTGCACATCAGCTGACGGCTGGAGGACATCCATTCGCGCGGCCTGCAGGAAATCGGGACGATCAGGGGGCAGTGCGATGCGCTCAGCGGGCTTTTGCTCCTCCTGTCAGCACTTGGGCGCCATGACATGCTTTTCTGATGCAGGCCAATCGCCGACTGGAGGGCAGAGGAAGCTTCTCACCGTGGCGGCGACAATGGCGTTTTCCCCAACCATGCCACTAGACGGCTAGTATCTATTGTTAGAGCATTCACGGCACGGGAGAAAGTGGCACCCTCGTATTGCAGACGGCCAGGACAACAAGCTGCACTGCTGCGGGCTTGCTCTGCTCTCTAGCCATGGCGACATGAGACATGCGGCCAGCGCCTCTCTCCAAAAAAATGTCAGGTAAAACAGCAGACATGGAGAATCGCGGGGGAACGCGAATCAGTTGAGGAGGCGAGCGCCAAGACGTGCGCTGGGTCTGAGAGGCGAAACTGGCAGATTTTCGGATTATTCTTGCCCAATGCCGCCACCTACCTTCCTTTTCAGATGTGGCCCCCGGAGCCGGCTCTCAGTTGTTGCAGCAGGGCAATCACGGCCGAGTCATAGCGGGTACCCGCTGGGCCGTAGAGGGGGGATGAGTGACGGTTTGAGCACTCATCACGGGGGCTCGCCCATTCGGGCCTTTCCCTCGTCTGAGGTGGGGAGCCCTTATCGATCTGGGGAAATGGCCTGGCGTGGTCGCAGCGGGTTAGCGGTTGGAGGACCAGCAGAGGCGACGGCGGCCTCTGCAAAACGAGTGGGCTGTGGCGACTGGTCGTGTGCGTCGCAGCCCGTCGCCCGCCAAATAAGCTTGATTGACGAACGACGGACGGGGAGCGTGCCTGGGCCAGATGTAATCAGTTTACATCAAACTCAGGTCAAACGCTGGCCGAGATGCGACGACGTTTGCGTGGACAAGCAATTTCATCAGTAACAACAGCACATGCAAAGGCTGAAAGAGGACCATACAATGCATGCCTTGCCCGTGCTACCGCCGGGGCCAATCAGCCCTGATTCTTGGCAATGGGCGTCAGTCCATGGGCACCCGATTGTAATCAGCTTTTTTTTTTTCCCGGCTTATTAGGGTGGGTTTCTAAAATGGCGGCCGACCCCGTTCATCTCGGCATTCCAATTTGACCAAGGCGAAGTCATTCATCGGTCCATGACGAGAAGAATGAACATAGAGGAAAATCGAGAGAGTATGAAGGGATAAGAAGCGACAAAGAAAGAAAAAACACCAGCAAATCTTCGATCAAGCCCAACATGATGAATTGATTGAGGATTACTTGGTCCAATCATCTCGCCTGTGCCCCAAGCCCCTGTCGTGTTGTGGAGCACCCACTCAGACGCTCGGGTCTGGCCGTGTCCTGTCTTTGGATTGTTTGGACATGAGACATGAGACATGTCTGCTGCCCTTGATTGAAGGGCCTCGTGGGAAACGCTGCACGCTTTCTCCCCCCTTAGGCGATCACTTTAGCCTGTGTTCTTCTTTTTTCGCTTCTTTTGCCTTTATCACCTCTCGCCGTCTCCTCTCCGCCTCTCGTTCCTCCTCCTCGTGTGTGTGTCTGGCAGCCTCTCAGTCGCCACCATCACCATTCGCATTGCCGGAGCTAGCCCCGCGACGGCATCGGGCAACACGAACCCAGCCCTTTCGAGCAATCCTCCCTCCATCCTCCCGCGACACCACCATCGTCCATCTGCCGGTCGCCAGCCATCAGGTGCAACCAGCCAATATCTCCTCCTCCCCTCCCCCGCCTTGTCACGTAACCAGGCCGCGCCTTGAGGTCTTGCATATCTCGTGGCTGATATGCATCCGCTGGGGGTCACTACCACGTTATCCACCCACATCTCACGTCGCCGATAGCTAGGTTGCTACCTGCCATCCGCTGATAGCGTGCCGGCCAAACACCCTTGATTTGATCCCTGTCCCTTGATGCGAGGGTTATTTTTGGCCATTTTCCCCAGCTCTCCCTCTCTCTCGCCTTGCATTAATAAATTCAATCTAGACCCCTACCGAGCTTGCCCTCTCGTTTTTTCCTTCCCCTATCCGGTCCCCCAATCTCGATTCTATTAAACCCATCGAGGCCGCCCCTCCCCCCACAGTGCTCTTTTGCTCGGGCCTTTTTCTTCAACCACCTTTGACAAAAACAAAAAAACGACCATGGCTGACGAGAAGCAAGCGCATGAGGCTACGGCCGACGCTCTCGCGCCGCTTGACGCGCCTGCCCCAGAGGAATATGTGGACCGTCCCGCCGGCTGGATCTACAGAGGCTTCAAAGTGGGCAACAAGGAGGTTTGGTATGCCTCGCCCAAGATCCAGCTCTTGATGGTGTCTATAGTGTGTTTCCTGTGCCCCGGCATGTTCAATGCCCTGAGCGGTCTCGGTGGTGGTGGCCAGGTCAGCGCCAAAGCCCAGGACCATGCCAACACGGCCCTGTATAGTACATTTGCTGTTGTCGGTTTCTTTGCCGGCACCTTTGCCAACCGTCTCGGTCTTCGTCTGACCCTGTCCTTCGGTGGCCTTGGCTACTGTGTCTATGCCGCATCCTTCCTGTGCTACTCCCACACCTCCAACATGGGCTTCACCGTCTTCGCTGGTGCTTTGCTCGGTGTCTGCGCTGGTCTCCTGTGGACTGCCCAGGGTGCCATCATGATGTCGTATCCCCCCGAGGAGAGTAAGGGTCGATATATCTCGTGGTTCTGGATGATCTTCAACATGGGCGCCGTCATTGGTTCTCTGGTAAGTCGTCAATCCCCAGTCCCACACAAGCTTCAAGTCCGCTAACATTGCCTGCTAGATCCCCCTGGCCCAGAACATTCACAAGACTGCTGGTCCCGTCACTGATGGAACCTACGCTGCCTTCATCGTGCTCATGTTCATCGGCGCTGTGCTCGCCCTTTTCCTCTGCGACGCCGACAAGATTGTCCGAGAGGACAACACCAAGGTCATCCTGATGAAGAACCCCTCGTGGGTCACCGAGTTCCAGGGTCTTTGGGAGACTCTCTCCTCGTCTCCCTGGATCCTGCTGCTCTTCCCCATGTTCTTCTCCTCCAACATCTTCTACACCTACCAGAACAACGGAATGAACGGAGCCCACTTCAACGTCCGCACCCGCGCCCTCAACAACCTCCTGTACTGGCTCGCCCAGATCATCGGTGCCTTCATCTTCGGCTACGCCCTGGATCTCGGCCAGGTCCGCCGCAGCGTTCGAGCCAAGGCCTCCCTCGTCGTCCTCTTCGTCCTGACCTTTGCTATCTGGGGTGGTGGTTACGCCTGGCAGAAACAGCAGGTGTCGCGCGCCGTTAGCTCCACCACCGAGTTTGAGACCGAGAAGGTCGACTGGACTGCCGGTGGTAAGAAGTTCATTGGTCCCATGTTCCTCTACTTCTTCTACGGCTTCTACGATGCCGCTTGGCAGACCTGCATCTACTGGTACATGGGTGCTCTGTCCAACAGCGGTCGCAAGGCTGCCAACTTGGCTGGTAAGTGAATTGCAGCTCGAACCGAATTATTGCCGCAGTATTAACTAACAACCCACAGGTTTCTACAAGGGTATCCAATCTGCCGGTGCCGCCATCTTCTGGCGCCTGGACGGTCTCGAGAAGCCCTACAACACCATCTTCGGCGCCACCTGGGGCTGCCTCGCCGCTTCGCTCCTCTTCGCCGCCCCCGTCATCTTCACCCGCATCCAGGACCACGTTTCCATCGAGGAGGACCTCAAGTTCAGCGACGAGACCATCGAGGACGTCATCGCGGGTCCCAATGAGACCAAGGGAGCCCCAGAACCGTAAACGGGCGCTGCCTTTTTTGTCGTTTTGAAACAGTTACATTGCGGTCGGAGTTTATATATAATAGCATTATTGTTATCTAATGACGTGACGGGATGGGAGAGGGAAGCGTACATGAATGGAATATGTGATACCTGGTTGGTCTGACGTACAGCATGTGGGATTTGAGGTTTCAGGAGTACAATACCAACCCTTTGGGCAGGAGGAACCTACCAGATCAATAATAACCTATTCAACTCCATTTTCGTTTTTTTAATCTCCATCAAAACAATTGTTTTCGTAGTCACCGGTCTGATATCTGACAAGGCGTCATGTGCATTCAAGTTAATGTCCATCAACCTAGACACAACCTTCAAACAAACGCAAATCATCGCGACTTATGACACGAAACTAGTGTTGAACTGGATCTAAGAAAATTCCACATTATACTGCTCTAGGTCTGACAATACAGTATTATTCATTTGCGGTATTAATACCCAGATACCAAAGTTGCCTAAATTCATGAAGCTTCGCACTAATGTTACAAGTTGGTATTATACTGTTTTTTAAATACTGCAGTTACGAAGAAGAAGAAGAAGAAGAAGAAGAAGAAGAAGAAGCCGTGGTAGAGGTGGAGGATGCCGCCAATGAGCTACTTCACGCGCATGTGCGCACGCGTGCGGCGATCGTGTGCAATCCAACTCCTGTTACGAAAAAGAACTTGAGGCTGGGAATCTTGGCCTGTATTGTTATTTTTGTATGGATCGTAGACGCAGCATAAGAACAATTGAAGGGGGCGAGTAGAGGGAGAGAGTTAGTGGTTAAACAAAGGGAAATTCTGACGGAGTAATCAAAATTCCAGAGGACATTGGCTTCGTAAAGGCACTAGACATTGTGTTTGACAATGGTGTGGTTAAGTAAATTATAGAGGTTGGCCCATAGATGCCAATAATCCTGGGTCAGTATTTTATGCCGCCTTGGGTCGGAATGCTTCAAGTTCCAGAGGCTAATTTGTTGTCTCGCCTTTGAATCCATGCAGTTGGTACCAATGAAGACATAGTGCAAGATACAGAACAAGATTTGCATTCCAGCAAAGCCTCTATAGTTGCCAGTTACTATGCCAAGGATAAGATGAGCAGAAAGTCTCCAACCCAAGTGCTGGCATCGCTAAATTGTTCTCGTCAGGGAGGACTAGTCTGACTATATCACAAATAACAGCTACACTACATAGCCACCTTAGTGCTTCCTAAATTACTTTTTCACTTTTCTATTAGAAGTGAATTGATGGCTCCTCAGCCAACTCGAATGACTACGAATAACCGTGCACGATTGCGACTTGAGGGCTCCCCAGTCAGCTGCACCTTGTACAGACTAATTCTTCGCTCCAGCTTGACGTAGCTCAGTCTGAAGTCTATTCTCTATTGCAATATCTTGCGATGCTTTCTTCTTTTCGAGCCCATTTCCGCCTCTGAGAATTTTGCTGCATCCCTCATTCAGATGTTTACGACGAGGACCGAGACCAACGTAGTTTTGCAATCTTTTATCAATGCCTCTCCTCAACCATGACAGCCAAACTTTTGTCCACCGCTAACAAGGCCTAGGGGCGAGCTTTTGGTAAAGGCCCATATACTACGTTCAACATGGCCGATTTATACAGTTGGGTCAAATCGAACAGGGCTCACGACGGTTTCATTCCACTGAATTTGCTACCAATACAATTGCTAGGGAAGTTTGGCGTCATGGAACAGCTCGTTGAAGAGTATAGAAACCAGAAACTTACCATAGATTAAATATTAACTCCAGTAGAGAGGTAAAGAAATACCACCAAGGCAAAAAGTTAGTGCAGCTGACTACCCTGCACTTCGACTCGCGTATGCTGCGTGGGCGTGCTTCCGAGAATCAGTGTATTTGACAATCACGAATCAATAGTGTTTTAAATAAAACCTAATTATTGAAAGAAAAGAAATCAGTTATTATCCGTCTGATTGGGAAGTTACTGTTGTATTTTTGGATGATGCTCGGACATCGATGTTTAGAATAATGGCTACAATAAGTTCACGGGTATCAAGTGCACGCACAATTTGAATGAGAAACAATGGATATTGGGATAATTAAAGCATAGATTTTTCAGGGATAAAAATAGCGTCAACTCTGTTTTCAAAGATGCCGTCTCATTCCAGTTGCGAGTCAAAAGCGGTGGCCTGCAGCAACGTTTACCGCTTTCGACGTGAACAGGTTGACGTGGAACCTTATGCCTGAACCGGAAGATTTGCTTTTAGTGTTTTCCAACGTTACTCGCATCTCCAAGATTTGCAGCCTCGCGAACCAAGTGGCTAGCCCTTAGTGAGATCCGATTTACCCGGATGACCATGGGCCTGTGGATGCCCTGATTCAAGCCGCCTCCGAAGGATTATTTAGTTGATTGATCCTTTTAGGTAAGAACGCGTTATTTACATCCTGATATTTTATTTCATGTACCTGTTTATCGGATGGATTAAACATGTCTATTCCAGAAACAATCAAGTTATTATACATCATTGGAGTGAAAAATAATTTTCAATGTGATGAAGCTGAGCCATGCTTGTGTTGTTTATTATAGTTAACTGAGTAAATTAAATTACAGACAGTCCCGATGTGGGAAGCTGACGTATTACAATAATGATCGACATAAATTTGGAATGAACCAAAAGTGTACCAGTTTCTCCCATGGCCATCCTATGCATTACCATGTTCTAGGACGCCAGTGTACTTTGTTTCGATGTTGTGCGGCTGGAATGTGGACCTCGATTCCGTCCTGCTGCTGTGATAAGACCCTTTTCATGTTAGAAGCAGAGTCCCATGCAATCTGCCCCCCCAAACAAAGGATTGCAGTCATCTCTTGGGTCATCGTAACAGCTCAAGCCGGCTGGGCACGGCCTGCCAGCAAACCCGCCACATTGTTGGGTGTCGCCGGGAATGCAGATGCCAGGCAGATCGGGAATCATGTACAGTCTATAGGGGAATCGAGAATCGCCAATGCAAATAGACGTGTCGTCGCATTTGGGAGGGTCCATGCTGAATCCTCCGCAGCGAGGGTATACCTTTCCGCAAGTGCCTTCGCAATCAGTCGAGAACATGCAGGTCTGATTGTAGCGATCATATGGAACACAGGGCTGTCCATTCGGACATTCTATGCCATCGCCACAACTGTTTTCTATCGCGGGGTCGTAGACCTGAGGCTCGTGGACTGGAGGCACACTGATCGGGGGGAAGCTGAGGGGAGGAAAGCTAAGGGACGCAGTTCCCGCGATCAGGGAAGCAATGATGTAGATGAAGAGCATCTTAAGATTGTGGGATAACAGTAAATGGCGAAGGGCGAGGTATTGTTTGACAAGGAAATGAGAACAAGCGGCAACGTCTGATGCGTGGCCGGATGGTGTAGATTCTCAACATGATCACTCGGATGGTCTTTTGTAATTTGAAGGGACTCGTTTAAGCTTACCATGATTACTCCGATACCTTATTTTTAGGTTTGTCGGAGATGGAGTACGCACGCGGAGCGGCACGCACCATGCTGCGTGAGTTTATCCGCAAAGAACGGTGTCAGCATTCCAAAGATGCCTTGTACAAACGCGGGCGATCGGGCCGATCATATCCAAGAAGCTTGCTTGGCGAGAAGATCTATCCAAAGTCTACTTGATTAAACTTCTTACTCTGAAGTTACAAAATAAATCCACATGTACATAATTAATGTTGGAGAAGTATTCTGAAGTGAATAATAGGAGAATGCGGATTTGGCACTCCCTGGGCAATCTGTGCTAACAGAGGGTACAGTTGATATATCTGGTCGTGCTGAGTTGCGCGACCCTCTAGGGTGAGCGATGTAGCACCCATTAATGAGTATCTCCTTCGCATATTGCTATTCCAATTCCTCCGCTTCTACAATCATTTTAAAATTCCAAGACAACGCCTAGCTCAACGAGCGTAAAAATGATTTCCGCATTCGTAGCTAACCGTGTGGCCTAGATTATCATTCTTACACAATGTTGTGACTAAAACGACGTCTGTTTTGGAACTAGATGCTCTGAACGAAGAGCCCCATTTGTCGGCCTTGGCAGGGTGACCGGGCCTGCTGTATCAACTAGTTCAGTCCGAGCTCGTATCGATTAACAAGTCGTGTAGAATTCCAAAAAAGAATTCGGTAATAAGTGTTTCATTATCCCCGGGTATACCCCTGTGGCTAATCTTGCCGATCCTTCGGCCCCGGGCCCCAACTTCTCACAACGCAATACCGGTACTCTGGTCGCGTGGTGTTCTTCCTTTACCACAGAAGAGCCTGCTCCGTAAACGGAAACGGCCGATGCCAGTTGCCGGGATCCGATATATGTCGGCTGACCCCGAGCCACGGCAGTGGGACCACGAGCGCTGTTTGGGGGCCATTTCGGAGTCCTTCTTCATTCAAGACTGCACAAAGAATCCTGCCCAGGATCCCGCGACCTCCTCATTTGTAATACATGAAGGGCATGCGATACATGTCGAACACTTTAGGGATTCGGGATTCTCGGCAATACCTGCTCGAGGCTAGAGCCATGGTCAATGACGTGAAGGAGTTGAATGCTAGTCGTGGAGCTGAAATTTGGGAAACAGGCATCAGGAATTAAAGTGGATATCTTTATATTTAGCTTCTATTCAACCTTCATTGTCAACTAGCCGCTGCTACGTAAGAAATATCCTGGACAGCCCTAGCTACATGAGCCACCCCTAACCCAATTACCAGCCACAGTTAGCAGGAGAGTAATTCAGACTTTTATCTGATTGGATCAGCATGCCGATGTTGTTCTATTGATAGTACGTGTTCTTTGCCCCGGGATGGGGACATGACCCAACAGTAAACACGCAGGTTGGGTGGTATCGTTGCACTGCCATGCATACTTTATCCTTCCGAGTGAATAAAGCAAGGGTCAAGTGGGCCAAGGGCACTAAATGGATTGTACAATCTGCGACCACTTCGGCTACTCGGCAGAAAAGATTGGATCCAGAGTCCACAAAAACCTGCAAGGGTCTCCGGGCCGAAGCCTTGGCGCGATAGGGCTTCTGGTACCTTTTGGAATTTGCTGGGCTGAAGCAAGGCAATATCACGTCGATCAATTGATGCTAGATCGGAATACCACTGACCTCCATATTGGTTTTACACCGTAAAGTCATGCAGGAATTTACTGCGAGGCGCAGCATGGGACTTCGGGACTTCCTAATTCAGTTTCTAATTTATTCAACCTTGGCACTGCTGCTTCGTCTGAGCATATAAAGACTGAATCCAGCGCCTCGAAATGTTTCCCAACCACTCAACTCAGCCTGACAGCGGTGATAATTACAGACAATCATCTTTGGCAGCTCATCAAGATGCGTTCTTTCATTCTCTCTCTTGCCCTTGTGGCGTCAGCGGCTTGCGCCGATGTTAAAATCATCTGGAGTCACGACAAGACTGCCAGAAACACATCGATCAGTGTCTTTGAAGACTCGAAGCTCATTGCTCGGAGCTGCTCAAGTCTGCTCTCTACTCATGATGAAGTCATCGACTTCACTGATGTAGACGACAACGGGTTTGGAAACTTTACTATTGGTGAGGCCAAATACCTGGCTCATTCCGTTCCGGCTCACTCCGGAGGACCGGTTTGCATCAAGAAGTACAATGCCCAAGTCGCTGTTGTCGAATGCACCGGTATCACCTGGACTGCCTCTGACGTGGAGGCTGAGGACAACTGCCACGACGATGTCGATGTTAAGGAACATATTCGTTTCTTTACTTCGACCAGCCGCGTGCCAGCGAACGAGACCTTGATTAGAAACCCAATCCCTTCGCGACGGGACCTCCGTCACAGCGACTCCCGCAAACGTGCACCTCTTCCCCCGGATTGCAATTATATCACAACGACGTCGATTCAGGGTGATGGTATGTTTTGCAGCTAGTTTTAACAAAGATCTTGAGCTAACATGAGTGAAATAGGCGACCCCCACCAGAACTTCTTTGACAAGCAAATCTCTGTACGAAATACTCCAACAGTGCTAAGGCGGTTGAGAGATCAGATTACTGACCGATTTCAATAGCAAGTTATCAACTGCGGTGCATCGCCATCCTGCTCTGCGGGCCACTCTGATTCACAGTCTTACTCGATCGGCTGGTCCTCTGACATCAGCGCTGATAGTTGGATTTCTGGTGGATTTTCCGTCCAGAAGGAATGGTCCACTGGTAATGATTATACTTGTTATGGCAGCTCAGGTGATTCTGTCTGTGTCTGGTATAACACGGCCCATACTGCTTGTAAGTACTAAAGAGTATCCGCGGATGGGTTGGAATTTTGCTCATGCCGGCTCCTAGATACTGTGGCAAACTATGAACACGACACTTGCAGCACTGGCTGGGTCAAGGACTCGGACAACTTCGTCATGTATTCGCCTAACCAGCAGAACCGAAATGGTGGTTACTACTGTGTCGTTGGTACTTGCAGAGCTCAAGGCGATGCCTATTGGGACAAGTCTGGCCGTGCGGGAGGCCCGTAGGCAGCTTCGCACATACTTGCGATCCGAGCTAGCCAGTAGTGTTAAGCGAAAGAATTGCAAAACACCCAGAATCTCGTTGATCTAGTTAACAGATTCTGTATTTGTACAGTCTTATATAATGCCATTCTTCTCTATAATATATTTATTTCTATTGAAGATACTGGCTGATTCGATGTAAAAGGATGGATACCCATTCATTCACGCTAAATAACCACTCTTGCTTAATTACTGTATCCAATTTGGTGGCATGGCTTCAACCTCTTCATTGTGCGGGGCAACCGCCACGCGGCTCGAAGATGACTGGATTTCAGGCCTCAGATTACAGCACATGAGATGCAGCCACTTGGAGCCAATACACGAATGCTAGTAACCTCTTTAAAAATTTCGCGTCTTTGCTCCCGCAACGTGTTCACTAGCGCACAAAGTCTAGCTGAATGAGAGAGCGCTCCTCTTCGTATCACAACAAGTTTGAGTCCGGTGTTTCTACCTAGAGAGGCATATCAACGTATTTTGTACTCTCTTTCATCCTTACTTTCTTCATTATGAACATTACCGAAGGCATATACTGTGTCATCTGTGGAGCTCCATTCAAACTGCCCTTTTGGGACTTTTCCCTCGATCCAACGCGGTACGAGTCAAAGAAGGTAACTCCCCTATGTTCTTCCACTCTCCACATTTCCATTGCCATATCTGGTTCCATTGAGAATCAGTGTTGCCAGTAGCCATTTCAGCAAGGATCTACAATCGTTTTTGCTCGCGACTTCCTTGGGGCCGTTTCGACTGAAGCCAGTGTAACTCCTCATTGTGTATCCATCAAGCCTAGGTGACTAATATGGCTGTAGTGGTTGGCTGATGCCTGCTTTATCTCCCACGCAAGGGCGGCGGAGAGTTTTGTCGTTACACAGAACGCGAATTTAGCACCAGAATCGTCGGGATAAATATTTAATTGCACGAGGAATGGTGGTATCGAGCGATACCCGGAATTTATTATTGCGCATTCGGTGCTCACCAGATACGACTAGTCAACTGGAACATGGTCAACAACGGAATTCACCCACAGTTAGCGAGCTATTTATATCTGAAATAGTGCATCATGTCGAGGGCCATAGCTTCAGGACTTATTCAATCGGATACACCGTATTATCATCCAACGAATCCGGGGATGTGCTCTTTCCGATCCATGATCATTACATCACGGCAACTCAGCATATGGGCTCATGATATGCTGGCTGTGCTTTGGATCTGACCTTGTCCTCAAATGAGCCGAGTCTACTGGTTGTCTACAGTGCTCTCAAAGCCCGGTACGCCGCGATTGTAGATGCCGAGAAGAAAAGGGCGAAGACGATGGCTATACCGTATAATAATTACATGTGGCAAGGTCTTGAGTTTGACCATAATTACTACGGGGCTCGCCAGTATTAGTCTTATCCCCTTTGGAGAGCACAGGCATACAATGAGGTTTGTTTCATCCTGTGGTCGACATCTGCAGTCTGAATGACTGAATAAACAGCTGATTCAAATGCTTAGTGATATTGTACAAGTCTTATATGGCTTTAGGCTTTCGCTGACTTTATCGTGGAACGTCTTATCGAAATCTCACTATAGAAAGGTGGTTTAGCATCAGATGTCGAGAACTCTGAGGGGGTGACCTACAAAATCGGGACGTCTGATTCACTACTCGATTTACGTCCCTCTTCATCTCTGGAAACATTGCCTCTGGAGATGCTTATCAAGATTATTGATAGCCTCCCAATTATCTCCATCTTGCGCCTGCGACAATGCTCCAAGACCTTGACCTTGCGAATAGTCACTGACAAACTTTTCTGGAAAAAGCAGCTTTTCAAACGCCACACGATTCTGTATCTTTGGGAGAATGGAAGTCTGCAGACCAAAATGGATGAAATCTTTTCACGCTCCAAAAACACTAGGTCCTTGAATTGGAAAGGAGTATTTCAAATTCTCGATCGCCTATTAGACATTGTGGGGGTGAAGAAGGCACCTTGGTCAAATGCTTCATGGGAACTGAAATTGGTGTAGGATATCATTGCTTATTGGTGATCTTCTCAATACACAATACGAAGCCGCATCACGAGAGATTTCGGTGCAGCGGGAAATAACGTCTTAGCATCTTAGCAAGGGTTCAGCTTTCCCAAAACCGCCTCGGTTAGGCGTTGGGTTTTACACTATTTGGTGGTGGATACCAGTACTGTCACTTAGAACTACGAGTGTTATTTCAATTTGATGATTTACCAGAGGTTAACGCCCTGGCCCTCGCAGGGGACTGTTTTCGTTGCTCACACCCTAGATGTATTCACATCCATGATTACCTTGAGACCATAAAAGGGAATGGGGAATTTGGTTTGAGAATAATGAATTAAGTATACCTATTTGGTAAACTGATATCCCAGTCGACAATGGAGCGGTCGCTGGTTGGTATGCGGATCTTGATTCAGTTGTAGATCCATGCCACTGCGTCACCAATTAATCACATGACTCGGAGCTGTCTTATACTCCTACGAATAATGGGCTGTAAATTAAAAAACCCTGATACGAGTCTCACATTTAACATTGACGAATACCGGTCATTAAGGAGGCAACGGGGAATGTAGAACTCGGTGTATTTCGCGTTTCATGTAGCAACGGTGGCTGACGCCATTGCCGAAAAGTATAAAAGAGCATACGCTGTCGCCGCCGTTAGCGCCCGATGATTTTTGATTGCTAGGGCGGTTGAAACTTTGACGTTCTTTCTAGAAAGGGCCTAGAGCGGAAGGCTTTGGTTCGAGGTACTGTCGATGGTGACAATTGTCTACGTCACAGCTAATATTTGAAAATAGTGGTGATTTCGCAAGCGCTCCTTAATACGACCGACTCCGTGGATATTCCATCCTAAATCGAAAGCATACATTTCCCACGGGTGACTGGTAACGTTTCTTTTAGTTTGAGAACTTTCGCTTTTGGTCAATCTGTATTCACATATCTAGCTCTGCTGCGACACATTCACTATGAAAATTCTGAAATCCGTCATCCTTTCGCTTGCTGCTGGTACAGCATGGGGGATACCAACTAAAAATACCCCTGAAGAAGTGTTTTGGCATGAAAAGAGAGAAAGCCATCAATCACAGGGAGGAACAACCTTTTCCTTGAACGAAGCCCGCAATGAACATTTCAAAAAGCGCAACGTTCCGGCTGAATTAGTACGGGCGCGCTTCAAATACAATATGACAGTGTCCTCGAATTTCCGACTGAACCACAAACTCAGCCCGAAAAATAACGGGAAAAATCATGGCACAAAAGGTATACGCAGCTCTTTTCAGAAATCTGGGCATTGAACTCTTTCCTGACAACAACATAGCACCGCGAGATGGATTCGTAGTCAATGTTCCCACGCCCCTTTTCGACTCAGAATACATTCTGCCTGTGGAGATAGGAAACCCACCACAGATTCTTCCGCTGGTTTTGGATACAGGGTCGTCTGATCTGTGAGTGGCAAGACGTCTTCAGTGAACTCACTTCTAACCCGGGATCAAGATGGACCTTTTCATCAGACACGCATCTTTCTTGGATGACTGGCCATGTGCTCTACCAGCCCCAAATGTCTATCACGAGCCATTTGCTCAATGGCTATTCGTGGAGAGTGAAGTACGGCGATGAAAGCGACGCATTCGGCATTGTATACGAGGATACAGTCCGTATCGGAGGAACAAAGGTCGATCATCAAGCCGTGCAGACGGCTGTCAAAGTCGCCAAGCCATTCCACGCAAATACATTTACATCGGGAATACTGGGGATGGCAGCTAATGGTGCAAATAGTGTACAGCCCGTCAGGCAAAAGACGTACCTTTCTAATGTAAGGGACCAGCTTAGCCAACCTCTGTTCACTGCCGATCTTCAAAAGGGTCGTGCGGGAACCTACGACTTCGGCTTCATCAACCAGGGGAAATATACAGGCCAGATAAAATACGAGGACCTCGACAGGTACTCCCCCTTTTGGATGATCACTGCATCCGGCTACCAGGTCGGGAAAGGCAGGTTCAATCGAAAACCCTGGGAGGCCATTGTGGACACTGGCACCACGCTTCTCATGCTGCCTGATGACATGGTACATGCTTACTACAAGGATGTTAAAAGTGCGTTTTACGACGCCGAAAAGGAAGTCGTTGTGTTCTCTTGCAGCGAGAGGCTCCCCGACTTTGTATTTGGTCTCGGCGAAGACTTCCGAGGCGTGGTGCCCGGGCACTACATGAACTATTACACAGACAATGGCGATCATTGCTACGGAGGGATCCAACCGGCAAACGGCGCGCCGTTTGCTGTGATGGGCGATATCCTTCTCAAGGCGCAGTTTGTTGTCTTTGATATTGGCAATTTGCGTGTGGGATTCGCAAACAAGCCAACTGTGCCTCCGCCTTGGAAGAGAAAGTGGAAGCACCAAAGGAGCGATAATGAATCAAGTGAGGAGGAACAAAAGTTCATGATTTAAATTTTGGAGAAAGAGTTGCGAGTCTTTGGATGAAGGGTGGCTCCACACATGGCAAATGCGTCTCATGGATACTCGTTTGCGGACGATGCTCAAAACCGTTTCGTTTTGTTCTCCTCTTTGCTTTCTGGGCGTGGGAGGGCGTTGTATCAGGAAACTATGGATAGGAATGTCGAAATTTTCTTTTGTTTTGTATGACACTACTCGAGACCCCTCCAACCCCTCAACCACGGGTGTGCTTTAGCTTCTTGGAAACCGGATATTTCCAAATCTCGATCTCCCATAGTGTTCTCCATATAATACGCTATCATTCTAAGTGTGGAAGCTAGCGAAGGCTCGAGGTTGATCTCATCAGCAGCTTCTAGGGTTTTGTCTAGGTGTACCATGTCCAGGTTGCCCACCACGTCGGAAACAAATCTCCCGGTATCTGTGCGAAATCCCTTTTGGATCTCACAAACTTTATCAACTCGACCCGCTCGAGTATATCATACCCAATGGATGTATTTTCTTCTGTACTCACGCTCTAACCACGGCCAAATGTCTGGTTCTACCATTTTCTTGGACACACATCGGAATGGGCGCCACACCAATAAACGCGAACTTGTGTCCTGTAACCGAAAATTATATCGATGCTTAAGAAGTTCGGCTTGTGGTACCGTATCTTCTAGATTGGGACAAACTCCCAAATGTTCGTCGTCGAGGAAAGATTGAGGCGAACCTGTCCACGCCGAAGCAACAGGATCTGGCGGACTCATGGAGCCATAGCCCCATCGTTCCTCGAGTGTCTCTAGATAACGTACAACAAAGTCGAGAATGACTGGACTCCCAAGGAGAAAGATGCCTTGCCACTAAAGGGCCACACGTGGTCGCTGAAGCGCAAAAACTTTCGCAAGCAATTCTACGTTTTGATCGTCGATGATTGGTCTCAGAATGCTGAGAATAAAACCCAGCCACGGGCTAACGAGGTTGCATTCAAGATTTGGCTGCCAAAATACACTCCATATAATCGACCCTACAGAAAATGACTGCATACTCAAGGTCATATCACTTTGACTGCCGTAAGCCTTCACCTAGGTACCTCCCATCAATCACCTACCCAAAAAAAGATATTGTCTAAAGATAATATAGTATTATATAAATATAAATATTATTAGGATAAGAAGTATTATATAAACTAAGAATAAAAAATTGCACCTTTATTTTGAAGCTTGGTGGTTGGCAATATACCTTGCCTAGTACCTAAGTGGAGGCTTACGGCAGTCGAAGGGATAATATCGCAAGTCAGCAACATACTGCCGGATAGGGTCAAGTTCCAATTGTGTCTTTTTGCTTCTCTTCCGAAGCGTAGGAATAGGGAAACGTGGTCGTAGGCCATTGTTCCGACAAAAAGGGAGCGCGAGCGCTGCTAAAAAGGCGGCTGTGACAGGAGCCAGGGAGTCGGACTTTTTCCCTGTATAGGTGCTAGGCTCAAATCCATACAAGTTGCAAAGTTCAATGAGAAGCTCGGTGGCCTGACTCGAATTAGGTGCCCGCTCATTTGGTGCGCATCGCGCGACCTCGTCAGCTGAAATTGTGAATGTGACGGATCCAGGGCAGAATGCGGACCATGGAGCGTAGCCTTTTTCTTTTGCAGACTAGCTGGGTTTAGGCGAGAGAATAGCACACAGCCATTTTATCAAATCATGTGATGCTGATGTTCTCAAGGTGAGATTAACGTGCCCCTCCTGCGCTCAGAAATCCTTGATAGAGGTCGGTTGCAAAGCGTCTTCAGTGTATACGGCAGTTTTGCGCTGTAACTCCCAAAGCCGCACAGAAAATATGTATGACCAGCATAGAGTCAGAATCAATAGACCCCGTGGAGCATCTACATTGCCTTGGCTGCCATGCTGCCCATAGCTTCCGTGGTGGTGGAAATCAGGCTGTGATGACATGAGACATTCGATTGGCGCAATAAACGAAAGAGCAAAGAATTTTTTCACGCCGTACAAATTTGCCATGTCCAAGTCCTCATGGCTAGATTCATTTGATTCAAAATCTGGAACATGCCACAGAAGCCGCCTGCTGATTGTCTTTCTTGGGAGTAGTCGTGGTAAAGCAAGAACGTCCTTTAACATAATGGCAGGGTCGTGGAGTCCACGCGGTAAATAGCCTCGAGGAAGAAATGTCGCTTCTTGAACTATTCGAGTCCAAGTTTCACGTCCTTGGTGTTCCTTGCGACACATGTTCGAATTCCCTCTATTGTTGCTTGTTATTTCAGAATATGTGGAGTTGAGGGGTTTCCTGTTCCTCAAACACAACCCTGGTGTATGGACATCTGTTCACGAGCGAATCGGGGAGTTGTAACACTAGGTCTTCAGGATTATAGAAAATTAGACACTAATAATGAATATATTTTAATGAACAAGTTCGATGGATAGAAATTATTATTTGGCTCATGTGTCTTGGGAACGAGAACAAATGACCGTTGTGGACAGCGCCCATGGGACTGGCCCTACACAATCCGTCGACATGCATCACGTGATAGCAAATGTTGGGAGACATTTGAGCAGTGAATTTACACGTCAGGTGGGACATTCTGGTTAAAAATGGGATAGACTGATCCACGGCGAAGTGACCAAACACACCTGGGAGACCACTTGGTAGAATAACAGCGAATGGCCAACTCAAAGCCTACGTCGATTGGGGGCGGCGATAGATCAACTCTTAAGGCGCTCCAGGACTTTCTAACTGGTTGAATGACCAAGGATAGCGCGATGTAGATGAAAGGATGCGAGTGGATCCCGGCCGTATTAAGAGATTGCAAAGGATGCGGCTGCAGTAAGCAGCTTCTTGAATTAGAATGCCCCTAGCTCCTTCAAGATAAGGCTGCAACGGCAGTGCAGTGCGGAGAAGCTCAACGGACAATTCCCATTGGGCAATTGACCACTGTCCCACCACAAAGAACTTGTCACCGTGGGATTCCCTACTGCCTTGCAGGTATCAACAAGTTTCATGTATTGATTTAGCAAATTTTAATCCCCACCAGCACTAGACAAATGTGCTCCGCGATCAATCATGTCCCGCGATACGGACGGATAATTGGCGCAATCTTCTCAATAAGTGCCGATCAATTCCAACCCCCCGCCTCGATGTCCGTGTAACCAGCACCTCCCGTGGATCTCGCACCCCAGAGCGCCCCTCCCCATTCGATCCTGCGGGACCAAGATGGCTAGAGAGCAGCTCAATTGCCGTTCAGTTTCGGCGAAGGATGGATAGCGTGTCTCAGCCTTACGGGGGGTGGCCTGTGTTCCGAGGGATTGCGGGACAAGAGCTGCCGACGCTATCTCTTGACACTGCCCGCTTTGCTCTGTTCCTTCTTTTCCACTTCTCGTCGGGAATCTTCCACCCATCTCCCACTCAACAACGCGGGCAGTTGTTTCGGGATTTCTATGTGAAAACTCCCTTGTTTCGACCCGGATCTTCTCCTCGGCGCATCAGTGTGTCGCCGGAATTTGTTTCGTCGATCTTCAGTCTTGGCCTGCCGATTTTACCCACCCCACGCTGTCCGGTATGTGGCCAAGACTTAATAGCGGAGCACTAGTATGTGTGCTGCTGGTGGCCGGGCAGGCAAACGCGACGTATTGGATTAATTCCATCGACGACTATGATTCGCTCCCAGTCTGTGCCGAAGCTCCCGTCAGCTCTATTGTGAGGGACATGGTCTCTGGCTGTGGGGATGGAGGAAGAGCTACATCATACAGTTGCTTCTGTACCAGAAGCTCCAAGGAGTTTGATAGTATAATTGCCACTGCTGTTGCAAAAGAATGCAGTCAGAGCGGCACTCAAGTGCAGAGCGCGACGAGTCTCTTTCACGCCTATTGTGAACTTGGAAGTGGAGATTCGACTCCAGTAGCGACAGCGACGGCGACTAGTTCCTCGCTCGTCACAACGACTTCGAATGGCAAGGAAGCACTAAAAATCAGCGCCGCCACCGAATCATTAGCAGCAGGTGAGTCTACTCAAATAATCCTTACATGCTGCACCAGTCTGACTCATCCAGCATCCGCAGCATCCACCGCAGGAAACTCAAACACACCCTCATCATCTGCAGGTCTATCGACTGGGTCAAAACTCGCCATCGGCATATGCGTTCCGATCACCGTTTTGGCCTTGCTTGGCACGGCATTTGTTCTCTTGCGGCGCCGGCGTCATATTGAACCCGCCCCAGATCGAATCATGTTGGAGAGCAGAGAAAACATTGCCTTCCAGTTCCCCCACGAGTTGGCCGGGGCCTATTATCCCCCTCGAGTGTACGAGAAGCCTGAGCTAGATGGGAAAATGGTCAATCAGCCTGCGAGAAAATATGAGCTTGAATAGAGCCATTGTGGGCTGACCATGATAAACGGGCGTATTGAAGATGATCTGGCGAGGAAACCAGAGTCAAAGTCGACTTGGGCATGAGTAATTATTTTGGAGTAACTGTAACATAAATGAACTTGGGAGGCAGAGGAGCCTAGGAATTTGTACTTTGACTTTCTCAAACACGAACAATGGGCCTGTCGCAAAGCGTGACTGAGTGTGATTGTGTAGGACTCGTCATGCTGAAGTTTTGCACGGCGCACACCAACGGTGCCAAGGTGTAAAGGACCGGCTTCTAGAAGAAATCCCGCAGAGTTTAACATTCTGCCCACGAAGTCAGTTGTAAACACGGCTAGTGTATCCGCATCCTGTGACACCATAGCCACGTAAGGTCGTCGCAGTTTCGAACTCCGGTCTCCCGTCGGCATCAGCTTACTCCATTTCATACCGCACTGTGTACGGGTCAGCCACCTATGGTAATACCTCTATCACCGATGGGAGAGCTGCCTTGACATGGGACCACAGTCTTGGTTCCCGAGACCATCCTCAAGGATAAACTGCCGGGGCTTGTCCACTTTGCTCTGGGGCCGTCCTACCGTCTGCGTTGTCGCGCAAGACTATTTGTGCTCCTGTAAGCAATAACTCCCCACATAATATAGCTAGTTCGAGGACACGAACGGAAAAGGACGTCTTAGTTCTCTGCAGTACGACACTGCGCCCCTGTGTATCACACCAGGGAGAAGTCAATGGCATGATATCTAAGCATTGTGACCTTGGCGAAGGTCCAGAGACGCAACGACAGCCAAAGAAAAGTCTTAATTTTGGTTCCATAGCCCTTTTTGCCTTACTTTGATACACATACTCGGGCTTCGCGGCGTTACGAGACAAGATCCAAAGTAGGACTGCGGCTGAGTGCCGACATGTCTCCGAGACATGAACTTCCAACGCCTGGGCTTTGGGGCCGAGAATCCATGTTTCATCGCTGCATACAGCGTGGTCAGGGTGCCCAGCAGGTTGCACTAGTTTTGGCATAATATTCGGTTGAGATCATCGGGTCATGATCTTGCATCCGCAACCGGAAAGCACTTCCTACGACACAATAGATTCACCACCGTTCAAGGTATATTTAGAAATTTAAATTTTTACAAGCATCGCCTACAGCATTTGGTATCTAGTAAAAATCACAAAAAGCCAACGCGACGTCTCTATTCCCCGAGACTACGATACGCATATACACACAAACAGGAAGCACTGTTTCTAATCCTGCCTTAGAAGACCTTGTGGAGGGTGCGACGCCATGCTGGCCATGTAGCAATCTTTGCTCTGTATGCGTTAATCTCATCCCAGTCGTGTTCTCGTCGGGCGGTGTCAACATCGATCTGGGATGTTCGGAGCCAGCCTTCTCGCTTCCACAAGTAGCCGATCGCCCAAAAGAAGAGAACGACAGGGAAGGCCAGATAGGATTTGAAGAAGCCCTCGACCGTTCCCATACCGGGCTTGCCAGGCCCAGCAATAATAGCAGTGTAAAACTAGAAATGGCATTAGCAAAATGAACATAAAGGATAGTGAATTAGTTATATACCTGAGCGCAAAGAACAAGAGCAATCAGGAAAAGCCCAAGGTAAGAGCCATAGACACCACCAACTGCTTTGAAAGGGAGCTCGTCAAGGCTATGTCCATGGTAGGCCCAAGCTTTGCGGAATCGAATATGAGCGAGACAAATGGATCCCCAGGTGAAAAGGGTTGACAGGCCAGACAGGGCCAGAAGCCAGTCAAAGACGACAGGACCGTCGGCATCCAGGTTGACATAAGCCAATGTGCCGAGAATGATGATGATGAGGACTGAGAAGAGTGGGCGGCCACTGCGATCAACATACGAAAAGATCTTGGGCGCATATCCGGTTTGTGCCATGGCAGTCAGGGTTCGAGATCCTCCATAGACGGAAGAAACACCAATGGAAAGAACAAATACGAGAATGATGGCGTTCATAAAGTGGTTGAATCCAGTGAGGCCAGAATACTCGGCAGCCAACACGAACGGAGAGGCCTTAGCGTCAGCGTAAGAGCTTTCACTGAGCAATCTGTCATCATCAGCACTGACGAGCAGGCCAACGAAGAAAAGACCAAGGATGTAAAAGAGAGTGATTCGCCAGAAGACCTGTTTGATGGCGCCAGGCAGAGCCTTGGCGGGGTTATGTGCTTCAGCGGCGGCGAGACCGACAAGTTCGGTACCAGAGAAGGAGAAGGCTGCAGTGACAAAAACGGAACAGAAACCTTTGAAGCCGTTCTTGAAGGCGCCCTGGCCTTCATACCAAAGCTTGGCGCCTTGGTACTCGGAGTATCTGCCGTTGGAAGGCCCTCCACCGCATACAAGGACAAGAGCAATAATCATGAAGGCGATGGTAGCTCCAAGCTTCAGCACTGATGACCAAAACTCCTCCTCTGCATAGCCCAGGGCACCAAATATGTTGATGATGATAATGGCCACGAGGAAAACGGTAATCCATACGGCAGGGGATACGGATGTGGTCCAGTACTCAATAGTGATAGAACAGACAGTGAGTTCAAGCGGCAGGACAGCAGCCCACTGGAAGACATAATTCCAGCCCATAGCAAAGCCCCATGAGGGATCAATGAAACGGGATGAATAGGTATAGAAACCACCAGATACGGGGAACATGACAGCAAGCTCACCAAGAGCGAAGACTAACGAAAGTTAGGATCACAAGTTGAGAGAAAAACAGGGCTTGTGCCAGAGCAAGTCCAAACCAAGTCTGGATGCTGAAAATTGGAAAATAGCGACGTACCGACGTTGAACATCATGACACCAATGATCAAAAAGTCGAGAAAGAGAGAACCGGGACCCTGTCATTAAGCAGTCAGCGCGGTTCAGGACAAGACCGGGAAGGGAGCACGATTACTTACACCCTTGTAAAGAGCACCACCTGAACCGACAAAGAAACCGGCACCAATCGAACCGCCAATGGCAATCATGTGAAGATGGCGAGTCTTCATCTTTCGGTCCAGCTCTACAAGACCCTCGCCATAGTCGCGGCGCTTGAAAGACTCAAGATTGAGACCATTACGGGTGGCAAAGCTTTCCTTCTCGAATGCGTACCCGTCGCCGGCAGTAGCAGTAGCACCTTGGTCATAATCGGTAACTTGGGTGCCCTTTTCCCCGCCAGGGTTGGCAGGGCTCTCGCCAGAAGATTTGGAAGCCATTGTTGGGCTTGTGTTTCAGGGCGGGTGGCGTAGATGTCGGCGCTGGAGAAAGAAACACGTGGAGAGTTGAAGAAGAAAACAAGAAGTAGGCGTGCTTTAGTGGAGAGAAAGCACGAAAGGCTGAACCCTTCCAGAGATGACGAGGTGATAGGAGAAAAGGATTTAGAGGAGGGGGAGAAAGGGCCTTTTAAACCAGAATGGGAAGTGGAAAAGAGTGAGAAGACAATGGGATTATGGGAAACATGGGCCAGACAGGCAAGGGGATGCAGGACAAGGAGGTGGGGAATATGGAAGCCAGGCCGGAGCCAATAGAGAGGGAATAGAAGCTCTTGATGTTGCACGGGTCCCGTCAAGTAGAACCCGTAGCCTGGGTAGGGGGGTAGTCGACCCAGGAAAGGCTGGGGGCGTGAAGGAGAAAAGGTCCCTGGTGGCAACGCAAGATGGGGGGCATGGATGGTTGAAGTAGGCTGATGGTGCGCGGACCACGGAGGACGACCAAAAGGGCGAGGACGGCGAAGAAGGCTGCGGATGTGAAAGAGGGAGAAGTGAAAACACTATGCTTGGGCAGGGCAAGAAGCAGAGGCAGAAAACAGAGTCAAGGCGGCAGTGAGCTACTGCGGCCAAGACAACGGCCGCACATGGCACCACAAACCGGGTCTTTCACTCCCGGGAGACGTACAGCAGAGCATGAAAAGTGAGGGACGCACAGCGATTCATCGCAGAGTCCAATGGGCGATGGCCGTACAACTGGCGCACAAGAGAAAATGTGAAATATGTTTCGAGTGTTGCGGACGCCAGGGGTGTGTCAAGCAGCCGGTGCACAGTGTACACGGCGACCAACACGCACAGTCTCCAGGGCAAGGCTCATCAACCACATGCAGCAGCTGTGCAGGCATCCCCGCAGCCATGCACACAACCGAAGGAGGGTAAGGATCCTGGGCAATTAGCGTCGGGGCCCTAACGTGGACGATCTCTGGCGGTGCTCGCGGCCATTTTGCTCAATGTGGGCGCTATGGCTTTTGCCTGCAGCTTCCGGCCCCCCAGGTGCAGACGGGTGACCGGGCGAAAAAGAGCTGTGAAGCAACAGCACCAGGGAGGGGATACGCAATCAGTTGCAGTTGCACCGCACAGCCCATCCTCCATCTCTCCTATCCAACAACTCAGAGCATCCTCTGCGCCAACGAGCTCGGGTAACACAGCACTCACCCACACCGTCAGCGTCGCCTTGTCTGCGCGGCATACAGCAAACAAGCCCTGACAAAGATTCCCAGTCTCACGCCCGATCCAGGCGCATGCGCATGTGCAGATCAGCATTGAATCCTTAGACATGTACCCGTATCCATGCAGCGGTGTTGTTCCATGTCATCCAGCCAGCGTCTGGATTGGCCAGCACAGCCCAATTACGTCTGATTCAATACACGCAGGGGTTTCACTCAGTGAATCGCTCTTTGTAAGAAAACGAGCCCCAAATCAGACCAAAAAAACTTGCGAACCTCCGTTTTCCCGCTTTAGTATCATGTGGCATCATGGGTCACCTCTCACGAACCAAATCATTGGGACGCCTTGCAGCTTTTCCGTGCCAAGTGCCAAGAGGAGACATCCCGTGCTGGGACTTCAGTTCCGCGTCTTGGCCTCAAACCACACGACACAACAGGCCCGACGTCATCACTCAGGCGGATCGCAAGCCGCGTCCCCACAACTTTGCCTCTCCCGCCCGTTGCAACTCCATCGTTATTGGCTTCAATATATTGATAACAAGCATTTACAATACCGATAGCCTCTTGCACGTTTTCTCCAGTACCGCCCGCCCGTGTCTCAGGTTCGCACCCTCGATACAGCAGGCTTCCTCTGCCTAGGCTTAGGGCTCCCGCGCCTTGCCGTTTCTGACAAGAACAAAGGATGGCTTGTCATAATGACGCTGGATCGGAAGCCGAATGATGAACCAAAAATGACATTCTTGCCACTCTGACGCTTCACCTTCCATTTCAAGCTTAAAAGGTTCCTCCTATAGTTCATTCGGGTTGAGAACTGGCCATCAGAAGACCATAACCGAGGTACAACGTTGATCAAGCAGGATTTGGCAATCATTACACCCTCCATTCCAAGACGTCGACCGACTGTTGCCCCCAAAGTCCACCAGATAATTAAAGGTTGGGCTAAAGATGTGATTGTCGCCGGCGTTGGGTTCTTGTGGTCACGGGCGATGGGTTTGGCGGCCTGGTGCCGCTAGTCAACTCAACCTAATCTAGAGGTGCATATACGGTCACTATGATCTTCATTTTTGCAGCTGCCAATTCCTGTAGTGGTGTCAAGCCTGCATTTATCCTGCTTCGCCATGCCATTCATCACGGGGTATGCTGTCAACGATCTTCGTCGAGCCACTACTGCGCAACGCAATGACGATGGCACATGTTGCTTTGAAGTTCAAGACATGTCTTCTTAAACAGATTCTCACCGACTTGTTGCCTTAGTCACTTTTACTATCAGCAGCAAAAATAGAAAAGGGATTTTGGGGGTGCAATGTATTTGCCTAGCGTGTGCTGTTGGCTGCAACTTCACACTCAAGTAGTGTTCCTTCAGCCAGGGTGGGATTCCCGTCACCTCAATGCCATGGTCGAGCAAGCACGCTAGAAATATGACGCCTTCTTCTAGAAGCTGCAGCGGCTTTGCGCGAGCGGCGGGCGCTCCTGATCAAACGAGCGACCAGGCCAAGGATGATGGCGCAGCAGATCTCTTGGAAACGACCCAACCCCCAAGCTGCAACTGGTCCAGCAAAATTATCCGAGTAAGGGGGGTGCCGGGTTGCCTTGGCAAGCTAGTCTCGTCTGCGGGTGGTGCCATAGCCACGAAGCAACAGTGTCGCTATCGCTATCATTTGTTCCCTGCAGGCTCTGCTGAGAGTGGCACCTTTACTGGCTTGGCGCGCCGTGAGATGTGCCGCCACCCTCGCTCTCCCGGATGCACTCCCAGCCAGGGCAGCCCATGCGCGGCAAGCTGGCTGAGCGGTAGTGCGACTGCCGAAGTGCCGACGAGGTTGAATTTGCACCTTAATTGAGGCTCACGCTGGAGTTCAACTCCACGATTTACAGATCTGATGGACGGGGCCAGAATACGTAACAGTTTGCTTTCCCCGCGCCCGCGAGGCGTCAATCCGGGGAAGTCTCCATTTGCTCACAGCTCGTGCCAGGCCTCTGACAACTCTGTCGCTCCATCGCGATGGGTTCCCCAGACGTTTGTACGTAATGAAATAGCTACCAGCCAGCAAAAGAGTGGCCCCCCGCCGTTGGGAAGCTGCCATCATCAGACGCTTTCGGGGTCGCACGCATGGTCCAACGGTGGGCTCGGACAGTGACCGGCCCTTCTCCCTGGCAGGCTCCGCACGCGATATATTGCCATCCGGCCTGGACCTGGCCAACAGATCCCCCCCTCAAAAACACGGAGTGCACTGTGTACATTTTCTCGTTGGAATGTCTGCATGCCGTGGCTCCTTCACCGCACGACCGCCACCTGCTCCTCTAATTATGCACGGGGGAGAGACCCCGTCACCCTCTGCAGAACGAGATGACATGTCAGCATGAAACACGGACTAGAGGAAGTAAAAAAAGAAGAAAAAAAACTGGCGAAAGACACGGTGCTCCCGCGCCACAACCATACCGGCGTCGTGGGCCCGGTACGCAACATTTTCCGAGCCAACACCACGGGCATGTCTCTCGCTCACAGCGGAATTGTTGAGCCATTTGCACTGCATTAGGCTTGGCGTGACACCGAGGAGAGCATCCCACGACGAAATGCAAGACAGGTGTTACTTGATCACAAAGCTATTGTATCATTGCGCTTCATTGCGGCGGCGTCACCGGGCAGCCACTGACGATGAGAAAGCTCGCATCCTCGGACGAGGTGAAGAGAAATAGGAAATGACTTGCGGCGCTAACCCGAAGCGGGGAGCAGCGGTTTGCCCCATACGAGTTAATGCAAGGCCCTCCCCCAGGGCTGACATTTCGCGATGTGCCCAAAGGGTAATTGGGGTTGGTCGATTGCTGCTCGGAACATTTCCTGGCGGGCAATCATCCCGGAAAGAAACCTTTGCCTGGCATCATCAGAACTACGAAGGTCTATTCATGAGACAGTGCTTCGAGGCAATTGTTTAGCGTGACATGCTGGCGCGGAAGATGTCGCGCCAAGTGTCCAGTTTGGACCAGAGTGGACTGAATTGACATGAACAAAGGAATCCTCAAGTGAATCTCAATTCAAGTTACCTAGAATACGAGGTGCTTTACATCACAAAACCCTACAAATAATCTCATGGGTTGTGTAGAACCTCGGATTCTGAGATTGCTTAAACGAGATACAGACCATCGGTCACTGCTCAATAGTCGCGATAGTGTTGCCTGATTCTGGTCTCAGCCATGTTGAACGATCCCGAAAAAAGGAATGAAGAAAGTATGCTTCCCCCAATGGTTCGCTCTCTCGAATCCTTGCGAAATGTGGGCGGCATGATTTGGCCAACACAAGCAGACAGCACAATGCAGTAACCCTTGTAAATCCGGTCCCCAAGGACGCAACTGTGGTTCCCAGGTATGTATGCGAGATAGCCTGCGAGTCCCTTGTTTGTGGAGCCCATCGGTCCAGAATCTCGAGTTGCCTAAGGAGCGGCCCGGTAGGTCACATTGGCCCATATTTGTGGTTTCATGATGTCAACACATACAGTCACAGCTTTTCTGTCTCCTCTCTCAAGCACATGCTTACGACGTTATCAAAAACGGTCCATCGCTGACGGAGCATTTAACCATGGAGATAAGCTTCTCTCAGGCGAATGACTCTCGCAATGGCGTGAGAGGGCCTCATCTACAGGCACAGGTTTTCGCCATACAGGACGTGTTTTTCGCAACTCGACCCGTGACTAAGACCGCGAGGAGGGGCATCGCTGTCTCATCAATGTGGGCTCACAGTGGCCCCTGCTGTTCCTCCGCTTAACCACGTCCGCTAGCCCTTTGGTGGAATGGACCTCGTCGCTAACTGCTTTGCATCGTGAAAAACGCGAATTCGCCGGTGGCATGCTGAAACCATGTGGCACTGTCTCGCATCTGGAGGCTAGAAACCTCGGAGAAAACGTCGCTCATGGCAAGGTTGGAGGCAAGTGGCTGATCACGCTACACCAGTTCGGCGGGGTCGAACCCTAGAACCTTACCCAAGTATGCTTGATGCTTAGATGTAAGCTTCCAGAATGCATCGATAAGAGCTGTGGGCTTTTGAGATCTAGGTGCCGGCCAAAGCAGCCTCAAAGTAGAGTGGTTATGGAGGTCAAGGCTCAGCAATGCAACAAGAAGGATATTCTGGCTAAAATGAAGGCCGAATGTAACAGCCATTCTTTCTTGTTGAGCTACCAGTCGGAATTTCAGCATTAAACAATACGTGCGGATGTAATAACTGTCCTTATTCTGACCAAATGTTGTGCACTGGCGGCCTCCAACTTGTGCACACGCAAAAGTCGTGTGAAGGCTGAATTGCTCGAAAGATTAACCCGCATACTACCTAGCGCTGGCTACAGGCTGACCGTACCTAACCAGTCGCTGCAGTTGAAAAACGCCTCGGTGTCATTTTGGTCCGGCTGCTATGGCTGGTTGACGGATTCCACCCAATAGATGCCTTCAATTTCGCAGCCAAATGATTCCTGACGACGCTGCTGACGACAGCGACAAGCCATGCTGAAGCTACGTCTTGAACGTAAAGTAACTCGGACTGCCTTTTTCTCTTATCGTATCCACCCTATTCAACCCTTTCTCCCCACCTTCCCTTGATACTCTTCATCATTCGCATTCGATCTAATTCACATCACAAAAACACGCGCCTGTGATACTACAACACGACGTCTCAGGTCATATCCGCTGAATAAAACCCGCTACAAATCGAAGGGTGATTATCAGATCCCTGCGCGCGCAAAATCCCACCTCGAGCAAGGGGCCACGCAATAAAGGATTGCGAGTCTACTGTGACCCGACTCCACACGAGCGACTCTATCCTTATCTTTATTTTATATTTTTACTACCCGTACAGTGTGCCCCTCCTTCGGCCATTTCCCCGGGGAGACTGGAGCCAACGAGCCGTGAGAAAAAGCGGCAATGGATCACCCAGATGCCAAAGCGCAGCTCCACTCATCAGCAGCAGCAGCGAGCAACAGCAGCGCGCTCCAGCCCCACGCGCTGGTGACGAACGGCTTCGACGATCCGCCCCCCTCGTACGAAGCCTCGACGGCTGCAGCCGCTGGCGTTCCCGCCGCAGCGACGCCCCAGCCTGATTTCCAGAGCCCGCGCAGCAGCTCCACCAGCACCCGCTCGCACAGCGGGTTGCTGGGCGCGCATTCACAGCCCAGACCAGAGCCAAGGCCGTTCGCGTCGCGGCCCGCTCATCATGACATGACGGAGGTGTACCAGCAGATGGGCCCAATGTCGTGGGAGCGGCGCGACTGGGACGAGCTGCACGGAAAGCCGGGCTGCTGCGGTTCGTCGAGCGGCGGGTGTTGTTTCTCGAGCCGTGGTGGGTGCTGCTTCTCGGACAGAGGTGGGTGTTGCTTCTCAGATCGCGAGGGGTGCTGTTTTTCGGATCGCGGAGGGTGCTGCTGCGGCAGTAATGGAGGCGCATGCTGTGCGTCGAACGGGGGTTGCTGTATGAGCGATGGGCCAAGGCGGCAGTATCAGCTGTGAGGATTTGAAACGGGGCGTTGGGTGCAATTGCAATACACTGATGGAGTTTGGCATGGGATGGTGACACTTCTTGGGTTTCTTTGGGCAATCACGGCAAGATATATACCTATCTGATTTTAGTTTTTATTGTAGACTGATAATCCGAATGCTTCTCTGTTTGAAACTTTTTCATGAGATCTCGCCTCTTGGGCTTTCGTGTGTCACCACCCACACACCCAATCTTGCCCAAGAACACGCGAGATGATACTGCATCATATAATAAAGATCGGCATTATTAATGTTTGCATTCCAATAGTACCTAGTCAAGAGAATTCCACTGTGATCTCAATTATAGACTACCTTTGAAATGACCATCGTTCAGATAGCTCTTCCCAAAGAATGTGATCGAGTGCAGAAGTATTTACTCATGCATATAATCATGCAAAGCTTTCTCAATTTATAATTTTGTCATTTTACTGATATTGTTTGCAAAATTCCGATCACGAAGCTTCTTGGATCAATAATGGCCTATCTACTGTTTAGTACAAATACGCGCAGATGACCTTAGCTGACCATGACTTGACTGTTCTAGCCCAGCGCTCGGGAGTTATTTGTTTCCTCTGAGGCCAAACACCACTCATCCAGAGCAATGTCTTGGCAATATGCGTTGTAAATATGCCTCGTTGCCTTGTCAGAAAGCCACCTCAGCATCATGCGGGAATGGCATGAAATAGTTCAAATTGGATATCAGTGAGCCGAGCTACTGCAGTGTCATTTCACACGGATGTCACTGATACTAAACCCACTAGGAAGAAATGTTAAAGCTATTCGTACATTGTACATCCTATTGTGGCAGAGTCGATCGGGTGTGGAGGCGTTGAGGCGCTGTTTTGTCCTGTCCAGAGGAGGGTTGAAACTGGACGCCGCTGGTTGGGGACGAAAAACAAATCTGCTGCTGTGGCGGATTTTTGGCTTTAAAATGCAGTAATATTTCTGTCGCCTAATGATAATCCTACCCTCGCGTTTGATGTGCTCTTTCACCCAGCCGCCTCCCTACCAATCTAAGCCACATGCATCGGCTTCGCCTTGTCGGGCCGCGACCCAGGACAAATTTCCAACGCCTTGTCTGCGCTGCTGTCAGAAAATAAATTTTTCTCCTTGTCATCGCTCAAACATCTCCCCAAGATTGTCTATCGAACACCAACAACCATGGATGCTGGCGCAAGTGTCATCGCATTTATCACTCTGGGTTTGACTTCGGTCAAGGGCCTGTACCGACTGGTGTCAGCCGTCAAGGATGGGCCTCAAAAACTGCAAGATGTCTCGAAAGCAGTGCGGCGTCTCCAGTCCAGTTTCGAGCAGATCGAGGGCCTCCCAAATCGTGAGCAGATCCTCGCAGAGACGCCATCGCTGGTGAATCTTGTCGAGCAATGCAACAAAGACATCAGCCGATTCGAAAAGAAGCTGGGCCAAATGGCCATCTCTTCGATCGAACGAATTCATGGGAAATTTTGGAAAAAGTTCAAACTTTTCTTGAGTGAGAAGGATCTCCAGGATATGCTGGTGGCTGTAGAGGGACACACAAATGTCCTGACCCTCCAAATCAACTTTATTCAAACGTTAGTGCTCCTTAGGCCCTTCTAAGTTACGAACCTTTGCTGACCCGTTCCAGACGATCCGTGCATTGTATCATGAGCAACACCCAGCGAATCCTTACCCATGAAAGCGACCAAACAACAAAGGCCGAGATCCAAGTTTCTACATTGGACAATATCAGCGGTCGAGTTTCCGATTGCATGTCTCAGAACCTTGCCATTCAGAATTCTGTTGAAGCTTTGGTTCAAAAAATGCTTGCTATTCCTTCTTTCTCACAATGTCAAGCCGATATCTTAGCAAAACTTGCAAGCCTCGAGAAAGAAATATCGAAGATGAATTCAGGTTATAATTTGATCGCAGACAGTGCCGGCAATACGAATACAAACGATGGCGCAGACACTAGCTTCAATGACTCCATGAGTCCCTCTCCCGCACTCACCGATTCCATCAGGAGACTCTGCAACTTGGTCAACTATACCCGATGCACGATAATGTCCAACGAAGCTAATGAAATTGCCCGCGATCTCGACTTATTGCTGCAATCCAATTTCTCTGAGAATCCAGGCAACACTAGCTCCAGTGGGGAGGCACTAGAAAACGCCAACGGTCGTGAGATCATAGCCACAGACCAGGTCCGGGGCCAATTCCTTGCAGCTCGTTCCATAAACATGAACCAAAATTGTTAGTATCTTGAAACACGACAACATACTTTCCACAACTAACATCAACGCAGTGAAGCGCCCTCTAATCCCACAGAGTGGAGCTCTTATCTCCAACAAGCGCAAGTACCAAGAGTATGCTGGGCCCTGTGGTACATTGAAAGTATCCAGTACTTTTCGACGTCAAAAACGCGAGCATGATGCTGGAAGTGAAGAAATTGAGGACCATATGTTTTCCATTACCTTAACACCCAGAGGTAAAAGGTTTGCACAAAGTATTAAAGTAATGACACACCAAAGACACACCGATCATGATTCATCAATACTCCCGCCAAGCTTGTTGATTAGCCCTATATTACCAAAAGGCCATCCTATTTTTGAGAGCGCCTATGAGGGACGAGTGGATGAGTTTTTAAGGCTCATCAAAAATGGAGATGCTTGGCTGCGAACTCGGGATGAGAAAGGGGCATCACTCCTACATGTTCGTATTCCCTAAATCAGGCTTCGTGTTCAACTATACATCCTCTGCATACTGACAATACATAAGTATTCTTATAAACATCCCGAAATTTGCAATTTCCTTATCCAGAATGGTGCAGATGTTGATGAGCTTGCCGACTGCTCTTTAATTGAGGACTGCTTAAAGAATGGGATCAGGCAAGTAAATCAACCTCTCCAACTAATTAAAGGAAGATTAAAGGTGTAAGAGCGCTGTCTAATTGGATACATAACCATTAGTAATCCAATGTATCTTACTCTCCTTGAATTACAAGAGCAATCGATAGAGGATGATGACAGTTGCCTTATATCCCTCAAGCAACTCCTTGTTGCAGGCGCTGACCCAACCCTGGGTATGATCGAGAATGATTATGGCAGTACTACATCATCACTCCGTCATGCATTTTTGTTGACTACAGGTGTAAGCGCAAAGATCTAAACTTCTAGCCATCACATTGTTAACGACCAACGCAGCATTGCGCCAAGGCCTTACTGGACCTAGGGGGTCTCTTCCTTGATGTACATGAAAAGGAAAATGGCCAATCTTTTTTGCACATATCCTGTCGTAACGCTGAAATGAAAAATGTTCAGCACCTTATTGCACATGGAGCGGATGTTAACGCAAAAGACAATAGAGGGCAAACTTGTTTACATATTCTTGTTCGAAGACTTCCTTGGAACTGGAATGGGATACTAGAAATACTAGTGTTGCTCATCAACTCCGGTGCTGATACCTTCGCAGAAGACAATGAGGGGAAATCGGCATCAGAATTGGCCTACAACCCAGCTGATTGTGAAACCAGCTGCCCTGGAGATGTTTGGGATATTGCTCTAGTGAGATGTGGCTATGACCTTGCAAATTTCAGGGTCAACCATGAAAGATTTGGTAGATATACGTCCCTAACAGACCTTAAAAATCCCGATAATTTTAGGTCTCGCTACACGAGAGATAACTTCGAGAATATGTGGACTGGTATGGAGCATCTGTGCCCTTACTACGACGAGGATGATCCACAAAGTTCCGAAGCTTCGCCAATTCATTTCTCTCCCCACCAGAGCCAAATAGCTCCTGTTCTTATACAGCATTCACTTCAAACCTACGGGCCCTTTACTCCGAACTTGGGAGGCAGAGTTATACCGGTAGAGGAAGAGATGGCGGATTTCATAGGCGAAAAAGACAACTTTGTCTCGGGAAATTGGCAGGACTCGCAGAGCTACACAATGAATGCATATATGGGATTTGGCGATGCATATTTGTGGAACTCTGAAATACAACCGATTTATGAAGTTGTGCCAGTGGATACGGATGTCGGTAATGCCAGCATGGATGATCGTTTTAGCGAGGCCTTCTGGAACCCATGGTCGGCTGGAGAGAATTGAGCATGATGGATTCACTAAATGAGCCCCTTCCATACATAATACAATAGTTCATGCCAGTTGTATGAGTTATCTCTTGTGATTCATTCTGGGTCCATCGCAGGTGGATTTACTCAGATAATGGGCCGAATATGCTACATAATGGATAAGGGATCGCTGAACCGATGCCGAACATTGAGGATCAGCAGTCGGGTTCCACTGTCTCAACTTGGGGTATCCAGTTATGCCGCCCAATCCCTCAGCCGTACGCATCCCTCTGCATACCCGTCTCTCTGAAACCAGACAAAGACGGATGGACATGTCATCCCCCAGGTCGCACAGTTTCAGAACGCAACCACGATTGCAAGCAAGAGCTGGCGCGGCCACATGTGCCGTCCAGACAAGAGCCGAGCTGAGGCCGTCGAACGCGGTCGAAGTGGCACGCAGCGATTGGGCGGCTCGACCCCACGCGAATCGTCTGGACAACAACGTAACAAACCCAGGGTGGGTTTCCTTTCACCCTATAGCGACGCGTGTCTGCCAAAAAGCAGCCTTTGCATTGGGCCGATCCAGGGCTATTTTTGGCTCCTGTCATTCGGCAGCTAGTTGGCCTCAATCTTGGCCCCCCCATCAACGACCGTAGCATCCAACCCGCACGCTCGCAGGCGAGCTTTGGGCTTTCCGAAGCCAAAAATATGAGTGGTCGCATTTTCAAAACAAATCGTCATACCATTTTTCTCTGCCGTACATGAACAGCGTCAGTGCCAGGTCGACGTGTGCCAGTGTCAACTTACATGTATGTCTCGATTCCCAATTGTAGGCACGCCAGCCAATGGGCAGGTTCGCATATTTGAGGCGCTTGAGGCCGCTGGCCACCACCGTTTTGCCACTTATGAATGTGGCTTTTGTTTACAAAGGGTGTGGCTGATCCCTCGGTGTCTTGCGGTGTAGCAGAGGTTCCACTGCGACGCGCATGTATAAACGAGTTCGTGCCGATTGTCCAATGGGACAGGCTGAGCAACCCCAGCCATGCCTTGGGCAACAAGAGTTGGGTCTAAATATCCACCGATCGGCTCGGTGTGAGGGCAAGTTTCGGTGGCCAGCACGCAAATGGTAGCTTGTGTACCCTGCAAAAAGGAAGCCACGTACCTAGCAATCTCATGCGTATGCATGAATCGGTGAAACAACTCACCTCTGCGCAAGCCAGGTTTCCTAGCTCCCAAGGAGAGTTACATAGAGTCCCAATCTATCATTTTTCATTTTATCTACTTGATTGACTATAAATCATCGCCATACTCTCTCTCCCTCTCTCTCTGTCCCTCTTTATCCAGGCATCTATAACCCACACTGGTTCCGGTTCCACTCCCCCCCCCCAGCCTACGCAACCAACCCAGGTGCTTACTCGACTATCAGTTACGCTACTCGATTCACGATGAAGCTTGCGCCAGTCCAAGCCTCGGACCTCAAGGTCGTGTACAATAGCAGGGGGCAGTACATTGACCTCATTGCGAGGGGCAGGCTTCCCGGCAACTACCACGACATATCCTTCCGGCAACAGGAGAGGTACGATGGCAGCCTGTTCTTCTACCTGCTCGCCAAGAAATCCAGCCTCAGCCACCGCTACGACAAGCCGTACGAGGCCAAGTACAGAGTACTATTCCAACTCCCACAGCCAGGCTTTAACAACAAGACTGTGCTTGTGCAGACTTCCCTGGCAACTTGGGAAGTCCCCATCCGATACGATGGCTCGCCCGTCTTGGACGGCGGCATCCGCTCGCCGTCTGTTCGCAGCCCCGTCCTTAGCCCTCTTGATAGGCCTGTTCTTGACCCTTCTCTTGCCTCATTCAGATCGAGCACCCCTTCTATGGAAGCCCAATTCAGACCGAGCACTCCTGCTATGGATGCCCCATTCAGACCGCGGACCTCTTCTCTGGATGCCTCATTCCGACCGAGTACCCCTGCGATGGAGGCCCCGTTCAGGTCGCGCACTCCTGCCATGGATACTCCGTACAGACCGAGTACTCCTTCCACGGATACTCTGTTCAGACCGAGTACTCCTTCCATGAATGCTCCGTTCAGATCGAGCACCCCTTCCACGGACATGCTTCCGCCCATCCGCAAGATCCTCGGCACCGGACAGAACCTGATCATTCAGGCCGACATTGGCGACAACACCTCGGAGGTCTGCCCCGTCTTCGACACCGAGCAATTCAGGATGATCAACTGCCGAGTCAAGGACAGCATCATCACCTGGAAGTTCCAGTGGGCCAAGCCCCCTACGAGGGAGAATGGCGCACAGCGAATCGACATCAGCAACAGCACCCGAGGGTACGGTTCGTCGAACACGGTTATCCAGAGGTATCTTGTCGAGGGGCTCTACCCGAATATCAGGCCTAAACCTATCATCAGGTTTAACCGGCATGATATGATCTACTCGGAGCCACTCTGCGCTTAATGGTTGTTATTGACATTGAATTGGTCAGGTGTTGGGAAACGGATAAAAGCAAAGGAGACGGGGTGCAGCACCGTCTATTAATTAATCATTCGCATCCATACCTACGGGTAGAAGGATTTCGTTTGTGAGAACTTCTTTTTGCAAGAAGCTGTTTTGTGAGAACTTCTTTTCTAGGAACTTCTAATGTAACTTTTCCGTTTGTACGATTAGTCAAGATTGTATCACAAGTCAAAATTGGAGACATAATGCAAAATAATACAAATCTAATACAAAAATTGAATTACACTGGTGCGATGTGACATGCCTACCCTAGAGCTGCCCTGCGAGAAATCAATTTGGGTTGGCTAGTGGGTGGACCATACCATCAACGGGCGGATGGTTTAGTGGTATAATACTCCCTTAGCATAATTCGTCCGAATCATCTGGGAGTGGTCCAGGGTTCGATTCCCTGTTCGTCCAAAGAAGGTGGTTAGAATCCATCAATTATCCTTTCTTTTTGCCCTTTTCCCGTGCAACGTGCTTTATTTGCTTGTTGGTGATGGCCTGCCACTTACACCCATGCAGCTTGTCTTTTTGGTGACGTGCGAGGCGTGGTCGAGATGTGAGATGTGCAGGTACAAGCTTCCGAATAAAGTGACTAAAGTTTATTGTTTTAATCACATGTCAAAATGCATTGAGAGCATGCGAGTTAGATGTTAGAAAGGATACTAGGCCGCAGTCTAGATAATTCACATGCTGTTAGAGCTACGTTGGTTAGGCCACTAATGCATCTGACCGGCCAAAGTAACGGTTTCTTCCGTTTCATTTTACGCGAGTTACCAGCGACGAACAAATATGATTAGTATGCCCTTGGCGGTTCCTCTACTCTTTTTTAGACGCTCTAGTTTTGACGGTGGTTCTTGACGAGTATGCGCTCACATCTCTTGGCCTCGTTGAATACTCAGTTGAGTGTGGCAAGTTATGCAATAACGAGCCCGCTCGCATATCTTTCTTATTTACACGTCTTTCATTGAGATTGAAGAAACTCCATGTATAAATTTGTGTACCTATGTTCAGGGTGTGAAGTGACGATTCACTGCCGGTTGTGGGGAGGCACAGGTTTGACAACATTCAGAGTACATTCAGTGGAACAGAAATACGTCATGTACAAGATGATCAAACTCAATTGTATGCAGTATAATCATCCACTGCATTTAGCAGATGCCGTGAAAATCATGTCGCGACCCTGCCAAGTGGGAAGTGAGTGAGGCTAAGACTGGCCACCCATCCGTCACACCGGCCATGCCCGACACAACTTTGCACTCCCATGATGACCATCACAAGGTATATGATTCACTGCTCCCTACACCACCAGCCCAGCGTCGCATCGCATCAGATGAACCGTTCCACGCGGGATGTCGCCCGGCACTTCTTCCGCCGATGACACTCACCTCCTGCACTCCTCGCCTGATGCATCATACGACACGCTCAACTTTAACACAAGCCCAGAGCCATGAAAAACAGCCAAAAATTAGCCTCTCACCTCCCCTTCTTAGCTCATTCCGACGCCGGGGTGCAGAGTCCAAATCACCACGGCCGTTGGGGGACGACAGCCTTGGCGCACTGCGCGTCAACCCCAGTTTGTGGCCTGGTTCCAGCATACCGCTACAATGCCGCCATCCAAAAAAAATGTAGCAAATTACCATTTGTCGGTCCCCTTGCTACCTGCGTTGGATCCACGCCGTCTCGGTCTTTTCGCAGCGAGGCGCTTCCCGTCGTCGCACAACTTTGTTAAAACGTTGGCCGCGGGTGTTTTCGGGCCCAGCTTTTCTACCTCGAACCAAGGCAGCTCGGGAAGGATCGGGAGAGAGAGGCACAGGTTCGAGCGCAAAGCCAAGCACCACCCCCCCCCCCCCCCTTTGAACTGAAACCTGACCCAGCCCTTTTTTCCTTCTTGTGTGTGTGTCTTGGAAAGAGCAAACGTTTTACGTACAATGCGACTCATTTGGCCCGAGTTCCACTACCCAAGTACATAGCCTGGTCTGTGGAGGCTGCGTTTTGGCGCTCTGATGGGAGGAGGAGGCGCTCTTCTCGTTAGCCTCAAGCGCTCCCGTTCGACACTGGCGATCCGGTCCCGGGCCCGGGCCGGTGTTGCGATGACTCCGGCGGCTCTGCTGAGCAAGGAAGCCACTTGTTCTGGAACAGACAGAGAATCGTCGATGGTAGGCAGGTAGCCCTACGGTAGCCGCGCGATGTCTAAGTTTTTCTGCTTTTGTCCCACAGCCCCACGCCGACCGCGGCATGGGCAAGAGGGCATGTGTGTTAGTGCCCCGGCTGCTGGCGTGGGTGGGTGGTAAGAAGCCGAACACGGGAACAGGTGGTGTTGCTGCCGGGGCCGGGAAAAAGCCGACTGGACGGCAGTTCAAACATGCAAAGTGGGATCAAAATGACGACGTATGGGAGTTTCTGATCCCGGTTCAAGAATACCATGGGCTTGCTGTCATGATATTACCATACGAAGGAACAAGGGCTGCCGTGCAACGCTTGTTGACATGGACAGTCTTGTTGAGAAGCTCTAGCAGTGTCTCACATGGCTCAACTGATTCAGATTCAGGTTTGGCAACTTTTATTTTTCAATTCAGTGACTATTCGACAAGAATGCCGCCATGCTTAACGCCCTGGTGCTCCTGCGTGCTGTAAGGCCCCGTAGGAGCAAATGCGTAGTATATATATAGAACAAAAAAAAAAGCCATCAGTGATGCCCGTAAAGTAAACCAACAATGACAGGGGCCAAACCGGCCTCCAAAGTCCAAAGGATTCTCGCTTTTATTGCCCCTGAACTGTGCTCCGCCTTCTCATCTTCCCCAGAGCTTGTTGTGCAATCTGGGGATCAACTCCTGGTTGAATTTGGGATGGCGGCGCGGCTGCTCCTTTGTTGAATAATAAAGATGAGCTAGCCGCCTTTGCCGTGGTGGATACACCCTCGAATTGTAAACGTGAGTGATGCGTAGTCGTCCCGAAACAGCGCATTGCCTCAATGCATCCAGCCGTCTTTTCGTGGCGCGATATCTTCATACCCGTCGCATCGAGGGTTGTGCTCCAGGCATATCCTCCTCCGCCGCATCACTCTTGTATGTTGGTCGTACATCGTCGTTCGTTCAGCCCATGCGTCTCACCTCCACTGCATCCCCATCACTCCAGGGAATATTTAACCCATGAGGGCAGCACCGCCAGACTCAATGGCCTCGATCTCGGCAGCGCTGAGGGTAGAGCGTCGGAAGCGGGCGGGGAGCTCAGAGACGTCGAAGGCAACGCCAGCGGGAGCATTGATGGAGCCAAGGCGGGAGCCAGAGGTGCCGCCAATGCCGCCCTCGGAGCGGATGGTCTTCTGGAGGGGACCGTGCTGCTGAGCGTGGTCACGGTAGGAGCTGAAGGAAGTGTGTCGGGAAGAAGCAGAGCCGCTGCCGTAGTGGAAGTTCTCGGGGAGAGAACCAGTGGGGGAGGCAGGGTGAGGCTTGGGGGAGTGGTCAATGTTGGCTACGAGGGAAATCATGTCAGCGGGATATTGAGGGGATTGCGACGAGTCCCCGGCAAGCGAGATGACCCCAGTAGTGGCTCATTACTCACCAGGAATAGTGCGAGGACCGATGAACTTGATGAGGGGAACACGCTCAGCGTGGACAGCAGCCTGTCGGAGAGCTCGAGTGGTGGAGAACATGGTGGCGGATTGGATTGAAAGTGGTGGTTGAATTGGTTGAGGTAGACGAGGAGGTAGGTAAGGTGGGAAAGACCGGGAGACGCGGGAGGAAGTCGGCTTTAATCTAGGGCGAAAGTACGCGAGAGATGCCGAGGCCGAGCTTGTGAATCGGGGACTTTGAGATTGGTTGGGAGATGGGTAAGAAAGCTGGCGAGTCACGCCCAGTTATACGCAAACGTGTTGTTGACTAAAGTTGTATTATTATTCACTGAGGGAATGCGTGAGTGAAGGGGGGAGAGAGGAAGAGGTTGTATCGCAGGATGGATGGGAATGAGCCTGATTTGTATATGCGGAATTTTCGACCCGGAGACAGATGGACCAGGGACGGCAGGCAGCAAAAAAAAAAAAAAAAAAAAAAACCCCGGAGCTCACTAACCTTCGCGTCACCTCACCACCAACATTTTTTCCCTTGCTCATTTTAGTCTGGTAGGGCGAGCTAAAAAGTTGGAGCCAACGCCGGCGCCTGCCCACTGTAACTGCCTGGTTCCACGCCCTGTAGGCCAGGATCCCACTGCAACGACGCCTGGAGCGAACCACCACCAGCAGAACCCCACGCCCAAGGCTCCGACGCACGGCGCCAACACCTCCACGACAGGCAGGGTCTGCCAGTGGTTACAGGGGGGTGGCACACACGCTAAACAGCCCACTGGAGCCTGCAGCTTGCCCACCACCACGTTTTTGCACGCCTCTCTCTCATGGAAGTGGGCTGCTGTCATGGCTGCCGCCTCGCCAAGCCTTCGACATTCGTTTGGTTGGGATATCCAGGCATGGCAAATTCTTGCATAAAGCATATACGAAGAATGTGACTTGAACAAAATATATTTGAGTGAACACCGCTGTCCTACTATGAACACATCTCCTCTAGTTCTCCCTCACAACTCCCCTCCGCTTCGGTTATGGAGCGGAGCGGAGCGGCATGGTGAGGTGATGAGACGGCGGCGCGGCCGCGGGCATGGGGGAGTGGTGAGCGAATGGCGTGTAATCAGCGGACAGCACCGACGCTGCATCGGCGCCAGTCTGGAACTGCAGCTTGCATGTGGGATCCGAGATGGGGATTCTGCGTCGGCCTGGGAGCCTGCCGATCCGAGAGCGAAGCATCCCATCCCGCGCATCATCATTGCTTTCCGATCCTTGCCATGAATGCCCAACCAAGGCGATGCCGAGGCAGGCACATGAGGTATCATGACACCCATTCGTCTGCGTATCTGTCTGCGTTGCAGCACGGAGCAATAAGGTGCAGTAACACCCCGCGTCTTCAATTGTACGCTGGCACACGCATGAAGAAAAGAGCTCCGCGAGCCGAACCTCGGAGGAGCTCTGCAACCAGTCACTGCAAGCCATGATGCCATTGCCACGCCTCTAGCAGCGCAACCCACCCCCCAACGTCTCACTCACCCCCTTACCGGTTCTTGATGCCCTCTGACCACTGGCTTCTGACCCTGTCCGTCCTCCGTTCAGAGGCGCGTGAAGCTTTGGCATAGTCTTAGGCTTTAGCTCCCTCCGGTCCGTTCCTTGCCAATGGTGGGAGGGCGGCATTCTTCCAACCGTTGTCCATCTATCTGTAACTGGACAAATGGAGCATTGGGGTTCAATCGACGGAAGAGTAAATGGCACGGCGCATGGGCATTCAACCCCTCTTCTTCCTCATCCCCATGCCAGATAGCACTAGCACTCCCGTTCCTGCGAGATTCTTGGCTACAGACGCCTCCGTGCAGCTCGTTTCGCGGGGGACTTTTACTACTTTCAGTAAGCGCCACCACCACGTCGCCTCGCCGGCCGGGGAGGTTGGTTTGCGGACGGGCGGGCGGTTGTAGACGGACGTATGGGCGTCCGTGCTGAGCAACAGAAGGAGCTGTTTCAACCCCCCCCCCCCAAGAGACCAAGACTCTGGGGAATAGCTTTCTGCATGCGTAGGTGCCGAGATGCGACATGGGGGATTAAGGATGGATGGCAAGACATCCCTCGGCACCTCCATCCGGTGCATTTTTGTTCTCCTCCGTTCCATCCGGAAGCAGTATTGTTTCGGGAGGAGGTAGAGTTGGATTGTTCAAATTTCATTTACCATTACAATGCGTTGCCTAGAATACTATGTCGTATTAATGACCCAATTACGTAGCTATGGGCCTCTGTTCCTTGTATCAATTGCTAGCTGCCGCCGTAGGCGGAGAACCAGGCAATAATATCCACTCACCCCGTACGAACTGCCAACGTTCCAAAGAAGGCCATTCCGCTGCCCAAGTACCCTCTTGGGCCCGTTTTGCGGGTGGACGGGGCCGTAAAAATAGCCATCCATTAGGAGGCACATGATATGAAACCGGCCAGTGAGAAGTGAGAGGCGCTTTCGACAAGGGTGATTGCTAATTTTTTTTATTGCATATATTCGTTCGGTGGCCTCAACGATAATAGGTGCCGCCTTGAGCCAGCGTCAACTGCTCCCTGGTTCGTATGGGATGGTCTCGAACAGGGCAGCGGCTGGTGCGGAAATCTCTCCGAATCGCAAAGTTGCATTTCTCGCCTTTCCTCAATCAAGCCAACTCTAACGGCGGAGGGCCCCGAGATCGCCATGGGCCAACATGACGTGGTTGTTGCCTTTAGTCCACCCCGCTGGGCCGACAACAACGCAATGGCTTCTCGCAGTTTCGAGACGCACCGTCTGATTCTGGGGGCGGAATAAAAATAAATAAAAAAAGTGATATCTCCTGGGGGGCGGGATGCCGCCTGGACCAATCCCGGCACACCTGGAGGCTATGACAGATGAGATTTACAGCTGACATCTGGGCGCGCCTATCTCCACCTCCACACACACCACCTGGAGCGAACCCGCACGGACTGCACGCCCTTTCCCATCGCATCGACGCTTGCGACAGAGGGCGGTTGCAACGTCAGCCTAAAGTGGACGGACGTGCACCGCATCCATCCCCTCCCATTACACCATTTTGCACGGTCGCGGAGAACGGGGACAAGACAGCTTGTGAACAAGCGTGCCACACGTGAACATGGCACACGCGACCGGCAGCCACACTTTATACCATCCGCCAGGAACGTCGACCACACCAGCGGAGCATCTCGGAGCGCAAGCTCCTGTTTTCTTTCGTGCCTGACAGCCCTCTCACGGGATTCGAAGGGCTGCCACCCCGTGCGCATCAGCAGCCTACAGCGCCTGGGCATGGCTCAATCTCACCGCACATGTGCTACAACACCACCGGCGGCAGCGACGCATGCAACGCCATCTTGGTGACTGCGCGAGCTTATCCATTCGCTGGGATTGGCGTTGGAGCTCCTCTGGCTCCTCTCGGGGGGCTGCTCTATGCCTTATGTAGCCGATCAACGCCACCATTGCTTCTCTCCGCTGTGCGCCCGGTCAACCTCCGGTCTTGTCGGGTCAGCACCGGCATCGGCGGCCCCTTGTGTTTCGCATTTTTTGTTCGACGAGACTTTGGAAATGGCGTCCGAGAGCTGCAAGTGGTTTGCTCGCTCACTCAACTCGTGCCCTAAACCGACCTCAGTTAAGTCGCATCCTCCCGTAGCCTCCTCGTAAACGGTGTGGTGGTGAACAGAGTTCACAATAGTGGATGGGGGGGCGTTTTTTGTGTTAAGAATCCGCCATTGTTGGCTGAACCAAACCGATCATGGTAAACCGAGAAACAACCACGGCGCGTGTTACAACTTACGAGAGACTGGTGGCGCTGTATGAGTAGTCCCTATGCCAACGACATTGTTCAATTGTCTTTGGCAGTAATTTGCATAATCTCTTCACATGTTTTGTCTTCCATTCTACGTATGCACTGCCAACTCGCACCAACCCCGCGATAAGATAGAAGGGCAAAAATTCGATGGCGCACCAGCCAACCAGCAACCCCCAATCGATAGCTTCCGTCTCCAAATCCCTGGGAAAGACACGCAAAAAATTCCATCCAACCAATGGAACCAATCCCAACAGCTTGTGAAGAGATTCCTGGTCGCCATCCCCGCACCCACAAAAAGCTTTCGGGTGGTCCGTGACTCGGAAGCGACGCTGGTGAGCGACTCTTTGGTACCATCTGTGTAATGCATTGCATATCTGCATAGCATCTGCATCGCATATAGAGCCTTCGCCCTGATAGGGACACTTGCATTTTTCTTTCCGTCACTTCCAATTCGTCTTCCTTTCTTAGTCAGCACTCGGCATTCGGCATCCGGCATCTGGCATCCCACGTCGCTCTCCCCCCTCCATTTCTAACCTCAAATCAATCGCCTGCAGCTATGGCTTCCAGGTCTACTAAGCCCGAGAGCAGCATGCTCCAAGGTGGTTGATTCCCCGGTGCGACTCTCCCCGTGTCTCGCATCTGGTCACACGACCCGTTTGCTAACTGCAATTGCTCACCAGGCGACCTCGACCCCCTCATGGTCAAGTACAACGAGAGTATCTTCTTCGACCACGTCCTTTACAAGCAGGATGTCTTTGGCAGCGTTGCTTTCGCCCACGCCAACGTCAAGAACGGTACCATACCCAGGACGAGTTTGAGCAGATCGAGAAGGGTCTCCTCTAGGCCCAGAAGGAGTGGGAGACTGGTGTTTTCACTGTCATCTCCAGCGTCGACGTATGCTACCTCCATGTCATTACCCCGCCGTCAATTGGCTGACCAGTAACAGGAGAATGTTCCCACCGCCAACGAGCGTCGATTGGGTGAGATCGTCGGCAAGAATGTCGCTAGTACGCTCCGCACCGACCGGGGCCGAAACAGACAGGTCGTTTGCGATATGCGCAGGTGGATCCGAAACGAGCTCCTCAGGGTTGACGAGCGGCGAACCAGCTTCCTCAAGATGACTGTTGACCGTGGCGAGAGCGAGATTGACTACATCATGCCCGGATACGCCCACCGAGTTTGACTTTGTCCGCCTCGCCGGCGCATGCCCCACCGGCAGCTCTCTCATGCCCCAAATCACTAACAGCTTGGAGCTTCTCCGTGACCCTCAGAAGGGTTTCTCCAGCACCTACAACAAGTATCTACAGGAGAGTCTTGAGCCCATGATGGACCACGTCAAGGCGTCTCCGACAGCATCTAAATTGCCTACGGTGTCTTGTCCGCCCTGGCCACCAACCCTGGGAAGATGAATGATTGATTCGGCGTTTTTTTAGAGTCGAATCTATGTTACCCTGGAGAGGTAACGCCGGAAAAACAAAAGACGAAGTGTGTTATAGGTGTTGAACAAGGGCCTGACGATATTTAGAGAACATAGAAAGGCGCAGGTGTTCGGAAGATGGACACGAGTAAATTATACTCGCTTCGGTCACAGGGTATCGTTTCCTTGATGGCACTGGGACGCTGAAGGTATTCGCTGCCATTTAGGAGCTCAGTACAATACATTGTCAGCCATTGAGCTGGGCGCTGTCGAACGCAGAGGGTTTCTGCGACACATTTTTCATCAATTGTCGTCGGTGTGCTTGTGTCTCTTACCTTACTGTTCTTGAATGCGGCTTCCTCTGAACGTAGATAACACAAACCACTCCCTCAACAGTGAATACATTGCAAAGTAACTGGGTGGCAAACTGTTTTCGCAAGCAACAAACGTGGTTTTTCGCTGCATTCACAATCACGCTCATTCTCAACCCCATAATTTGATTTAGGGCCACGCCTGATTCATGAGTCCTATATACAGGGTTAGAAAGCTTACTCATACCCTTGTGACGCCAGGTATGTGTTGTGCACGATTAGAAAGACCAATCACGGAGGAAACAACACCGAGTACCCCATATGCGTCAAAAACTTACATTTATTATTATGCTTGCTTCTACAGTAAATGATTACAGAATATGCGGCAAAAGGAAAACCCCGAATCCTTCGTTGAGAATAACTAGGCTAACTGAGACTAATCCAGTTCAGATGTGGCCAATGTGCCTCTGGTTGGTGAACTAGGATTCGGGGTAAGCATGATGATGTCAGGCCCAATCATGGGTATTTAAATCAGCTCATCGAGCTGAGGGGAAATACGGCTTGATCATCGTCTCTTAGGATAAAAGCAATCATGGTGAAGCTCGACTACTTTGAACTCGATCATGTGAGCCGTTTCGAGCACGCCTTCCGCTCAAGTCGTCGCTGATCAAAGACCTAGTGGATCGCAAAGCGCGGCAAAAGTTCGAGGTACAACCTTGCAAAATCCAATTCCCTTCCTGTTTCTATTGAGGATCTGGAAGCTGTTCCCTGTGAAGGGGCCGTCAACGACTCGTTTGCCTCGATCCGGTCGCGTCCCTTGGACTACGGCCATGGATTGGAAGATCTTCAAACCAAGATTGCCAAAATGTACTCGGACGACTTGCCCTACCAGCAAGTTCTGAATACTCCCGGCGGCTCGCTGGCCAACTTCCTCGTCTTCTATGGCCTAGTCGGACCGGGCGATCATGTGGTTGTGCAGCACCCAACGTACCCCCAGCTGCACGGCGTACCGATATCCTTGGGGGCAGAGGTGAGCTTTTGGAAGGCAAAGGAGGAAAAGAACTGGGATCTCGACATGGACGAGTTGAAAAGCCTCATAAAACCTAATACTAAACTGATTGTCATCTGGTATGAGACTTACTCCCACTCAAACTCCATGACCGTCGCCGGGCTCGATATGCTAAGCACGAAAATACAGCAACCCCCAAAACCCCCTTGGCACTGTCGTTCCAAGGCAAGTCCTGGAGGAGATTCTCAAATTCGCTTCTGAACACTCCATTACTGTTTTCAGTGATGAAATTTATCGGCCCCTGTTCTACCCTACAACCTCCCCTACGGAGAATATCGCGCCTTCAATCATCTCTCTGGGGTACAAAAACACGGTCGCAACAGGTGGATTATCCAAAAGCTACTCTTTGGCAGGCCTACGCATGGGCTGGGTTGTCTCACCAAGCTCCGAAATCGTCAACATGTGTGCGAATGCGCGCTCATACTGCCTCATTAGCACAAGCCAACTCGATGAACACATTGCTGCGTTTGCACTCGAACCAATGCGGACTGCCAGTATCGTGGGGGAAAACATCGACCGTACAAAACAAAATCGAGAAATCGTACAGTTTTTTATCGACCGACACTCAGCTATGTGTTCATGGGTCCCGCCGGCTGGGGCATCCTTGGGGTTCATCAAGTTTACCCGGTCAGGAGTGCCCATCGATGATTTGGCCATGTGCAAGATTCTTCATGAAAATAAAGGTGTGCTTCTTGTACCAGGGAGCATCGGGTTTGGAAAAGAATTTGCTGGATATGTTCGTATTGGTCTTGGAATGGATACTCAGGTCTTAAAAGACGGACTGGATGTCGTGTCGAAATTCATCCAGGATCATTACGAAGATGTTCCTCTCGCCCCTGCGTGAAGTTGGAACCGGTAATCTACTTTAGATCGCTTCTGAACGTTCCGTACAACCTCACATAAAGTACTAGTACTCGGTTCATCTGGCGATTAGGTATTTATGATGAACGAAAGTGACGACCGGCACGCCTCAACTAAAAGATGCTTACCAATAGTGTGACAGATGAATGTGTTTAATTTTCTGTCTGCCTCTTGCGAGTGTCGAAGATATTGTACAAGTAACCCAAACCCACAAACTCCCTTGAATCAAACCATAAACCCCAGCTCACACCCATAGTCTTCATTGAACGGTAATCATACAATGTCGTATATTCGGCAGCCCCGAACACCCGCAAGCTTCATGCTCCATAACTTTCCCGTCACGCTCGCACAAATCATCGGGTCGCGGAATCCTGTCGTAAATATAGACTCGAGTTTTCAGTGCATGTCGACAACGGCTAGGGCAGCCATGGCAGCAGCGGCCATAATTATGCCGGTCTGATGAGGTGCAGCGTGAGCGCTCTTGATCGCGGTGGCGATGCCAGTTTCATTGCTGGAGTGTTTTGACGTTGTAATTATTTCCGTTGGTGAGGGAGTCTCGAAGATTAGCCCAGAAAGTGCTGCAGTCGGAAGTGCCGGGGTATGCATTGTTGTAACATCGTGTGTGGTCAAGGTGGGTTCGTCACAGTCAGTCATGGGCGGTACGAAATCGTCAACGGTACTGATGGCTTCAAGGAAATGGTCGCACACCTCCAGAAGTGCAGAGAGTTCGGATGAATGCTTGCTGTTCCAGCGTGGGACATCGTCGATGTCGGAGAGAACGACACGCTTCATGGGACCCAACTCAAGGGAAGGGAGTACATGAGGGTTCTCTTCGATGTAGCTGACTCGGGTGTGGTCTTCAGGGATGGGGGAATCAGTCATGTATGGGATGCTCCCGTCCATAAACATATGGCACACCGAGGACATGATCTCTTCAAGCTCTTCATGGAAATGACAGCCCTGGGCCACCACGGCGGCGGTAACAGCGAGAAAGAAGTGGGTGATCTGCATATTGGTGGTGTTGTGGAAGTGCAACAGCGTGGTCGTGAATGATGATATGACGGTGCTCAAAGGTGATGGTGTTTAGTTGCCGTGATGATAATGGAGATGACAGATACCGATGGACGATATCGAGCTGATGAAGCGTAGAACCAAAGATGAAAATGTTGTGGTGTAACTGTAGTTGGAGAAAATCACGACGAAACAGCGGAGAAAAAAAGAAAAGGGGGCACTGGGCCATTTATCAACCGCCGAGAAGAGTCTTCTTTCCATCGCGGGAGTTGCACCTTAGTCTTAAGGTAAAGAGCGAGTGAGGTGGAAGGACAGACAGAAAGTACGAGATTGGCATAGGCAACCTCGCGCTCTGCAAAATGAGCAGGCTCAATTGTGCTAACTGTGGGTATCATCGCGTCATCATATTTCTTGATCCAACTTTCGGGCGTGGTCGCGCCTTGCTTGCATCCGCGAGCTGAGCTTATGCGTGCTTTACACTTGGCCAAGCCCTCCCATGCCTCGCGTTCAGGTGATGTCACCATTCACTACCTTAGATACCTGGCGCCTTGAGCGTGAATCAGTATTTTCACTCCTCGAAAGCCTTGTTTACATGGGAAGCAACGCTTTCCGTTCACACATTGCTAACTACCAGGTATCGACATGCCAATTACCGTAGTGGACCAACTTCATACGGATGACTGCGCACAGAACACTGGATCATCGTGCATCTTTACAATGCAATACTTGGCATTTAATTTCATATCATTTTTTCTATAATTTTAACCTTTATCTAGAGTTGTAATTGTCTTCGTTAATACCCTACTCATATCGCTGCCACCATCTATTGCTCTGTATGCTCTCGCTCTTCCAAAGTCAACCCGCTCTCGGCTCTGCCGACGTCAATTAAAGCGAAAAGCAAGCAAGCCACTACAGAGACACCAACACCAAGCCAAAAGGCCACCTGGTAGTTTTGTTTGAGACTCAGGTGTGAAGTGTGCCCAACAACGACATCCCCAAACCCCTGGAAGACGCTCATGCCCAGGAACAGAGTGCTATTTATGAGCGCTCCCGCCAAACCTTGTCTTCGGGCAGGGAGATTTGTGGTGATAAACACGTTGCTAACGGTAAAGGTAATGTCGATACCCACTGTTGAGGCAATCATAGCTGGCATGATCCATGCCCAGTAATTTGGATCGTCAGGCATGAAGGCAAAAAGCAAGCAGCTAACTATGTAACCTATGCCGGAAATAATGAGCAGGATGCGGCCTGGAAGATGGTGCAGCGTCAAGCCGCCAACAGTACCGAGAAGCAGTCCGCCAACAATAAGTGGCACATACCACAGCGCCGTCTCTAACGAGCTCTTCCCTAGCACAAGCTCGATATAGAAACTGCTGTAAAAGAGGAAAATACCATACGAGCCATAGGCAAAGAACAGAGCTGCCACGAGGCGTCTCATGTAAGGCGGCGAAAAGAGATCAGGAGGGATTAGAGGATTCGGAACAAACCAACCCTCAACGTATACAGCGGCGGCAATGAAGCACGCACCACAAATAATTGTGACAATGATCTGCGGACTCGCCCAACCGTTTGGTGCCTGAGAGCTATCCGTGATGGCATAGACAAGGAGGATCAAGCCTGGGACAATTGTCGTGACGCCCCACCAGTCCATTCGCACACCAGCAGGAGGTTGGGCGCGGAAGTCTCGCGGAACACAACAGAAGGCCACACCGCAGATAACAGCCAGCATTATGGTGCCGAGCCAAAAGTACCACCTCCACGAGAGAAATTGACCAGCAACGCCTGCTATCAGGATACCGATGAAAAATCCCAGCGGCGCAAACGCACCGTAAAGGGCAAAAACCAGGTTCTTGCGCGGCCCAGGCCGGTACGTTTTCCCGAGCAGCGTAATGCCAGCAGGCAAGAAGGCAGCAGATCCTAGACCCTGAAATGCTCGGCAAATGATGAGCATGATATAATTCTGGCTGAATCCCGCGATCAAACACCAGAGACAGAACCAAGAGAGTCCTAGGGTGAAGGTGATGTATGCGCCGTGCATGTCGTTTACCCGACCAAGCGGTAGAAGAAACGCTCCCGTAACCAGGGAAAAGACGCTTGCGGGCCACGTACGTGATGCTTGAGGGATCTCGAGTTCTATCGCAAGGGGTGGCAAGATGATGTGGAATCCGGAGACGAAAAATTCCTGTTCTCGTCGCATCAGCATTAACATTGAGTGTGCTGGGTTAGAATCGCAGCATCAGGGCCAAGACTGGACAACCACAAGGATGAAGCGTGCACATACCGCCATAGCCATGGAACCCATTAGGGATATCATGAACCCAATTTCGGCCCAGACAGAGCTAAATACAGCGGGCCGTTGCCGACCAAGTTTCTCAACATCCATCGTGGTGGTAGTTACCACTATTTCAGGATCACTGGCCTCGGGGCTGGGGCTTTTGAGTCCCACGGTCAACACAGATGGGGAAGAGCAATCAAGGTCAGATAATTGCCTTGAGAATTTCATTGAAGCTCAGTTGAGTCGAAGAAACACCTGTTATATAGGGATTTCGTCGTTGGCCCTTGGTACGATGACGCCAATCACCCACCCTGTACTCTCCACTCTCCACTATAAAAGCATTTGAAATCCACGGGCTAATCGACATCACGCCTATAGGACATGCAAGCCGTGAGGAAGACCTCCTCCATCCAGCATCGCTCGTTGTTGGCGACCTAGGGATCTAAGTGATCCCTTTCTGCCATTGGCTTGATGGACGAAAAGAAGGGGCTGCTCATCCACAAGTGCAACCCCCTAATTGCTACGCCGGGGAATCCATCTGAGCTTTTGGCGAATTACAATTGCTGATGCACGACATGGGTATTTATCAGCCTGGTTGGGCTTAGTGTGTTTGGAGTTGACCAGGTCCCACTCCAGAGATCGTGCGCCCTACGATGGCATTCAACAAGGATGCAAATGTCGAAAGGAATTCTAATTCCTATCGCTTACTAAGTGACATTGTAAATAAAACCGACACAAGCATATTATCTACTGCCCTCTTAATTGCAACTTGAAAAATCTATGCAACTGGTGAGTCGGCTAGCTTTGAGCGCCTGCTCGACTCATGCTCGCTCTATCCCCACAAACCTAATCTCGTCCAGGTGGGCAAACCACCATATCGGGCCGTCTTTCTTGTCTTATCGAGATTTTTTCCCCCAAGGAGCGCTGCGAATTCCCTTCAACACGTTTCTGCTCGTGGTTGCCAGTATGGAACCTCTGCAGATAGTGAATATTCCGAGCAAAGACTGCCACAACTGTCGACCTCGTAGGCTCCGTTGCGATCGTTCGGTTCCGAGTTGTCGCAAATGCACATCGTCCGGCCAGACCTGTTTAGGCTATGGGAAACGTTATAGGTTTGCGGGCGCCATAGCCAGCCGTGGAAAGTTGGCCGGCAAAAAAGTGCCCGTGCTGGAACCCGCTGGAAGTGTCCCGAATGAGCCGACAAAGAAGCCGAAATCCGTGGCGTTGAACGACCAGTCCCCATCTAGGCTGATTAGCACCACGGTCTTCGCTGGAGATGGAAGACTGCGCCCCACCTCAATTCCCGGGGCCATGGTTGACCCCCTGTTCGAAGGCGTGGATTACGCCTCTCGTCATTATCTCTCGTATTGTTGGTTGTCTGATCGCCACTTACAAGCACCCGCTCACCACGATTTAGACACAACTCGGCTATGTCAGGACCTAATGGCGGTAGACTTGCCAGATAATCCATTCCGGCGACTGATTGTGTTTAGCAAGGAGCACCAGGTTCTCCAGCACGTCATGGTGGCTTCCTCGGCGGCGCATATGGCAAACTCGTTGAAATACCCAGTCGCTAGTAGGCTGTCCAATGGCGCCATGATCACTAAATATTCCGACACGGAACTGTCTCATCGAGCGTGCATAGATGCTTTAGTGGCCAAACAAAAGGCGTTGAAGTTGATGTTCGAAGCACTCCAGAACGTCGAAGCCGTAGGAAGTGACATTGTCTTGATAGCTGTGCTGTTCTTCATCAATCTCGAGTGCATAGAATCCGGAAAGCATGGCTGGAAAGCTCACATAGAAGGAAGTGGCAGACTGCTGGAGCATCTCCCACCGCTCAGTGCTTTAGACGACACTGCGAGAGATTGTATAATATCGGACTGCTACATGTGAGTGTTTTCTTAAATCGCATGGCGAGAATAAGGCTTCTGACTTTATCCACGAAGGTACTTTATTTTTGCGTCGGTATTTTCCCAAGAACCACTGGGCCTCGCGTCATACTCTTTGGAGGCGTCATCGGTGATGCGCGTTGTGGCTAACAGCAGTCTGTTCTGTTGCCCCGCTGAGATCATGCAAATCTTACTGGCCGCTGCGCAACTATCCAATGAATCACATGATGACGATGAGTCTCAGTCTCAAATTACTAGGGCGGGGATGGAACTGCTGGCTGGTGCAACGTCGTTTGATCTCGACACGTGGGCGAACGACGTCAAAGGCTTAACACCAGGCCGCCAGGGCACGGAGATCGACAGCCGGAAGCACGCGGCGGCGACATATCAGCTGGCGTGCTGCTTGTACATCATCTGTGCGGTTCCCTCCATCACCGGGATGCTTCCGCCAGGGGCTGAGGAGGCCTGGGAGCGTGATTTGACGTGTCATTTGTCAGAGATTGCTGACAACGACCCAAACTTCAAGACAACACTGTGGCCAACGTTTATTGCGGGTGCACAGGCTCGCCACCCGGGCCAGCAGTCGTGGGTCATGGAGAGAATTAGAAGAATTCTGATATACCTCCCATGGGGCTTCTTGTACACCGCCACGGACGCTCTACAGGTGATTTGGACGACGAGGGCCGAGAGCCAGACCCAGTTCAGCTGGCTAAAGGTGCTGAAAGACCCAAATATTAACTTCTTGCTTGTTTGAAACTGGCCTGGCTCTTTGTCGTTGTTGTTGTTGTTGGTTTTAACGTTTGTCTATTCCGCCCTCTCTTTACTTTTTCTTCATCGGCGATCTTCACGATCTTCACGAGCTTGGGGGGGGGGGGGGGCAAAAAAAGTATGCCGGTCGACACATACAAATTGTTAGGGGAGAGCGGCACACTATTTTTCACTCCGGAGGACGAGGTAAGGATAAAACGGCCATTGGAGGCTCACAGGCTCGGAGGTGGGGGTTTAGTGATCCGAGCTGGAGTACGACACAACGTATAGCATGGCGGCCAAATGATCGGAGGCGGTCTCTGCGAAACTCAAAATATTACCGCCATGGAAGATGCTGGATGTGGTTGCACGGAGTCAACGCGGTGGCGTTCTCGGCTCGCCGCGTGCCATCTCGGGCACCGCGAAGACGCATACCAGAGCGTTAACCAAGGGGTTGAGTCTAGACGTTCCTTGTTGGGGTGGGTGGCGCAAAAAACGTTCTCGACAAGTAATGTGCCCGACTGGTCTCGGGTTCGAGATCTACCGTCCCTTCGGAGTCATATGACGCCTCCGAGACATCTGACGCGACTTATATTTTACGTTTTTGTTCCCCTCCGGGCCTCCATGGCCCAGGCTGCTTGTCTCTTCATCCTAGTCTCAGTCTACCTCGAAGCCCAGCTAGTCGACCAGCAGCACCGTGTTTATCATATGCATGTGATAAGATGAGTACGAGTATTTGTCAACGTTTCCTCACTTTCCCGCGTGTTTTCTTTTTTTCGTGTGCTCGTTAAAACTAGTCTACGTCGCTAAGGTACAGTGTGGCTATAATGGAGGTATTAACTCCACGGTCATACTGTGCTGGGTACTTGCCCACAACCCTCGGATCGTGGCCGAAATATACCGAAAAACTTTCGCGAGCTGCCATGAAATCGGCCTGATGGTCTAGTGGTATGATTGGCGTTTCGGGTCATTCCCCAGTTCTTTCAGAGAAGTTATGCCAGGTCCCGGGTTCGAGCCCCGGTCAGGCCCCCATTTGTACTTTTTGCAGGTTGGTGCAGATTTGAGGCTGATGCAGAGCGCAACGGCGTGCCTTTTTGCTCGAGCGATGGTGGGTGGGATGCGACCCTCGATGCCTGACCCCAACCGTGCTTTGCCCTCAGCCACCATCGTTGCCATGTGGCGAGACAGAAACAACAAAAGCTGAGACACGGGATTTGTGCCCTGTCGAAAAGCTGGTACAGTACGCGAAAAGGCATGATGATCTAGTGGCTTGACGTTAGTTTCTGACAGGCTTGGTTGCGGAGGCTGCGATTGGTGAGAGTGAGACATGCAAGGATTGAGAAATGACAGAACTAGTCCCAGGTGGAGGCGGGGTTAGACTATATGCTGTCTGATGGGCATTTTGAGGCCGCATGGACGCAGCACAAGTCAGGCTGACACGGCATCAAGGGAAGGAAGGGCATCGGGCTGTGGAAAGGGAGGGGGAAGGGAGAGAACGCCAGCGTTCAACGGCTCTTTGATTGCGTTCCTGGACATCCGTGCTAGGGACGGCATGGTTTTTATTATGGCTCGCATTTGCAAGTGAATCCGGGCCATTTAAGCCGCGGCGCCGATCAATGGGGCAACTATCGCCACTCCTCACCTCGCCGGCCTACTGGGCTAAACCCGGTGCAGCAGAGCCAGGAGAGGCTACCGGACGAACACGGGCAGAAGATTGCGACCGCGATGGAGGCCCTGTCCATGTCCATGTCGCGTTCATGCCAAGAAGCTTCATATGGAGATGCGGCACTGTGCATCTCGCCATACATGGCAATGGCTGCAATGCTGGTCGGGGATAGACGATTGGCCACACGGCCAAGAGACGCAAGTCCGTTCGCTGAACACTGCAAGGGATGGCGTGTGTGGCCCTAAACTGGCTGGACTAAAAAAAAAAAAAAAAAAAAAAAAGAAATGCTTCGTTCGCCTTGGCCATCTGGGGAGAGAAGGGGAACCCCATTCCAGTCATAAATCTTGCTTGGCCGCGCACCTAGCGCTTCCCCCGTCTTCGCCATCGAGTGCAAACTTCCGACCTACCTCTCGCAAGCGTCACACAATGCGACGGCAGAACCGTTCCTGCGACCAGTGCCGCAAGGCCAAGCGCGCGTGCAACGCACCCTCGCTGTGGGATGTCCACGGCAGAATCAAGAAGCGCGCCCGTCCCGGCGTCGACGTTGACGACGCCTCGTCCCATATCACGCTGACCGAACAAGACCTTGGTGAGCAGCATCGTTCCCCATCTTCGCGCCCGCGCCCGCGCCCGCGCCTCGCCTTGGGCTACTCCTCCTCGCGTCACGAGAGATTCCCGCACTAACAGAAACCCCGCCCTGCAGACGAGTACGAGACTTGTGCTTCGCCGTGCTCCCACTGTCTCCGGACGGGGAAGCAATGCACCCTACACTGGGTTCGGAACCAACTGCGCGGTAGCCTGACTAACAAACCTACCACCACCAGTGATCGACGCGGCCCCGGTAAACCGCCCAGTATCCCCTGGCAGTCGCCTCCACAATCACAGCAGCTTGGGGCAGGCACAGGAACAGGAGCAGCAACAAAGCCAGAATCACTGCTGGAGCCAGAGTTCGGGTCCTCGCCGCCGCTTATCATCGCCGCCGAAGACATCGGCTCCGGCTCCAACTCCAACGCGGCTTCTGTGCTGGAGCTGTCCTGGGCATCCAGTTCATCTGCTGGCGTGACCCCACCGGATCTAGCTGATGCAAGTTATGGGGCCGTCCCCATCAACACTTATGAACCCGGCGTCGTCACAGCTGCTTTTGACGACGCTGAAACCGCTTCGTATCCGATTATCCCGGCCGACGGCAGCCTATCCTCGGACTATGATTCTCAATCACTTCACAGCCAACATGGACTCGCCACCGCATCAGTCAGCGACATCAGTGAGTTGCCGTTATTCCAACAACAAGCCAACTATGTGCAGACCGAATCGCCTCTCCCCATGTCCGGCGGCTACCAGACCGACATTGCTCTCACCCTCAATTCCGGACACTATCCCACCAAATATTCCATCGAGAACAGCCTGCCTTCGCTCTCGCCCTTCTCTACTTCCAGTATGATGGCCACCAATACAAACAAGAAGCTCATTTCCGACAACCTCATGCGCATTTACCACGACGCCTTTGAGTTCGCCCTCACTTGCTGCTTGTCCCAGGAGGCATGTCCATACGATTTGACCTGCGTCAGACCGTCAACCAAGAGCGTTAGTTGGCTAAAGGCTCGCTATGATACCGTCAGTCTAGTCAAGAAGTACGATCCGAACCAGAAAGAAACCATCATCTACCATCGCGTCACCAAACTTGACAGAGCAGCCCAAAAGTGTGGCCTAATTCGGCTGACCAAAGCCCAAGACAGAGCTATCTCCAAGGCGCTCTACCTGTCGATCCTGGCCTATGCAACACAGTGGGCTCAGGGGAGCCAGCGCGAACGCGAGCAGTATCCTCCAAGCGTCGATAATCCACGCTTGGACTGCGTTGCAGATGACGTGGGCACAGAATTCGATCGGGTCCTCCAAAAGTCCTTGTGGACCCAAGCGAAGCGCGCCCTGGACGACTGTTCAGACATTGAGTGCTTCCGAATTGTGTGCGCTGATTGGATTATGGGACTTACACAGAGGCCGATGGAAAAAGACGACCTCGATTTCGACATTCCACAAAGCGTCTTCGGATCGAAAACCCCCATCGTTGGCGGAAGGGGCTCCATTGCATCACACGTCAGCGACATCATCGCCACAGCTGGGCCTCCTATTTTCACCGAACGGGCTGCCCGAAAAGTCCACGCCCTCAAGTACAGATACGAAACACGGAGAGCCGGTATCTGCGAGGTGGAAGACAACTTCTGCAACTTGGAATCGGATACTTTTGGAACCTTGTCTGAGGATGATATTGCCACTTTTGGCCTCATGTATTGGATGACAATCATGATTGACACCATTGCATCGGCCATGCACAACCGGCCGATCGTCATTTCTGACGACGAGTGCCACCACAATGCGGCTTACACAAGCCATGCACTCAGTGAAGGCTTTGACGTCGACTGTGAGCCCCACGACCTTGACTGGTGGGCTAGGCTTTCTGGTGGGGAAATTGAGAAAAACTGCGTATTGCGCTGGCCGTGTCAAAGCGAAACTGCCATCAAGGGCATCATCGCATCAACTCCCGTCAAGGTGATTCTGTTCCGTCATGTCACTGCGCTGCAAAGCATAGTGCGGAGCAATTGCCGGGGAGAGATTGTGGAAAACATTATCACCAGTGCTATGGCCATCTACAAGCACTGGCGTTCCACGTACGGTGCTTTATTTGCAGGCTTCATTGAAGAATATGACCAAGTCCCGTTGCATATGCGAGTGTGGTTCACCCACATCCTCATGTACTTCCATTACGCAGCGCTCCTTCTCGCAGACATGATTGAGCTGGTTGATCGAAAAGGTCTTGGACTGGAGTATTCGTCTCAGATCCGCCTAAATGTCGGCGCAGTCGGACTGCTGAGAACCGGCAGCACAGAGATCATTTCCAATCTCGCGCGAGTGGCCACGCGCCCCAATCCGCAAACGAACGAGTTCCACTTCGCCGTCGTTTTGCAGCCCATTCTGCCAGAACCTTGGACTATGATGCTCGTGAAGTCCTTCACTAAGGTGGCAATCCTCTATCTCTCTGAAATCGACAGGGTGGTGCAGCACGATCCGCTTTCAGTGGAATCACCCCCCTTCATGATGCTCGTGAAGAAGTGCGAGTATAGCATCAAGGCACTGTATTGCCTGGGCAAGAAGTCGGATATGGCGCAGGCCGTTTGCGTTGTTCTTTACTCGGCTATTAGGCCGTATTTGAAGGGTTAAACTCCCCGATTTTTGATATTTTCTTTTTTTTTCCCCCAAGATCCCATGAATGCGATGGTGGACATGTCAGTTGATGCAAAATGATATCATGTACCTTAGCGAACGATATAAATACAAATTGTAGTATTATTTATTTTATTTAAGACTTTTGAGTTGACCCAAACGGCAAATGCATGTGCCAGACATGAAGCGGCGTGGCTGACCGACAGGTCCGCCACACCAGGCTTAAAATTGACGTTCCTCGAGGGACTTGGCTCTGATTATTTTTTACTGGCGACTTTTCATTTATCTATTGCAACTTAAAAACAACGAATAAGTGCAACTAGGGATGGATTTCTCATGATTCGCCTGGCTTTATTCATGCAATCTCGCCTCTGATGTTTGTTAGGTTCGGGAACCAAGAGGCGTTTATGTAGTATTTCCAAGCACTACAGTAGGTGTTGGGTATGATGGGGTTTTTCTTGACACGGGGGCATATTAAATGCCCCCTTGGACAATGGACAAAGACAAAAGCTATTGTCAATCATCCACAACTTTTGGCCCCCGCCCTGCCCAGAGCATTGTTCTATACTCATAGTTTTAGACAAAGTATGAAATATTAGGTTCATACAAGCCATTATTAGACTATAGTAGCAAACAAACATTCATAGCAAATTATATATTTTTTTGTCTAGAAGCTGCAGGATATATAAATCTATTCCACTGTGTGATGCAAATGTGTGAAACCAAAGAAACCGTTGATTAACTTTTCTGGATGCCTAATGCTAATTGAACTGCCGAACCGAACTAAACCAAACCGAACCCTCCGAACGGTTGCCCCTCTGAACCCTTCATCCAATATTAATTTTATTAATTTTATTATATTGAAATATAAAATATTCTTAATAATAAATTCATTCAATTAAAAGTATAAATTTATCTAAGACAAAAAAAAGTACTTATAGTACTCTAAGATAATTTACTTATAGGTAAAATACTTATACTAGAAGAAGATAAGTTCCTCAAAGCACTATAAAGTCCCCATTTACAGCTATAGATTTACCAGCTCTTAGTAGTGAAGAGGGAGGTCAAGGCCAACGCTTAGTCGGCAAGGTCGGGCTCACCTTCGCCGGCATCGAGAGGCAGCAGCAGCAGCAGGAGGAGGGTGGAGAAGGCTGGTGACACGAGGGGGTCAGAGAGGTACTAAGATAAGGGCTTAGTATTATATTTCGTAATAATTCATTAAGATTTTCCTAAATAAAGATTTAGGGCCTAATAGTAGGTTAGATATTATGCTTTAGGTCCTAGTACCTAGAAAGATAGATATTAGTAATGTAGCTATGGTTGTCTGGCACTGAGTGGAGGATCTGGCGATTGAATGAGAGCGCAGGGGTTGTAGCTAATGTGCTGGGGTGTGAGTCTTAAGGATGTGTGCTTTGTGTGTGGGTATGTGATGATAGATAAGTTGGCGGGCTACTGTGGTTATGTGTAGGGATAAGGCCTAATTGTGTGAACCTTGCTGTGTAAAGCTTATTGTGTTGACTTGGGCCGCATTGGACCTCAAGGATGATAATGATAATACAAATCTATTCTATGTACGTCTAATATGGCTTGTAGCAGTGGATCCACGGCTCAGCCTCAGCCTCAGCCTCGAATGATGGTGGCTAGTTTCAGTGCTTATGCATACACTGTCCTCGCTTCCTCAACTTGCTGGCATGTGCCTTTTCCTCCTTGGTGAGCGCATTGGCGTTGAAGCCGCCGAGAGTGCGACGGGCTAGAGTCGAGCTAGCCGTGCTGTTGTTGGGGAACTTGGGACTGACTCCAAAATCGTGCCCATCAGCAACATAAAGCACCTCGCCACCGACCATGGTGAGCACAACCTTTGGGCGGCCAAGCTCCTCGTCTGAGACCTTGAAGAAGTCCTTGTCCAGGATGATGACGTCTGCCAACTTTCCTGTCTCGAGCGAGCCGATTTCCTTGTCCGCGCGAAGAAACCTAGCTCCGTTGATGGTAATGGAACGAAGGGCCGACTGTCGCGAAATTCCACTTCCCGGGAAGACACCGTCGTAGGGCGCACCCTGAGATGCTGGTGAGTTGGGGTTTTGCGGATCACCGGAGCGGGTGACGGCAACTTTCAGCGCGAGGAACTCGTCAAGGGGATCAATCTATATTTGTTAGCATTGTCCTCGTTTTGGAGCCGAGAGGAAAATGAAATACCGGCCAATCACTTCCATAAACCAGAGGGCGGCCATCGGCTTCAAACTGGGCCCATGCCTGAAGGTTCTTCATTCGATAGTCGGCCATGGATTTGAACGTGTCCGGGATGTAAGATGAGCTGAGCTGCGCCCATTGGTAGCTCACAATTGGATCGACGGCGAGCTTGGCGAAGCGCGGCCAGTCTTTTTCGTGCGAGAGCTCGTCGTGGGCTAGGCCAAGCTTAAAGTCTCGCTTCGGGTACTTTTTGCGAAACGACTCTGCCGCGTCAAGAGCAATGCGGACTGCTCGGTCGCCATCGACGTGCAGCTGGGCATCAATTCCGTTCAAAAATAGCTGCTCAAGAGTCTTGGTGAGGACCTCGACGCTCCAGTACGTCTCGGTCAGAGTGCTGTTGTCGGGAGCCCAGACATCAGAGCCGTTGACGGGCATCCAATATGGCTCAATCAGAGCGGCGGTATTCGAGGGATAAGTGATGACGCCGTCGATGAATCCCTTGATTGCTTGCCATTTCAGAGTAGGCTTGGCGGCAATGGCTGACTTGTCGTGATATTTAGACAGAGTGTCAGCAGCCTTCTTGACCGAAGCTGTGATGTTTTGCAGACTCGGGGCCTCGATACGGTAGTCGAAATAAGCCCGCGAGGTAAGCCCGCCCTCATTATTGATGGCATTGAACACGGTGTAGTGCCCATCGGTGGCAGCAGCATCCTGGAACGTGGTGATTCCAGCCTCTCGCAACAGCTTCAGGGCAGCCCGACCGGCTTCAGTGTTTTCCTCGTCCGTCGGCGCAGGGATGGCAATAAGGTCGCGTGCGTCATCCTGGAGCACGCCGGAAGGCTCCTGACTGCCGGACAGACGCACAATTTTGCCGCCAGCGGGGTCTTTGGTGTCCGCAGTGATGCTGGACAACTCCAAGGCACGCGAGTTAGCAATGACTGTGTGGTAATCGCTTGAGCGGATAAAGACTGGGCGCTTGGTGCTGAGTTGATCCAGCTCCTTTTTGCCCACGGTTCCGCTCTTGCCGACCAGGCTGGGATAATCCATGTTCACAACCTCGACCCAGTCGCTGTCAGTCTTTCCCGTTTCGCCATCGATGCAGCTCTGAACATGCTGGAGAACCTGTTCGAGCGACAGCGATTGATAGCTGAGGTTGCATTTCAGCAGGAAGAGACCGCCGGAGAGCAAGTGCATGTGAGAATCGACCAGTCCAGGCATGGCCATCCGGCCTTGGAGGTCGATTACCTTGGTTTTCTTGCCAATGTATTCCTTGACTTGCTTCTGGGATCCAACATAGGTAATCTTGCCTCCTTTGATGGCCATTGCCCCAGCCACGCTATCCGAAGAGCACATGGTGTAAATGCTTCCATTTTGAAATACGACATCTGCGTCCGCAGGAGTCTTGGCGGCTCCCGCAACAGCCGCCAAGGCGCTCACGCACAGAGCAAAAAAATGACGAGCCATGAGGAAAGAAGGACTCACGAAGGAGTGTACCGGATACCGAAAGAGAGAGAGAGACGGTCTTCATTGCTGATGCCGACATCGCCAAGATTAAATAGTGTTGCCAAATAGGCCCCGAGCCCTGGGCCGTGGGCCCCCATCATTTCTGGCAGTCGCGTGGGAAGGCAGAAGCAAGCTTGTATGGTCCGAAGCCCCGTCTTGGTAAGGCCGGCAGGGGCAAAAGAAGGTCGAAGCATTCGAGAAGGTCGCCTACATCGCCTCAATCGGGCACTAGCGGGCGGCTAATGCTGCTTCTTGCGTGCCCGCCTAACGGTCCGCCCGGAGTAGTGTGGGGGAAATATCCTCAATTCAGCTGCCAAGGCGCATGAGCAGGCATCGTGATGAACAATCCCTGGCGAACATCACGGCTCCGCCCCGAGCCCCGTCGTACTCGACGACGGGGCATTAGGCAAGGCTGCGGGCTTCTTGAATGCGGCTTCTACATGCGGTTAGGCCTGGACTGTCCAAATAATTAGTCCTGGTTGTATCAAAACACTCAGATATTCCTATCTGGGTCTTCCGACGGGGATTTCGGAATTTGCTGTTGGTGGCTTCGTACTGAACCCCTGTCCCGGCGCATGGTCGTTTGTGTTTCTTCAGCTGAACGCCTAACATTCGAAAAAACACGCAACAGCTCCCATCCTAGCAACGCGCCGGCCTGATTCCCCTGCATGAAATCGCATGCGCTTCACGTCATCATTGGCCAGATTCGCGCATGGCTTTCCCGGGGGGACGAAGCGAGGCGTGCGTGTCAGAACCCTAGCTGCCCGATACGACAACGCCAGCCTTGATGCCGTTAGAGGCGCCTTGCAGTGGCCGTACATAGTAGATAGAGCCCGACCGGCATGGTTCCTATTGGCAGTGCGATTCAGATACATTTAAATCTCTTGTCTGTGGCGTACACATTAAACCTTAGCTATCAGCCATCTGTGTAGCCGAGTTCGATAAGTGTTGCACATAATGAGCTTCCGCCCAGACATCGATCGGCATGATCCCCGTTTCTTTGTCCTCGATCCAAAGCTTCGCCTTTGTGTAGAAAACCCGATTCCTCTCGCAGGGAATGCGCCTGTTGTGCGCCTTCGTCTCCCAGCCGCCGCCAAGTCGCTATGGCTCGGGCACCGTCTGGCGCAGCCGTACTGGTGATCATCTGCCCTTTTTTTCTGTTCTCTCTCCACAAGGTCGCCCTGCATGGGGCCCGTTGAATTTTACGTAACGTTACTAACTGGTGTTGTCGTTGCTTCAAAGGCCACCATCTATGTGCTGATCGTGATTGCGGCTGTTGTCATTGCCGCGCGGATCTACCTACGAATCAATATTCAGAAGCGGAGGCTGCTGTCGAGTGACTTGCTCATGATAGCAGCCTGGTGTTCTGCCTTCACCTCTGCATCGTTCGACATTGTCTTTATGAAGAATGGAGTCTTGGAGCCCCGTTACAGCTACACCCTCGCAAACTTCGATGGCGATCCGGAAACGCTTCAGTACATCCTCAAGGTGGGTCATCCCATGTCTTCTTCTACCTCCAACGGCTGACGCGTATTACCTGCTCGACACAAACAAATCTAATCGTGCATCAATGTTCTAGGTGATGTGGGCAAGCGTGATACCATTTTTCACAACCTTCTATCTCTGCAAGGCCTCTCTTCTATCCGTCTATCTCCAACTCTTTCCCCCATCCATGAGGAAGAGAAGGATTACGCTTTGGGTAGTCTTGGTATACTGCGCATTGGCCTATGTGGCATCCATTCTTTTGCAGCTATTTCTTTGTTTTCCCATAGACAGAAATTGGTAAGCAAGATGTCCACATTCCTTGTTGCCACACATTATTGTAAGCCCAAGATCATTGTCTAACATTACCAGGTCCATCGCGGAACCAGAAAAAGTATGTGGCGAGAATGTAACGGCTACAATCTTTCAGGTTGCCTGGGCATTGCATTTCTTTGGTAGTTTAACACGTGGGTCCCCTATTCCGTGATATTCTGATGGTCCATTTGGCAATGTCATCCTCCTTCAGCCAGGGAAATATTAACAGCCACCGCCTCCAGTGTTCGTGCTGCCGTTTCTGATCCTATATAATCTCAATATGCGCCTTAGGACAAAAATAGGCGTGTACTGTGTCTTCCTCCTCGGCTTAATCGATATTGCCTTTTCCCTCACACGATTTCTGACCATCCAGCTGACCGAGGAAGGCGACTTTCGTTCACTTACAACTATAGGTAAGCCATTAAAAATCTGTTTCCTTAATAGGAAATTTACTCACGTAATATGGCATAGAATTATGGAGCGCCTTGGATGCTTACATTGGACTCATAATTGCCTGCTTACCATCACTACGACCGTATCTCCGTCGCAGTCTAGGATCATCTTCCCAGTACAACTACAACGAATCAGGCAGGCAAGGAAAGTCAGCGCCCACTCGCAGAGCAGTGCAGAGCGGATTCGAAGAAATCGACGAATTCTATCCTGAGAACATTGAGGACGCGATTCACATGCCGAGAGTTGGGCGCGCCACAGAGTCGCTTGAATTTGGCCCGGATGATGACAGGAAAAGCAACCGTAGTGATATTGAACTTGTCCATATTGGTTTTGGGAAGCATGTAAAGTAGCGGCCATGCTTGAACAAACAAAGCTGTCTTGGGCTTATACACAAGTCAATGCCCCATTCCACGCAGTGATGTGAAGGATATTGCCACAGCAATCACTGGATCGTATAATATAAGGCCTTAAGGGAACGTCACAAACCTTAGCAAACGATTTCTAGTTCGAACGTGGATTATAGAACATAATTAACAGAGCGAGACCTAGTTACCTCTTCTCCCAAACGAAGTCCCGCACAAATGAGCTAAGACTAAGAAATTCTCAATACCCGCAACCGCTTAAAAATATTCATTTCTATCAAAATAAGAACTCTTCTAGTGGTATCTAATACGGTGCTCTATGTATGCTCAGGATCCAAGCCATTCACAACTAAACCGAACCAAACACGCCATGCATTATCAGATTATAGCATACAAGGAAAGCAGTAATCGTTCTTTAATCGTAACAAATTGTAGAGTCGAGACCGAACAGAGAAAAGAGAGTATTTGGTCAATTTCCAGGCTGGCGAATCAACTTCTCAACAATGAGACTGCAGTGCTTGGGGTCCTCAAAAACGTGCCACGAGTCGAGCGGAACATCTTTGAAGGCTTTCTCAAACCGCTTAAGCTGATTCTTCTCGTTGATGCCAAGTGCATCCATGTTTGTGACTTTGCGAATGAGGATCATCTTGACCCAGCCGGGGAACGTTTGGTAACTATGCATTGTCAGTACATCATGGTAGAAGCAAAACATTTGAGGTTTGTCACAACTTACATTTCACCGTATGCTTCCGGGTCAGACTGAGTCGAATCACCAATGAGAATCATCTTCTTCTTGGGTAGCCATGAGTTGACCTTCTTCATGCGATCCACCTTGTACTCCTCAGTTCCCATGGTAAGAGCTGACAGCAGTCCCGCAACGCTCCTCCAGCTCGAGTCGCGCAAAATCATTGTACCAGAGGGATAGTACTGCTGCAGGAACTTTTGAAGAAGAGGATACAGGTTATAAGGAGAGGAGGACAGGTAGAACCATGGGGTATCCAGGGGGAGATATGACTTAATGTCGGTATACAGCTCGGGCATGCCAGCAACAGGCGTGGGCATCTCGACAAATGTCTCGCGCAAGACGCTCATAGGGTCGCTTGTGTTGGTAATCTTGACCGTATCATCAATGTCCGAGATGATTCCCCATCCCTCCGGGCCAGCATAGTATGTGCGCATATTGAGAAGACCCTTTACAGTTTCCGAGACCATGGCCGTGCCGGTGACGTATCGTCCAGGCTCCTGAGATCTGACTGGCATGATCTGCGATGTGATGCCGTTGAAACTGGTCGGCCCCATATTCAGCACCCTTCCGTGGTGGTTGAGCCTGAATACGCGAATTGTCTGAATATCCCAGAGGAAAGGAATGAGGCGTTGTTCGATGGTGTCCCGCTCCTCCGCATCATCAGCCAGCCCCATCATTTTCGCGATGCTCGAAACAGCATTCGTGAGGTGGACTTTGACGTCCGGTTCAAACACAGCGGCGACAAACTCAGCCTCCCATCCGCCATCCTTGGAACGATATGCCGTGTTGTCCATCAACCAGACAATATCGTCACCGGAAACCTGTCGCCCGTAGCGCGTCATGTTGCTGAGGTTGGAAAGCCAGTTGGTGAGTCTGCTGAAGCCTGTCACTGCCACCGGATGCTGCAGAGCCGGGGTCTTTGCGTCTGGAAGGTTTGCCTCAATATCTTCGAAATTGCGCTCCCTTCGAGTGCGCAACTGCATTGCACGAACATCGTCCGACGGGCTTGTTTTGGTGGTTGACATGGCGAAAAGAGAGACTGGGCGCGTCTATGGGTATATGAGCTTTTACGTGCTTCTGCGTCGCAACTAATGACTTTGGATGGTGATCGTGGTCCCGTGGTTTACGGTGTCAGTATCAGCCGTTTACAGTCTCGTGGCCGTCAAGGTCAGGCCCAGGTGGGTACTAGGTATTTATTCATTCAATGCCCCAGGTAAAACACCATGACATCAACATTGAAAAATGGCCGGCAACACGGTCGTGACTCCCCCCCAGGCACCGGGCTGAGACGCAAAGCCTAGGGCATTTCTGGTTTCGGAAAGAACTGAGGCAAACATTACTACAAATGTGCTTGAGGGCTGCTCCCCCCGTCGCCCCAGCTTCTTGGCGACAGCGCGCGAAACCAACCCGTGACAGCACTAGGAGGCTTGGCGGTTAATATTGGGGATAGGGCTGTACTTTAATGATTGTCAGTTCAGCACTTTGCTGCGTTGAGCCCTTGCTAAAGAACCATGAGTCTTAGCATTTAGCTAAAATGGATAAAATTCGTACCTGAATAAATATATCATCCATAAAATAATTTCTTAGTTTTTCTTTTTTTTGTAAGGATCAATTTTTGCTTTGAAAATGATGGTTGTTTTGACTAGGCCAACTTGTACAAGGCTACCTCTGTTAACATGCCGATCACAAAAATAGACAAAGCAGATGGAGGGTGGGTGATACGGTGGCATGATGACGGTCACGGATCTGTCAAACTAGATGGTAAGCCTAAATTCATCTGGCCCAACGGCGTCGCGTTGCACGGCAAGGATCGACGCCAGTCACCAACCACACACACCCAAAGACGGGCGAATATGGCGTTACAGCGACAGTTGGCCACTTTTTTTTAATATAAAAAGAAAACGAACCCCCCCTCCCCGATGATGGGGACCCAAGGCTGAGAGATCTGACCACGCTGACGGCGGCGCACCGCCCATGCCATCACCCACACGCTCGCGCGCCAAAGAATCAAAAGGCGACCGACCGAAGCTAGCCGTTTTTTGTTTTATTTTGCAAGCCACACCCACGAGGTCAGGTGCGAGGCAATGAAGCGCGGCTGTGCAATATGCAATTGTCGGCATCCAAGCCGCCGGCCAGCAGCTAGCTTGCCAGAGCGGACAAGTTTGAGATCATGCGGCGGCGGGGTAGCGCACGGCTGGCCCTGAGCACAGGGTCAGGCCCGCCCTTCAAAGGGAGCAATGGCCATGTGCAGCATCGAGAGCTCACTACTGGCCAAACGCCACGAAAAGCTTGTCTTTGGCGGCGGCATTCTAGAATTGAAGGGCCCGGATGATCGGTGCCGCCCCGGACAACACGGCAACCGGCTCGGCGCAGCTATCCGAGCCCGCAAGCTTAATTAGGCCTAATGTTGAAACGGGAGGCTTGAGTCAATCTCACTCTCCTTTTTTTGTAAACACCACAATACGAAAAAAGTTCGGCAGCTCGGCACAGCGCGAAATTGGACAATCACATTGCTTTTTGGGGGAGGCAGCCATCGCCCATCCTCACACCATCGAATGACTGATGATGGTAATGCAGTCTTGATCGAATCAATTCAGGGTATTGGTATTTTCGTGGCACCTACAATGGACACCATCATGTCAAGGTACATCTTGCTCAAAACAAATGACCCGCCTCATGTAACGCCTCGTAATTCCCAGTCGCTGGATGCATATGATAAACAAAGGAAATGAAAAATAGTTTAGTGATCGCTGCCCCAACGCCCAACCAAATTTATGTGCAAATGTGGAGACCCACTTGGGCCACCACTCAGTAGAACCAACCCGTCTTGGGCTGTCGAATAAACAGTTTGTCGACGACCTTCTCCGCCATGGGAGTGCCTAGGTTGATGATGGCTCGGTTGCTGATGGTGAAGGCGTCGTGGAATAGATGATCCTCTGGGACCGAGCACTCAACCTCAATCTCAGTCATGTCGACGGTCAAGTCCTCGGTGGAAGTCTTGACGCAAGGCGACCAAACATTCAAAAATCGCTTCGAGTCGCTTTCCGACAAGGTTCCCTTGCCTTTGGAATCTTGAACCTTTGAGAAATGCATCGACTCTTCCGTCATCACGTCCAGAATAACCTGCGCGTTGTCGATTTGGACTCCATTGCGGTTGGGGTAGGGTGCGTAAATGATGCGCTTGTTGTCAGTCTGGGTTTGGTTGAGAGCCTTGGGTCGCAGCGAAGCGGGCAGGTAATCAAACACCGAGGCTGTCTTTTGGATGAAGTCACCATCCCTCCTCTTCAAGGTGGGAGCGTCTGTCTCATCAGCGCTCTCGTAGCCCTCGGGCTTCTTTGCGCCCTTCTCCTTGAAGTCATGCAGACCGTAATAAACTGCCTTGTTCCAGTACTGCGTCAACCACATGACGTTTCGGGTGTGCTCGGTGATGGTGTTTGGGAAGGTCGGCTCTGGTCGCCCACGCCAGCCAGGGGTGAGGGTAATGTCAAAGATCTTGGGCAGCACGATTCGGAAGCTCTCGAGCTTGCGCTTGTCGACGTCCTGGACGGTCTCAGGGTTTGTCAACTCGGCAACCTGGGAGCTGGTGGCGTTGGACCAGAAATCGGAAAATGCAATCGACTTGGGCACAAGAGAGTGCTCGTACAAGACCTCGATCTGTTCGAAGATGTGGTTGACGGTAGAGTCAATGACTTCCTCAGCAGCGCTGAGGGGCAGAGCAGCCAGGTTCCAGATTTCCCAAGTACCGAAAGAGAAAACCCAGAGCGTCTCGCGGGGCACAACCTCGGGTGGCGGCATCTCGAGGAATGCTTCGATCTGGGAGGCCAGATCGGGCACATGGTTAGGAACGGGGTACTGTTCGCCAATGAAATCGTAGTCATCGGCAGGCTTTTCTGTAATGTTGGTCTTGGCGGTGATTGCGCGCAGTTCGCTCAGCTCCTTGGCGTAAATGTCGTTAGATGCCAAGCCGCGGCCGCCAGGGACCATGGATATGAGCGACGTGCAGTTAAGCTAGAGAGACGGATGAGACGAGATCCAATATGAGGGTTTCAAATGCTTCTTACCTGCTTGCAAAGCTCCTCGGTCCATGTTGAGCGAGCGTTGGTAGCATCGACAACGCTGCTTGTGACATCGGGGGAACCGAAGACAACGATCCTCAGGTTGTCCTGCTGCTGGTGTTCGGTGACCCAAGTCAGGACATCCTTGTAGCCGCCGGATCCAAGATGACTGGGTAATAGGCCAAAGATGAGGAAGATGGTGAGCAGAACGGCGCTGAGCTGGAGCACAACTCGGACGCCTCCTCGCCACGCACGAGTCGAACAGAAGAGAAGAATTTTTGTGATAGAGCTTCCCTCACTGCCCCCTGACAGGTTGTGGTCTAACGTTGAGGTGATCATGGTGGGAGGGGATATGTGGGAGGGAAATCGCGAGGACTTCAGAAGAGGGAAGGGAGGGTAGGTTGGCGATGATGATGGCGATGGCGGTTAGGGTGCGGTGGCGTTACTTCTCTATCACAAACATTTGATGCTGGCGAGCGAGAAAGCGAATTCGAAAACGGGTCAGAGATGCCAAGAATGTCGAGGTCAAACCAAAGGGTGAAATCCAGCACCAGAACAGAATTGCCCGTGTTCGGAATGTCGAGTTCGCAGTAATGGCCTGGACTATGCCGTTGATCAGAAGTGAAAGTCTAGGTATACGTGGGTTTTCCGAGGGTGATGGTGAGGAGTGGGAAGGAGTTCAGCAACCAAAGGATAAAAGGCGGGAAGAGTGGGAAGAGGGCTAAATAAATTAACTAGTCGCTGTCAGGTCAGGAGAGGGAGGGACGGGGAGTGAGAGTGGATATAACACATAAAGGTACGCGTAACTCAGATGCAGGCCAGAGATGACCAGGAGCGGACCCATGGCGGACACAGGGCAGATCCAGCATCGACATAGGGACTCGGCTGCGGTCGATGGGATACGCGGATGACAACGGTCAGCCTTGGGCCCCGTCTTGGCTTGCGTCCTGGCTTGCTCTGCAGAATGACTACGCAAGTCGTTGTGGTGTGAAGCCAAGACTTTGACAAACTACTGGGCCCCATCGTCGACATCTGACTCGCTGCGAGGGCGTTTGCATCCCTGTCGAGTGTACGTGCGGCCCGCACACGAATGGACCTTCCGTGCTGTGTACGCGCAACCCTCCCACGGTCCCCATGTCCCCCAGTCTTTTGTTGGTGCAGAATCCCACTTACCGACGTAGCAGGAGAGCACGCGAGCGGCTGACTGAGAGGAGACATGAAATGCATCGAGGAGGGCTCTTCCTTGCTGGTCCTCGGGCGCCTCATCCCAGTCCTTCGCTGATTGCCTTTTTCAGCCTACTGTGTCGTGCCGAGGGTCGGTGCTACCGCGAGCTCTTTCATTTTCCCGTATTTCCTTTTTTTTTTTTTCCCTTCCGTCATTTGGCACGTAAACGCCCGGGCGTCGTCACCAGTGGAGCACCCGCTAAAACACAATGGCAGGCTGGCCGCGCGAGCTTTTTTTTACCTTCCAACAAATGCGCCGCCTCGAAAACACCGCAGAAGATGACAAGACGGCCAGCATGTTGGCGGATTTCTATGACGGATTGACATCTCATCAACCGCCACTCAGTATTCCTACCACAACGCACAGTTTCATCATCTCGCTGGCAGCGGTCCACCCGCCAAGCACCATAGGGCATGGAGGTGTGGAGATGCCAAGTCGAGGTGCTTACAGGGTTTCATATTATGGTTCCAAAAACGGTTATTACGCACACGACGGCTTTATTCGACATTCATTGCTTGAGATTGATCCATGACCCATGAGGATGAAATGCCCCAGGCTTTTTAACTCACCAACTCGTCATCTCGTTCGCGGCCGGAAACTCAAATCCCCCCAGCCACGGCGGGAAGAGGGACAAAAAGAATTATGGATCCCAACAACAACAGAATTACCAGAGAGGCACCACCCCCCCCGTCCACAGAGAAAAAGGGACTCTGGGCTGCCGGTGTTGCCAGTGTTACCTAGTGAGTGTTACCGCCTCCGTGTCGCCTCGATTTAGGTCTCCCCTCGCTAGTGGTCTTAGAATAATGGCTTAGAAGCCGTGCTGCCGTGTTTCCATGCCCCTTTTGCCGCCTCGCCCACCTGCCCTCGTGTTCTGCGACACACCAGAGTTTCTCTCGCGCCAGTTTGCGGCAACGCGACGGATATGCTGTGCCGGGTTGGCTGCCATTTAGCCTGGACCCGTCCCAGTACGTCATGGCGTGCATCGACACTGAAGCCACCGGCACTCCCGCCCCGTGCTGCGTCAGGGCCAGGCTTGCACTGGATTGGCCCAGAACAAGCTCCGCCACTGCACCTTATCGTGAGCACTCGACTAAGACGGCCGTCGGATCCGAATCGGCGAATCAACCCTCCGGTCACCGATCACCGTGGTGCGCTCTTCTGTCAGCCCAAGTGCCGCCATGCCTGCGAGATTGAGTACTCAGCCCTCGACCAGCAGATAATGCCATTTTTTTCTGCGCCTGAAACGTCCCCACGTCCCTGACGGCAGCGAAACTCGAAATAGCATCAGGATCTTACACCTGGCTAACATGCTTACGTTCGCCACGACGGCTCCCATTGCAACCATGCCCACTGACACCACACACCTTATTCGCATTTATTTCTATAGACCTAACCCATTCTCTTTCGCGTTTTGCACAAGAACAGAAAAAAGAAAGACGCCTACATCTCAAAACGTGAACGAGGCTGCCATCATACTCTATCTAACTTGGCCCGGGGCCTTCCCCTTCCATACTACCCCGCGCCAAGAGTTTATCATGCATGTCAGATTTTGGAGGCTGCCTCCCGATTTTCATTAGCCGCGCTTATTGAGGCGTCACCTACACATGGTCAAAACAGGCTCCCAGCCCGACGCCTCTGCTACGTCTTTGCCTGTATGGCCGGCCGGGTATTAAGTTTTACCCTAGCCAATACCCCAACCCCGGCAATGCTCGGCATAGAAAGTCTCATGGATGCGACAAGCGAAAATCGCCCGTCGGCCACTATTGCGAAATACTGCCGGGTTTTGTGACACGACAGCACCGTTTTGTCACCTCGCCCTTGTCGAGTCACACGAGTTTGAAAATTCTCCGTACTCGTATAAAAATCAGCTAATTTCTCTATCTTGGAATATCCCCCGGCATCCGTCTGCTCTATATCCCCACTTAATAGGCTCCAAAACAACTTGGTCTACGTGGATAGGTGCGGTGTCCATGATCGCTTATTGCCGCCGTTCATTGCGTTGTTGTGATTCCACTGGTCGAAATGCCGTCTCTATGGGAATGGGTGTCATGGGAACCGAGGTGCAGGAGAATGCTAGTCAGAATAAATTAAGTTGCCAGAACGTGTGCATGTGCTTTTTTAGAGTTTACCGACACCCTCCGAACACACGGACTTGTATTTAACTACGGACTCTTTGCATTCAGATCTCGGTCCGAAAGACCGTGAAGACGTTTTGCTGACCTGCTTTAGGCATAACTAAGAGTTGAAATCAGCCCCTTTTTTTTAAAAAGTTGCCTGAAACATTGCTGACTAATTTCCACACCTACCCCGGGATATCACATCGATAGCCAGCACAGATAAACCAATGATGTGCAATTTCCCACTGTTTACATAACCGCTTTATAATAATGATCTTACAAGCAATTCCGCTTTTAGGTCGAAATTTTTAAGAAACATTGTGAACGATGGGCTAACCCAGTGGCTTCTTATAGCCAACGCAACGAAGACTGGTCCGTCCGTATCCCCAGTCATGCATTTCCATATCTTCCATGAGCTCTGTATCCAAAATAACAACAGGCGCGACACTTTTTCCTGTGACCCATAAAAAAACACTGTCACTATAAATCTCGCTAGGCAAAAAAAGTACCCTGATCATATGGCTTTCGGTCAGCCACACGTTTCACTTGTGATACAAGTGTTCACTCGTCATAGTCAATAGGATACACATGTCTCGCAATATATGCCCTGTCTTGGCCTTGCACAGCCTTGGGAGTTGCTCGAACATCATGCTGTATTGCCTCCTCGCCACCCTACAGAGTAGTGGTTCAAAGCTGGACTCAAAGGCGAACAGATCAGAAGGAACTCAATATAAGACAAAATATCGCCGGAGCCAGAAAAAAACATGTGGCTACCCTAACCACTTCCATGTTCAACTAGACTTAACTAGAGAATGGATCTTCTGTCAATTTCCTCCAGTCTCTAAATGAGTGAGTGTACTTGTGTACATTACCATCATGTCCATTAGTATACTTGTTGGGGTTACAGCTTTGTTCGGTTTTGCTAAATAAAATAAAAAAAATTAGAAGGAGAAGGAGAAGAGCAAGAGGCGATCAGTATGCAGTCTACCAGAATTAACCTTCGTCCACTCCAAACTACCTCGAAAATGTCACAGAGCAGCCAGATGCATGCACCGAGCGAAGATGGTGGCACTAAGAATCTGTGCATCGATACACTGAACCTGGGCAATAAAAGTTTCCATCACATCAGTAATACGAGATGATTTCATCAGCTTCGAAATCGCCATCACAAAACAGCATAGAAGCTACCTGCCAAGGGTGTGTATGATCATCAGAAGGTACAGGGTAAGTTACTCAGGATGGTTGAGTAGATAGCTCACTCGCTTTGGAATAAATACTTCATACAGAATTTTGTCAAAAGCTGCTCTATATTTTTCAAATAAATCACAAGTCTCTTTTTGGAGAAAAGCGGGTAGAATAACTGCTCCGAATCCCCTCCGTCCAACATGCAACCCCACTGCACCGACGTCGCAATTGGAAATTGCTCTCTCAGTCAGCGTCCAACCCCCCCTGCCCTGCAAACAATAAGTTAGTGCAATGCACTCTTATTAAATAGACGAAGACTGAATAACTATGTAGAAAAGCCTACTTTACCCATCTGGGCATGTTTAACATTCTAGTGTAACCGATTGTCAGAATCGATGATGTTCTTGCGGAAGAGCAGCACGAAAGTGGTCAAGTATGAACTGCGCACTTATTCCGTGATTGGCTAATAGTATTTTAGTCTGAAGAGTATCTAATTTGCCGCCAGGCTTTTCCTCCAATATTGCGAGCACACTTTTCCCAATATCTCCATTGCCCAGGTTCACACGTTAAGCCGAAATTTGTATGCCATTATTGTGCCCAGGTCTGGAATACCTGGGTTGGACCTGCCGCTTTTGTGATTTCTAGACGTATATCTCTTTTGTTTTTCATTCAAGTGGCTGAGACAAGTCCTTGACTTCATGAAGAGGATTAAACTAGCTCACATATGTACCCTGGTATCGCTTGAGAATTTCACATACGACCATACCTACCAGAGAATTCGGGATCCCGTTCGCTCTCCCATAGACAAGCTGGTAAGGGGCCGGTTAGTAGTTGGGTCGGTGACGACCAGCGAATCCCGGCTGTTGTATGTTTTTTTCTCTCTTCTTGAGAAGACATTTGTGTTCTTGAGGCGCAGTTTTTTTGCAGCCCCTGCCAAATTCCTAAAGACCTAAGTCGGGTCATTTTATATCACATGTTCATTAACAAGCAGTACAGTATGTATTAACAAGATAAAAACACTTCTAGGGTATGTTCCTTTGCATCGCCTCTAACTCGGCATATTGCTCCATAATATACTATTTGCAGGCGACTTGAGTCAAATAGGGATTTTCAGAACCGGATGCGTAAATATATTACCTCGATATAAATGAGATTTCTAAACTCTCGGAAAGTGGTTCAAAAACTAGCTCGTGGTGCCTCGCCTCAACCAACGATGACCAAATGGTTGTAGCATCTAGGTGGTGATCGAATCCACAAACAACAACTTTTCGTCTCTGCCAAGAGAAATGCGATTGGTTTAAGGAGCTCGCCTCATTTGTGGGAATAGTTCTGAAAGGTTCAAACCCGGCATCGCTTGGTTCATTCGGAAGTTTGAGAGTGAAACGCGTCTGAAATAATAGAACATTGTCTAGCGAGTCCTCATACAAGCAATATTGACACCAGTAAAGCTCCGATACAAAAAGAAAAAATCGTTCATTCATCATCCTGGAGAGTTCCGCACAACCCCTGAGCGGTAAAGGTTTCTCCGGTTACTCTTTGCAACAGGGCCATATCTCTCTAGCAGGTAGACAATGACGAGGGTTCAAAGGCGATGCGACAAGCAACATGAGCTGCGAGCGATTCTACCGTGGCCAGTTCAAAAACTTTGCCACAGATTCTCTCACGAAACACTCGGATGTTGCGATGATATATTTCAATTTTTATGTCAGCACTCTGCCTCTTTTTCGTCCCAGATTTCCGCAGGGTACTTCATCGGCTTTGATCCTCGTCACTCACGGGAACAGCTAATATTAGGATCATATCAGGGGTTGTCTGAGATGGCTTGGGATCAAGAACACTGATAAATCTTTTCGTTAGGCGATGTTTCGTCATCCACGGCTTCTTGCTAATCAAATCTAGAGCAAAAGTTAAACAACTTTTAGACGTCGAATACAAAGGAGCTGGTGCAGCGTCAGAATACAGCGATCAAAAGTATATCATTTTTTTTTAGGGAGGCCAGAGCGACAGAATCGAACATAGCGGCATTAATCCAGAATTGCTACAAACGAGATGTAGTAGAGTAAATATCTTGGGTGGGCGAAGGGGTTCGGGGGGTTGGATCTCTTTGCAGTTTATGTCAAGAGTTTGCTTTCTTTTTTAACATGTGAGACATGACGAAATCTTCGAGATGCGGTCTGGTGGAAGCGAGCTCATATTTGTGTCAGTGGGTAAATGAGTGAGGGGTTAAGTGATGTGCGAGATCAGACCATAGAGGACACCTGCCCTTACGCAGGTACACTTGAGAACCACGTAATCTCACGTGTACAAGTAGCTGGGCCAGGAGCATTATTAGTGAACGGCTTCGAGGTGTTGGATATGAAGAAAAAAAAACAATCCTAACGCTGTATGGCAATATATCTAAGGTACGGGAAGGACTGTGCCTCGCAGATCCAATTATGCGAGGAATAAGATGGACGGTAGCAATTAATTAGCCGATCAATCTATCGATTAGAGTGCGATTCCAGGGTAACTTTAGATGACACGGGCCGCGTAAGAATGATCCCTTGCCGGCGTAACCTCCCTTGGGCAACCTGCGGCCTTGGCAGCACGGGAATGCCTTGACATTCCTGGACACGGGACGAGGACCAATAGAAGACGGGCTGCTGATACAAGTCACAACCCCAACCCCCGTGATTCAAACAATGTCTAAGACCTACCGGGGAGCATGGGTCACAGGGGCGCTAACCAAGGGCAGTGGGGGGACGAAACTCAATAATTCTATAGATAGTCCCTGCTCGCCCTGAAGAAGGGCTCCTTTCTCGTCCTTGCCTAGGACGTGTTTCTTTTTTTGGCCTACGCCTCATACCTGAATGGTGGCTTGCAGAAGGTCCTGGCTAGGGCTCCTTCGGTGCTGCAGCTCAATTATGGAGCGCCGTCAGCCCTTGAACTTAGGCACCTGGGCTGCAGAGGCGCCCTGAAAGGTTTGAGACCCAGCACCAACATGCCCCACAATCACCCGCGAGCTCGGTAACTTCACGTCGGACCCAAGGGTCGTTGAGACTGGCCGATGGTCGATCACTGGCTATGGCGGGGGATCCTTTAATTTTAGATTGCCGTAGATAGAGATATGGATGTGCGGTGCTTTGAAGAAGGGTCTCGACAAGGAGAAGGAAGAAGAAAAAAAGAAGACGAGCAAGACGAGCAGGGGCGAAAGCGGGACACAGAGGCATGCGGTGCACTCCCGCGTTCTTTTCATCTGTTTCCTCGCAATCGCTTTCGCAATCACCATCGGCCGAGTGGCTCGCGCACGTGCATCACCCCCGGCATTTCTGAGGCGACGGCTTGAAACCACCAGTCTCGTCATCTTCCTTCCTAAACCACCATCCGCTGAACGTCGCCTGCGAGCTGACCCCAATCCCCCAATTCACACGAGCTTTATTCTGTTGCACCGCATCTTCAGCGTCAGCAATTCCCGCGCTCGGCCATCTCGTAGGCTCCAACGCTGCCTAGCTCGCGAGCACTGCCTCCCGACCCCATCCGTCTCCATCCCTGTCGCCCACAAGAGCCGCCAGCAATGTTGCGCTTCAGCCTACACGTCGAGTCATGATCGCGCCTGGATCGTTTCGCCCTCCTCATCTTCGTTCGCTACAGGGTCTGCCCCACGCTGCGCATCCGCGACTGTGCTGTATTGTCCCTGTCCCCCACTAAGCCGTCGTGAGCCTCGAGTCGCAGGCCCTTTCTGGGCCGACCTAGCCCGCCATGTTATCCCACCTACGGTTCCACCGCCGAGGGCCCTCGAGTCCTGCTTCTCCATTGCCCGACCAGAATCCAACCTCTCCTCACTCCTCTGCGCTCTCACCGTTCCCTGCCGAGCCCTTCTCCCCGGATCAGCCCACGCCGTCGTCCACTTCCCCCGCTCTGCCGCCCACGCTACCGCCCATAACTCGAGTTACGTCAGCCGAAGCCGATCCGTCGCTTGAGTCTCGACGAGATGCCGATATGGCCCCCGAATCAGACCCGAGGCCGCAGCAGCAGTCGCGGTCACCGTATAATGGCGGCTCCAGATTCATAGGCGGCGTCGCCCTCCAGAAATATCATCGGGATATGCAGACTTATAATGTCGAACGTGCGGACGACAGCAGAAGCCCCGTCTCCCAGTCGGGACCATCACGGCCGCTGTCTCAGACGGCAAGGAATTTGACGATGCAGCCTGCCTCATTCAGCACGCCAACCGATCTCCAAAATTCGGCTGGCGCACCAACCGGCCGTCGCCCGGCCGGCGCCCGGAGTCAAACCGACTTACCTATGCTGTCCCCGATACCCAGCAACGCAGATAATCCAAAGCCTAAAAAGGGCCTCCCGTTCCTCAAGAACCCAATGTCAACGTTGTTGATGCGCAGGAAGAATAGTCAGCAAATGGCCAGTCTATCTTCCCTTCCCCTTCGGGGTGGCCCAGAGGAGCCCATGTATGATCCTCGAATTAAAGGAACCCGTGTTCATGACTTCAGCGCCCCAAGGCCCAGGAAAGTAGCACCAACTAAGGATCCAATTCATGCGCCATCACCCTCCGGCTCAGGCATCCTACCTGATCGGGGAACTATCTCGAGTCCTCCGACTCTCTCACCAGAGCATGCGCAAACCTCCACAACGAACCAGCGTGTTCCAAGCAATGCTTCAGAGTCAATCCATTCACAAGACTCGAGTGCTCTTAAAAATACACCAAGTACTATATCAGATCCATTAACAGGAAGTTCAGACGCTTCTGTACCCCCACCTCCACAGCATGCCCCGCCTCCGCCGCCTCCCGCTGCAAACAATGAGCCAATATCAGTACAGCCCAGGTCATCTCAAGCATCGCGCCTGATAGACGAGACGGGCTCAGTCTACTCAAGAGCATCTACGCGACTCGCCCCCTCGAGAGGACCTTCTGTATCCGGATTTTCTCTCAAGGATACATCTGCTCTACCCCGACATATGAAGAGTACCTCCTCCAGGTTTAGTTTTGACATGATTGGGGCCGCGAAGCAAGAAAAACTCCTCGAGGAACGACACCGTCAACGAGAAGCAGAGAAGAGGATCAGCGAACCTCCCTCGACCAACAGAGACTCGCGGTTTGATGACTTCGATGATGATGGCTTTGATTATGACGCTATGATGGACGATGACGGCTTAGAGGAAAGAATCCCCGGAGTCAACGCAGATTATGAGGAGGAGTACTATGAGGAGGAGATAAATATGGTCGGCGACGATGATATTGTTGGCGACGGCAACGGCGATGAGCTGGATCCCGATAACGACCAAGAAAACTTTGCAGGCTTTGTCTTCCAAAGATCGAACCCAACCTCGTCATTGGCCAGCCCTCAAAGCGGTGGTTTTCTAATGACACCACGAGATGCAGATGGAAACCCTATTGGCTATGCCATGAGTAGATACAGCCCTGGACTTCCCGATTCGATATCGCCAGGTCTTCTCTCGCCTCACGTACCGCCCAGTACTGATCAAACAGCAGGGTTGGGCATCCAGGGGTTGGATGTTCCGGGGCCCACCCAGCTTCAGAATCAGGCTGCATTCCAGCAAAATCAACAACTGGACCCTGCCAACCCGCCTAAACCTGGCCGACAAGATGACCTCTATTTTGACGGTGGAATGACTGGTTTTGAAAACGAGTTTGCCGAGGATCTCGCTGCTCCTCCGGAATGGGATGACACCCCCTTCGACGAGTCGATCTTTGACAACAATGACACTGATCAGTTTGGCCGGCCAATTGCTGGAGCCTTTGCTCAAGCTCAGGCCGAGCGCCGAGCAGCGTTGCAGGAGAATGCTAAGCGAGAATCCGACATAACATCTCGACTCTCGGCTCACTCTGGCGTTTCTCAGTCAACCACTCATACCTCACTTAGTGTCAGTGGCACCAAGGCAGTTCCTGAAGAGGAGGTTACCGAGGTTTCTCCCCCTCATTCACCGGAGGAGGACCCCGTTGCATCCAAGGGAGCCGATCCTGGTGAGGGTTCCATCGCTGCCTATCAAGCTGCTCTCGCTGCGGCTGCCCACAATGCTGTCCTGTCGGGTAAGTTGAACCGCGGATCATCGCCTTCTCCAGAAGAGACCCCGACATCAGAAGCCGGTTATCCCTCAAGCACTCCTGACCATGGAGATTCTTTCGACAACGACGACTACGGATACTCGTACGAGGACATGGCCGACTTTGAGCTCGACGACGATGCGATTATTGCCGAAGCGAATGCCAGCGCCTTGGCAAATGATTCAGATGGATGGTACGGCCAGGAGTTTGGATTTTACTCTGCACCTGCACACTATGGATCTCAAAATGGTACAGAGTTTGAATATGCCAACGGCGGAGTTTTTGCCCCCAGAGGCAACTTGGATCGCTCAATCAGTGGACGCATGGTCTCTCGAGAACCAAATCTGACCCCCATCACGGAGCGGTCTGAATATTCCAACCGTAACTCGATCATGAGTTTAAATATGCCAGGTTTCACTTCGGGCACTCCAATCCAAAGCCCTGGCCTCGCTCAACTCGCTCTCCTTGGCGATCGTGGGGACGAGATGAGCTTATCTGCTCTCCTTCGGCTTCGTTCCAAAGCCTGGGGTGGCTCTCAAGCCAGTCTGGTCTCCAGCCAGGGATCACCCCGATCAGAGAGAGGGGATGTTCCAGGCTCCCCCTGGGCGCCAACATTTTCCAGCCCGACTACATACCAGGCCCGTAAAAACTCCGTGCTATCGACGGTTAGCCAGGATTCCGACGACAACTATAGTATATCAGGAAGCCCAACCCTAACGGCGGGCATTCCTGGTCTCACATGCTCCCCGCCACCTGTTCCCCCATTGGGAGAACGCGGAGACGAGTCCAGCGAAGGGACAGAGGTTCTATCTTCACTCATCACACATAATCAACCACAGTGGGATGCTCTATATTCTCCCGTAACCAGCATACCTGACACCCCTCTATCGCCCTCGGGCGTTAACACACTTGAACGCCACAGAAGTTCGGGTAGCACAGGATCCAATGGCACTCGACGGGCTGCATTAGGCCACCGACACAAAGGGTCAGCCGACAGCATATCATACATGAAAGAGGAGGATAGCGGTGCCACTCGATGGGTCTTGGAACGACGCCGAACGGGTGAGTCTGGACAGGAGATTCTCGAGCGAGAGGTTGTCGAAAATGGACATATCTAGTCTCGGTCCACCATAGCATACAGAGACGGAGTGTTGGAGAAGGCGTTTTCAGCGGAATATACTATATATATGACGAAGGGGGTTGAATAGCCCAGCTGAGGTATTCCATATTTGTATCTTGGTCAATGGGTCGGATATCGCTTGGCTAAACCGACTCCCTTCGGCTTTTTTTTTATTTTTTTAGATAAGCATGTCTTGCAAAGGATGTCGAAAAGTTAGGCTTTGTGTTAGGGAGAACATACCCAGGAATAATTAGATAAGTGGACTGGAGACTAGTCAAGGTGATCAACCTGCAGCTTGGCTTCAGGAGCTTTGAATGCGTAACGATGATAGGAGAATGAGATCCTTGATACCACAACACCACATTAGGCTTTCCGTTCTATGGCCTGAAACATAAACTTCCACTACCATTCGGTACGCATGTGAATGACATAATTTGATTGCTGGTTAAGGGAATTGCAAAACCATCTCATATAGACAAGCTTGGCTGTGATTGACTATGGTTTCTTTTCCCGGCTTCTTCCAAAACCTCTGGAGTGGATCACCACGCAAATCGGAGTTAATGGTTTGCGAGATGGAGTTAGAAAAAAAGTGATACACATGTTGATAAAAAATTATTACAATACTCAATTAAAATCAATGGAACCAGGGGCCGAATCACATCGTATTTTATCTGGGCCATATGTCATGAAGATGACGCCGAGTTATGATGTGTATAGCTTACTAAGCCATGTAACCAGATCTTTCGCCGCTGGTTCGCCACTTTATTTGGACAACCACTCTTGGCCTCCCAGCCCGAAGCCATTTACACGGCCTCTGCCTGACACCCTCCGAAATACCGGCAGAAGTTATGGCGACTTCATTAAAGAGATCCTCAATTATATGCCGACAATGTCTGCAGGCCACTCGACAAGCCAGGTTGGTGCCAAGTGCTCAATATTCAACGCAGTCTTCAAGCACGGACAAAGCCGGGAATGAGAATGGCGATCTAGAAAAGTCGGACTCAAAACTTAAGAATGAGCCTCTAAAAAAAGAACCAGGTCCACTGGCTCGCCGACTGGAAGAGGCGACAGAGGAAGCATTGTTCACAGGCGGGAGGGCAGGTCGTCGTGCCATTGAGGACGCGGGCTTTTCTGAGGAGTTGAAGGAGAAACTCCTGAACAAGATTGCGAATACGAATTTCAAGAACGAATATGCTGGAGCAATTTCTCAAGCAGAGATGCCAAAATCCGCTGGTGAAGGCACGAAGCACATGGCAGCAGCGCAACCGTGGACGGGGCAGGAGTCGACGGCGGATGGAGTCCTACGAATGCTGGATGATGCGAAAAAGCCGCTTGCATCGGGCTTACGAGGTAAATTCCAAGCGCCTCCGGTTGATATGAGATTGCAACGAGGGCCTGCGAGGTCTCCAGGACAAAAGGTTGCTGCGGCAAAGGACAGGGCATCCATGTACGTGGGCATGGATATGAAGAGCAAGAACGGACTGAGCGAGGAGGAGCGGGAGGCGTACAGAAAAGAGCTTCGTGAGCGGTTCGAGCCTGGGGCCAGAGCCATGCCCAACACGATAAGCGGACTTGCAGCGTTGGCCAACGAACGCATTGAGAATGCCATTGCTCGGGGCCAGTTCAAGAACATTCCGCGTGGTCCTGGAGTGGAACGAGATGGACGTGCGGACAACCCATTCATTGATACCACGGAGTACATCATGAACAAGATGATCCAAAGGCAAGATCTGGTACCACCTTGGATCGAGAAACAGCAGGAATTGTCAAAGGCCGTCAATGTGTTCCGGGCGAGATTACGCAACGACTGGAAACGGCATGTTGCGAGGATGATTGCAGTAAAGGGTGGCCCGTTGGAGGACCAAATGCGGAGGGCTGAACAATATGCAAAGGCAGAGGAGGTGCATAACCCGAGGGTGCGGGGTCACGGCAAGACGGATACACCGACTGCAGAAACTGCAGAAACGAAGCCAGCTTCGAGCGAGTCCCAAGACGAATCCACCCCGACGACTGAATTGAAGCCGGCCGATTTCGAGTCGGGACCTCTTCCACCGCCGTTTCGAGACGCCTCATGGGAGCGCACAGAGAAGGCATACCTAGAGCTTGCTGTTGAGCAGCTTAACCGGTTGACGCGGAGCTATAACCTGATGGCCCCGGACTTAGCCAAGAAGGGATACTACTCGCTCGAGCGAGAGCTACGGATGTGCTTCGCCGACGTGGCGCCCGAGGTAGCTAGGGAGATTCAGGTGCGGGCGCTAAGGGGCGATGTGCGGAGCCGCGGGCTGCGGGGAGGTGGTGAGGGGACGCGAGGAGATGGGGGACTCATGGAGCGCTTGTCTGGGGGAAAGAAGGTTCAGGTTCACGTGGAGGCGGAGGAGAAGGCCTATGGACTAAAAGAGTGGTGGAGAGATGTCTGGAAGAAGGAGTAGTGTTGTTGTTGTTGTTGTTGTATAGCAGACACTCTATAGGCGGTTTTCTTGATTTATCCCAACTCCGGCTGTTTTAATATCATAGATAGGCTTAATGCTGTATGGTTTCGCAGATATACAGAGACGTATAGTCACTATCCGCCACCCTGATACGCATTGTGTAAACCAGGCTGCGTCCCTGTCCCTTGCTGCGTTGGAGAAAAGAAAATCACTTCCTCGGTTGGGGGGGGATCGACTCACAGGACAAAACTCTTAACAGCCATTTGCCCGACAAGAACCGAGGATCCTGGTATTGGCCCACGTGTTCATTCAGCAAACCAGGAAGCATGAATAAGAGTCAAGAGAGCGCAGATTTAACGGGTAAAAAGGGCTCAAGGACTGGGGCGGATGCAGAATTTGGAGATGGGTGGCCCCTCATCGCAAAAGCTCGGAGAGAAGGCCGCGACCGAGCGATACGCGAGTTGGTGAGTCAGCTGATGGCTCAGCTGACACCATGCCTGAACAGGCAAATGCCCCCTCGTTATTAGGGTGCATTGGAGGTGGTTGATTTTGGTTTCTGTGTAGTACGCTCCAGTGAAGGCCTCGAGCGACTCGTCGCCCATGGGGAGCGGGCGTTTCTGGGATAAGGGCTTTCCCAGGCGTCCCGGTCTCGAGACGTCACTGCACCTTTCGTTTCCTCTCATTGGAAGCTCCACACTTGGGCGACGGGGTTATGTTCGAATCTGGTGTGTAGCTCTGCAACTATATGGAATAATTCTCCACCTCCGCCATTTCTACCTCCCCCCCTCCCCCCCCTTCCATCTTTTCATACCCTGGCCCGCTCTGTCCCTCCCCCTACCCGGCTCCCCCAGACTATCGTTTTATTCACTCGTTCGTTTTTTTTACCCCGCGTGGAGTACGGGCTGCGCTAGGTTCCCCGGAGGCTGGGCAAGCTGGGGTTTGCGCCAACTCTCATGGTGACTAGCCCAGCAGCCAAGTTTGATGCTGGGTCCCGCTCTCTCAACTGGGTCGAAGATGTGAGCAATTGTGTCGCAACGAAACTAGTGAATGGCCTAGAGAATTAAAATATGGGGTAAATACGTAAGTGAAAATTGATATAAATGACCAAACTGATGTGGTCGGTAAAGTTCCGTTGCTGCCGGTTCGTGGTTGACGAGGTGTTAGTCGGAACGACGAACCGTGGGCATGGGAGACCCCCACCATGGGCTGTTAAAGCATGCAATTGTGCGTGTGTGTGTCGATCATACGTGGAAGCCTGGTTAAATTGATGGAATCTGTATAGGCTTTTGGGACTGTCCTTCGAACTGGTCATACATTTGGTTGTTTCACGCTGCTCGCGGACATGTGTGCAGAACAGCCACGACGCACCCCAGATGCCGTGCTTCATTGCCGTCGTTGGCCCAACACATTAACAGCATTGGCTTAGAGAAATAGCTCCCATGTGGCGCTCTTTTGAAGGGACGCGTGCCGTGGGCGCCAACGACCATGGTGACATTTAGCACGGAGGCCAAGTAAATTTTGTTCATGTCGTTGGCTTCGGCTTTCTTCCCGTGTGGCGCCCTTCTGCTCAACCCCAAGTCCTTGGCCGGTACGTAGCCCTCCGCAACCCTAGACGAGCATGCCACTAAAAAAAAAATTGGCATGGCGAATGGAGAATGACGGACCCAGCCGGTGCTTCTCCTCGTTTTCTTTTCTTTTCTTCTGGCCCTGAACTGCAGATCGAGTGGGTTTTGCCGTGGCAGAGCCGCAACTTAAGAGGTGTCCCACTTCCGACTCCAGGCCAAGGCCTGGAGAGGATTGCGGGGAGCAGATGTAGGCAAAGGGCATTTTGTAAGCTACTGAGATTGAATCGTAGATGTGAAACCGGCAACGGATGGCAGCTAACCTAATCGCTTTTAGTATTCGGCCCTTTAAGGTTGTGCTGCTTCCTCCAGGTGCAGCCTAGAGCCGAGGTGGTGGTGTCGTCAAGTCTAAGTTGCCTCCATCCCCACATCCACACCAAGCCTTCTTCAGCCGTCAGGGGGGAGGGGAAGGAAAAAAAATCAACGTTCAAACCGCAGCCAACTTCAAGTGCTTGCCGGAAGGAACAGGCTAGCGCCTAACTCTCCCCCACATGGCTGTCGAGTCTTCCCCAATGCATTCTCGCGTTCCATGGCCCATTCGCACCCGAGATCTCGCTAAACGGGCGGAAGAGTGACCTCGAATCATCAAGTTGAGCGGCCGAGCGCCAGGCCAATCACGTATTTTCCATCACTCATGACATCTGCCACGCCGCCATCCCGTTGCAACGGATACACCATGCGCTCACGCGCACACGCACGCAGATGAAGCACACTGGTTATTTCCCTCGCTACCCCCGGCGCAACAGGGCCGCCAGAACCAACTAGCTCGCAACCAGAAGCAGGCTTTCCGACATTGCAACCCATGTCGCGTGGTCCGGGCTGCAATGCTTCCCTCCAGATTGACGTCTCCGCAACGCGCCTTCGTCCCAACTCGGGTTAGGAGCTTGCGTTTGTCTACCATCGCATCACTCGCCATCAATTAAAAGTCTCTTTTCCCTCTCTCTCCTCCATCCCCGACCCCCGTTTTCCCCGCCCACTTCTGCTCTTAGTCCCAGTCTTGGCCCTGGGACTAGACCGCCTACGGCTGTCCCGTCACAGATATCCACGGCCCATGGGTCGTCCTCGTGGACGGTTCTCTGGGATTCGGCACTAAAAAAACCAATCCAACTTGATTGCCCAATGGTGGTATGGTCATTATCCCAAATCGCCCGGGGGGGCGCTCGCACTCACCTCCTCATCCCCACGTGTAGCTATTCCCCCTGGGGTTTCCCCGTCTCTTCCCCTGCCGTCCTCGCCCTCATTCCGACTGCCCACTCGGCTGCTGGCCCAGAGTGTTGGTTTACCGAAGTTGGGGTTATATAACAACGGTCTTGGATCCCCCCCAAATTTGCCTTTTGTCTGTTTAATTACCCCTCACACGCCATCCTCTCTCCTCAGCTCCGGTCTTGATAAATATCTAGGCAGTTCCCAACTGCTCTGGCTTCACCAGGACTCGCTTTTTCATATCTCTTTGTCTTCGGTGCTTCTCTCTGTCACCGCACAGAGTACTGCAAGCCAGATCACGTTGCACTCGGCTCTGTCCGCCTCAATAACGGCACTTGACGTCCATTGAGTGGAGACCGCAACTAAGGGAGACCCCACAGATAGCCCGAGTGGCCGTCATATTTCTCCAATCTCCCTCTCCAATCCCATTTTCAATCATTCTTAACCTTCCTCTCACTTGGACTCGTTTCGATCCTCCCAATTCCTCTCAACCGCCATGGCTGAGGAAAAAGTCAACCCGGCCGCTGTCACAGCAACGCCGGACGAGGCCCATCTCGGCTCCGATCCCAGCAAGACCCACGCCACCATCATTGACCATGCTCGCGCCGCCACCGAGAAGGAGCACAAGATGACCCTTAAGCAGGGCATCAAGCTCTACCCCAAGGCTATTGCCTGGAGTCTCATCATTTCTACCTGCATTGTCATGGAAGGTTTTGACATTAGTCTGGTCAACAATTTTTGTAAGCTAGCTCTCCCATGACGAATCCAATTTTCCTTGCCAGAAAGAAGAAGAAAAGTGTCATTTTTTTTTGCTAATGCCTAAAAACAATAGATGCGTTCCCTCAATGGAATAAAAAATACGGTAAACTCACTGCCGATGGCACTTACCAAATTCCTGCTTCCTGGCAGGCTGGTCTGAGTAATGTAGGTTGAATCCACGTCATCCGCCATCGGTGAAAACCCTGCATGGTAAAAAAAAACAGAAGTTAATCCTACATACTAGGGTGCCAACTGTGGCTCCATCATTGGCCTTTTCATCAACGGTTGGGTGTCTGAGCGCTTCGGTTACCGCTACACCATCATTGGCTGCCTCATTTGGCTTGCTGGCTGTATCACCATCTTCTTCACTGCCCAGAATGTCCAGGCTCTGCTCGCCGCCGAGATTCTTTGCGGTATCCCGTGGGGCATTTTCCAGACCATTACCATTACCTATGCCTCCGAGGTCTGCCCGGTCGCCCTCCGTGGTTACCTGACCACCTACGTCAACTTTTGCTGGGGTGTCGGCCAGGAGATTGGTATTGGTATCATCTACGCCATGTTGGACCGCGAGGATGAGTGGGCCTACCGAATCCCCTATGCCCTGCAGTGGATCTGGCCCATTCCCCTCGGTGTCGCCATCTTCTTTGCTCCCGAGTCTCCCTGGTGGTTAGTCCGCAAGGGCCGCCTGGAAGAGGCCAAGAAGTCCCTTGTTCGGTTGACTAGCGTCGACCGCGAGACTGATTTTGACCCTGATGAGACCATTGCCATGATGGTTCACACCACTGCTCTTGAGGAGAAGATCACCGCCGGTGCTTCATACTGGGACTGCTTCAAGGGCGTCGACCTTCGTCGCACTGAGATTGTGTGCATGGTTTGGGCCATTCAGAACCTGAGCGGTAACTCCTTCTCCAACTACTCCACCTACTTCCTTAAGCAGGCTGGTCTTTCCGAGCGCAACTCGTATGCCTTCGCCCTTGGCCAGTACGCCATCAACATGGTCGGTGTGTTCGGTGCCTGGGGTCTGATGTCTTTGGGTATCGGCCGCCGATCTCTGTACTTGTACGGTCTCTGTGGTCTCACTGCCATGCTCTTCATCCTGGGTTTCCTCGGTCTCGTCCCTGATTCCCACCGCAGGGAGTCCGCGCTTGCCACCGGAAGCATCATGATGGGTTGGGCTCTTGTCTACCAGCTCACCGTTGGTACTGTTGCCTACTCGCTCGTCGGTGAGATGTCATCTCGTCGTCTGCAGATCAAGACTGTTGTGCTGGGTCGAAACCTTTAGTAAGTTTATCCGCAGAGCTTCTCCTATGCGACTCGGCGTCGCATCGCCTGCGTGCCTTTTGGTTTATGTCGCTAACTCAACTCCCAGCAACGTTGTCGGTATTATCAACGGTGTTCTGACCCCATACATGCTCAACCCTACCGCCTGGAACTGGAGCAACTACACTGGTTTCTTCTGGGTAAGTCTGAATTCTGCCCATGCATCGCTGCGACTCGATGTCGGCCGATGTAAAAGTGTGAGATAAATGCTGACTGGTAGTAAAGGGTGGAATTGCTTTCATGTGCGTCGTCTACACATATTTCCGACTGCCCGAGCCCAAGGGCCGAACATTCGCCGAGCTCGATGTTCTTTTCGAGCGTCGCATTTCCGCAAGGAAGTTTGCCGAGACCGAAGTCAATGTTTTCCACGAAACTGTCGAAGAGAAAGTCATGGACGAGTACGAGAAGGTTGGTGTCACAACATTAGAAAAGACTCAAGGCCAAGCGTAAATTTTGGGGATTTAACGAGAACTAGGGTTTGTGAGGAGGCATCCTTGCGCAGGTGCCATCATAATGAGGGGTGCGACGCGATCAATGCACACGAGATCGCAGCATGGCGATATCTCGGATCTTTGTCGGGATTGCAAAGACCGTTTCGCATGGTCGCATGCATCCGCGCCAGGAGCGGTAGTTGCGCTGCATGAAGGATGCTGGGGTTGGATGAATTGAAACATGACCACCATATAATGACAACTATAATAAAGCGAAATTTGACTAAACACACCTGCTGCTCCCATGTGCACACGATGCGTGACTTTCCCCACGTCGACGCAATCTCGCAGACCGGATAGATTGAGGATCTGATAAAAGTGAATTGAGTTTAGATGGCTGGTTCTTCGAAGCGATTCCACGCAGATGCGTCTCACTGGACCGGCCCGGTCAAAGGGATCTAGAGACGGGACCGGCAGAGCGCTGGAGAGCGGAAGCGCTATGGGCACCAGACGCCGCACGGCGCTTCTAGGGTGGGCGGTCTGAAAGGGTGCCAAAGCCGGACAGGCTGAGACAAGGGGCCAGATGATGCACAACGAGGGAGCTAGCAAGGCTTGACCGCAGTAGCGGAGGCATCGTTTGGCTCTGCTGGCGCTGGAACTGGACGGAGGAGCCAAGAGCTAAAAAGAGGGTCCTAAAGGCGACACTGTGGCAGACGGTCGCGAACTGGAACCGGCCGGGCGTCCGGAGCAGACCGGAGCACGAAAGAAGTCAGAAGGGAGTGTGAGTGGGCAGTGCGAATTGAAGCTGGACAAAGCAAGGAAAGCGGCCTCCCGTTGCCGCTGAAGCGGATACGACAGGCCAAAAGTGGTCTTATGCGAGTGGAAGCGAAGAATTGGATGCTATTCATGGCGCAAAAAATTGTGCGATGCGATGAACGCATGCGCTTGACACAGAGGGGCTCCTACGGCGATGACGGGACGGCGCGGGAAATTGACAATGGTTGCCTTTTTTTTTTTTTTTTTTTTTTTTTGGCGCCTTCTTCTCCAGAATCCTTCTCCAGGTTCTCCAGAGGTACTAAGCTACCATATGCAAAACGGTAATGATAGACATGCGTGATGTATATGGTCCACTCGAGTTGTGCGTGCGCCCACGATGCAATAGCAGTGACCCTTGTTTCAAACGACAGGGTCTCTGAAACAAAACCTTGACTGGTCCAGGACGCTACGCATTGCGGATTGTTGACCGGGCAGTACGGGACAGCCCGCTGGTTCGTACGAGGGCAAATGGACCAAGGGAAGGCAAAATGTGGATTGTCATATGGCATGGATAGCTATGGAGACTGGGCTCCCGTCCGGCCGCTTCAGGCGCACCAGTCAGCAGTTCGGGAGGGCATCGACGGGGAGTGGAGGAAGGGAAGGGAAAGGAAGGGAAGGGAAGAGAGCAGCTCGAGCAAAACCGTACTGGGTATCCGTAAAGAGGTCCGGTCCTCGCTACACAGAGACATGGGGCCGGTTAGAATTGACAATTCCAGCGTGGTTGCTGTTACTGATGCGTTTCTTTTTTCTTATTCAGTATTTTGCGCAGCGACCACGCCGATGTCCGATGTCCGGGGTAGCCCCACCAGAATTTCCCATGCGCTTGCCCTCATGCCCTCACCTTGATGCCCTGGAGGGGGGGCGGTCGGCTGCCAATCGTCGCCGTTTGTGGGCAGCAACTTGTCATCCCACGCACCACAGGCGCTCCCACTCCCACGCACAACGATGCCTGGCTGCTCCCGGGGGCGGCCAGCGGCGCCTCGGGGCACATGCTCTCCTGGTGTGGGGCCCGTTTCCAATGGCCCCCTCGAACCACATTCCGGCCCGCCATTGGCCTCGAGCTCCCTGGCCCAGGCAGGCTCCGTGCAACTCTGATCGCCCAGATGGCCGAAGGTGGGAAGGAGGTGAAGCTATGCCAGGGAAGGAGCAACAGGCGCACACATGCGCACATGTTGCCCTGCACCACACTTTGTTGCTCACCTCCGCGCATTGCCTCACGACCCTCACCTTACCCACTGGCACCTGCTGCCGTCTCCCACCACTACCACCTCCTTCCCACTTACTTTTCCCTCCTCCTCCCCCCCTTCCGATTTTTTCTTTCTTCTTTTTTTCCTCCTCTATCCTACCCATCCTATCACCACCCAGTCCTTCACAATGCTGTCTTCCGTCCGAGTCGCCAGCCGTCAGGCTGCTTTCCGCCCCGCCCGCCTCAGCGTCATCCGTGCTGCTTCCACCTGGGCTAAGGTTGCTCAGGGCCCTCCTGTATGAAACTCTCTCCAGGCCAATTGGCCCTTTCCCATCTCGAATAATGCTAACATGTCGCAGGATGTAGGTCAATTCTCGAGCCGAAAAGCTTTGCTAGAGCTTCTTTACTGATCAATTGCTTGTTTGCCCCTCTCTACAGGCCATTCTGGGTACGTTGTTTACGCCAATTGCTCTTTTTTCACTCTGTTACCCCAGATTCGAGGGGGTGGAGGGAATAAGTAAACACCTCATCACCAGCCATTGGCGCTAACACACCATCTACAGGTATCACCGAAGCCTTCAAGGCCGACAAGTTCGAGAAGAAGATCAACCTTGGTATGTTCGCTCTTCACCCCGCCGTCCTTCATGCCACCTCGATGTCATGACATGAGTCAAAATATACCCCATTTCTCCACACATGGTCTGACCTTATACGACCCACAGGTGTTGGTGCCTACCGTGATGACTCCGGAAAGCCCTACGTCCTCCCCTCCGTCCGCGAGGCTGAGAAGAAGGTTGTCGACAGCAAGCTGAACAAGGAGTACGCCGGCATCACCGGTGTCCCCGAGTTCGCTCCCGCCGCCGCCAAGCTCGCCTACGGCCCTGAGAACCCCGCCCTCGAGCGCATTGCCATTACCCAGACCATCTCCGGTACTGGTGCTCTCCGTGTCGGTGCTGCTTTCCTCGAGAAGTTCTACCCCGGCGAGAAGAAGATCTACATCCCTACCCCCTCGTGGGCCAACCACAAGGCTGTCTTCAACCACGCCGGTCTTGAGGTTGAGCAGTACAAGTACTACAACAAGGACACCATTGGCCTTGACTTTGAGGGTCTGATCGCCGATCTCAAGAAGGCCCCCAACGGCAGCGTCTTCCTCTTCCACGCTTGCGCTCACAACCCCACCGGTGTTGACCCCACTGAGGCTCAGTGGAGGCAGATCTCTGATGTTGTCAAGGAGAAGGAGCACTTTGCCTTCTTTGATATGGCTTACCAGGGCTTCGCCAGTGGTGACTGCGACAAGGATGCCTTTGCCGTCCGCCACTTCGTCAAGGAGGGCCACAACATTGCCCTCTGCCAGTCTTTCGCCAAGAACATGGTAAGTCGCATTTTGGCTGTTTTTTTTTTGTTTCAGTATGCTCATTCAATTCGCAGGGTCTCTACGGTGAGCGTATCGGTGCATTCTCCCTTGTCTGCGCCGATGCCGAGGAGAAGAAGCGCGTCGACTCTCAGCTCAAGATCATTATCCGCCCTCTGTACTCCAACCCTCCCATCCACGGTGCCCGTATCGCCTCTGAGATCCTGAACAACCCAACTCTCCACAACCAGTGGCTCGGTGAGGTCAAGGAGATGGCTGACCGCATCATCACCATGCGTGCCCTCCTCAAGGAGAACCTCGAGAAGCTCGGCTCCAAGCAGGACTGGTCCCACATCACCAGCCAGATCGGCATGTTCGCCTACACTGGTCTTACCCCCGAGGAGATGGACCGTCTTGCCAAGGAGTTCTCCGTCTACGCCACCAAGGACGGTCGTATCTCCGTTGCCGGTATCACCTCTGACAACGTTGGTCGTCTCGCCGAGGCCATCTACGCCGTTCGCGGTTAAGCAATGTTAAAAAAGTAAGGTTGCGGATGCACGGGTGCGAAAGTGGTCCGGGCAATTTGTGTAGTGTCTAGTTTGGGCCCTCGCCCGGGAATAAGGAGCTGGGAATGGCTTGATGAGAATCGATAATGGACGGGAGTGGCGGTCTGGGATGGGCTGCAAATACCCCAAAGTATCTAGCCTGGGTTAAGACGTATTGTCGGCCTAGAAAAGTAGGCAGATGAAACAAAAAGAAATCAATGAACAATCAAGAAGATGTGTAGCACCGGTTATTCAATGTGATGTACTTGGATCTACTTATTTAATCGTTATGTACAATAGTCGAGGGGTATATGGCGTAGAAAATGACGAAAAAAACAAGACCGTAGTTGAAACCCAGCAAGCATGATACGATATGTCCAGCGCCCTGTTCATTTCTCATGTATAGAAAATGGCGTCTCTTAGCTCAGGTTTAGCCGGTCAAGATCTCCCTTGACATCGTCCATCTGTCGGCCCATTTCACGATAGACTCGGGACATCTCCTTCATCATCTTCTGCTTGCCCTCACCACCGTCAACGCCCACGCCGTACTCGCCTAGCTCTGCTCTGAGCCCACGAATACGCTCTTCGGTACGGAGCTTGGCGTCTCGCAGATGTGAGGCGTAATTTCGGAGCGCCTCGATCGCTTCAGGAGTGTAAACGTCTCGACGGACGGCGGCGGCAGCAATGGCAGCGTTGGCGTCCTGGCGCTGGGCCTCGAGGCTCACCTCTGTGGCGCGCAGCTCAAGGCTCCGGGCAACAGCGCCGTGTTTGGTTTCGAGGGCGCGGACGAGGTGGGCGAGCACCTGGGTGGACGTGTGAAGAAGAGCCGCTAGAGCGGTGAGGGCGCGGAGGCGATCGGCGGCCAAAGAGGACTGGGCGGCGGCGAGCTCGGCGCGGAGGGAGGACAGGGTTTGGGGGAGGGCGGCGATGTGCCGGTGGAGGTAGGACGGGTTCGTGGCCGGATGGGCGATGCGGGCGAGGCTGAGGGCGGAGGAGCGCAGCGCAGAGGAGATGACGGGCGCAAGGGTCGGGAGGAGGGCCTCGACGTCGGAGAGCGGAGGGTGGGCGAAGAGCAGCTCAAGCGAGTCCTGAGGCAGAGGAGGGGAGTCAGGGTCGAGAAGCGGTGGGAGGACCAGGAGAAGGTCTATGAGGGGCTCTGGGAGCTCTGCTTGCTGTCTATTTCGAGCTGGCTGCGCTTCCTGCTGGTGTTGCGGGCGCAGGCGAGTCGTCCTCGAAGCAGAGCTTGGGTCTGTCGGTGTTGCGATGGCAATGGTTCGGGTGAGGAGGTGGTGCTTTGCCGCAGTCAGACGGCGACGGTCTAGCTCCTACATTTCGGCGTGGTTAATTGTGTCCGTTGCTTATGATTGGGCTTTTTCGGATCGAAACTCACCTCCCGAACAGCAGCCCGCTCCCTGCCTGCAGGTACTTCTTTCGAGGTTCCATCTGAATTGAGAACGACGTGGGTCAATTTCTTGTAGAGGTTTGCAAAATCCGGGTTGCTCTGGAGGATGGCCTCGTCCACGGGTGGGAATGTGGCCATGGCTGGTTGCGCTTCAATGTTGAATAAAAACAAAAGAATCCCCTTTCCCCCCCGACCAGCTTAGAACTGGTGCATGAGGTGCAACTTATTATTCTAAGCCGCCTGTCCAGGTACTAAACGTAGTGGGGGTTGGGCCTGTCACCTTTCGCGCGAACACCACACGCAATCACCTGATTGGCAGAGCTCGAGCACTCACATCAGACAAGCAACCCACCGGGGCCGGAACATCACGAGCCTCCGGGCACGCAGCCGTCCCATGCCAAAATTCTGCCAAAAGCCTCCATCGCCAGCACCCCAGCGTGTGAGACGATCAGCGCATTTTCTGGATGGGAGCTGGACCGCGCTCAATCCCTCTCCTCCGCCCGCTCGCCGAATCAATTCCTCGGACGCCAATTGACGCCAATGCCTCGTGGCTGATTTCGATTGCACACCCCACCTCCCGACGTCGACTGTGAGGAAAATTCGAAAAGCCAAAGGCCTCACACGCACCCGCGCACACACACCGATACACACCACCCGCCATGGCTTTCGCCGCCAGCAGAAGGCCATTGGCCACCCTCTTCACCCAATCCACCACCGTGGCCCCCGCCGCCGCCGCAGCCCGCAGCTTCAGCACCACGCTCCCCCAGCAGACCAAGACCATCAAGCCGCACCGCTTGCCGGATCGCCTGATCCCGCCGTACCCCTACGGCGAGCGCCGCATCTACAAGCAGTCCAACCGCGGCCTGTACGGTGCGGCGCGCATCCGCTTCGGCAACCGCGTGGCCGAGAAGTACGGCAACAAGTGCCGGCGGTTCTGGCGGCCCAACGTGCACGTCAAGGTCTTCTACGTGCCCGCCCTCGACGCCAACATCAAGACCCGCCTCACGCTGCGGGTGCTCAAGACGATCCGCCGCGAGGGCGGCCTGCAGGAGTACCTGCTCAAGAGCAAGCCGGCCCGGCTAAAGGAGCTGGGCCCGGGAGGCTGGAACCTGCGGTGGCTGGTGATGCAGACCCGCGCCGTGCAGGAGCGCTTCAACGAGGAGCGCATCGCCCTCGGCATGCAGCCCAAGCCCATTGAGGACCGCGACGACGTTATCCAGTACGCACTCGACTTTGCCACCCCGGGACCCTTGAGCATGAAGAGCCGTGACACGCTCGAGGAGCTCAAGGTGGCGACGGCTCTGCAGCATGAGGCCTTTGTCCTGGGCGATGAGGACCTGGCGGATCTGGAGGGAGTCACGGAGCTGTCAGACGAGGAGGAGGCTCGGTTACTAAAAGAGCTCGACATGGCTGACCAGGCACTGGCCAGTCAGGCCGCCAAGGTCAAGGACACTGTTACCGTGTAAAAATCTTTGTGTATTATATGTACCAAAAAGCCCCCTTTTTGTCTCTATAAACGCCAACCAGCCTGTACTATCACCAATGAAACATCCGTCATGATCATGCCACTATCGCTCTATATTCACCACTGCTTCTTGTGTCCGTCTCTTTAAAAGCGGAGGTCCCATCCAATCTGGGGGCCCAGCTTGGGGAGCTCGTCTGCCACGCTCTGGACGTCCTTGTCACCTCGGCCACTGAGACAGATAACCAGGTCCTCGCCCTTCTTCATGGTCTTGGCCAGCTCAATGGCACCGTAAATGCCGTGAGCAGACTCCAGAGCGGGAATGATACCCTCCATCTGGCTCATCAGCTTGAAACCAAGGAAGGCCTGGGCGTCGGTGGCGGCAATGAACTTGGCTCGCTCGTTGTCCTTCCAGGAGCTCAGCTCGGGACCGACACCAGGATAATCAAGACCAGCAGAGACGGAGTGAGTCTCGGCGATCTGTCCGTGTCGGTCCTGAAGGACGTATGTCCTCACACCGTGCAGGACACCCTTTGAACCACCGGTGAGGGTGGCACTGTGTCGTTCAGTGTCAACACCGTCGCCACCAGCCTCGACACCAAGGAGCTTGACTGAGGGCTCGTTGGAGAAGGGGTAGAACATGCCGACAGCGTTACTGCCTCCACCAACACAGGCCACGACGGCATCGGGGAGCTTGCCTCGCTTCTCGAGCATCTGCTGCTTGGTCTCATCACCGATGACAGACTGGAAGGTTCGCACAATGGTGGGGAAGGGGTGAGGACCGATAGCAGAGCCAATGATGTAGTGGGTGGTGTCAAGATCAACAACCCAGGCGCGAAGGGCCTCGTTGACGGCGTCTCGGAGAGTCTTGCTTCCGGCCTCAACAGCAACAACCTTGGCACCAAGAAGTCGCATACGGAAAACGTTGAGGGCTTGTCGTCGAACATCCTCCTGTTTAGTTGTTAGTTACCAGCTCAAAAGGTCTCCAAACGAATAGGTTAACAACTTACAGCACCCATGTAAACGGTACATTCCATACCAAACTTGGCACAAACGGTGGCAGTAGCAACACCGTGCTGACCAGCACCAGTCTCTGCGATAATTCGGGTCTTGCCGAGGCGACGGGCCAAAAGAAGCTGACCAAGGGCGTTGTTGATCTTGTGGCTACCAGTGTGGTTAAGATCCTCACGCTTGAGCCAGATGTTGGCACCACCAGCGTACTCGGTCAATCGCTCAGCCAAGTGCAGGTGACCGGGTCGTCCCATGTATTCGTAGTAAGATCGGTACTCCTCCCAGAATGAAGGGTCGTCCTTGATCTTGTTGAAGCCCTCCTCCAGCTGGGACAGGCAGTCCATCAAGCTCTCAGGAACATACTGGCCACCAAACTCGCCGAATCGCTCGGGAATCTTGCCGTGCAGAGCGGCCAGCTGAGCCACCAGAGCGCTGTCCTCCTCAGCAGTGATCATATCAGCAGGGAGGGCGCTCTGGCCATCAGAGAACTCGGCATCGGCAACGATGTCGACATCCTTGGCAATATCCTCGGCACCTCGTCCGGTAAGGTAAGAACAGTACTTCTCGACGTCGGCAAGAGCCTGTCCAGGAGCAGCGTTCTTAATGGTAGTGATGATCTGGCTGCCCACAACCACACCATCGGCAAGGTCTCCAACGCTTGTGAAGTGCTCTCGGGTGCTCACACCAAAACCAACAGCCGCTGGCTTGTTGCCGCTGTACTTCTTCACGCGCTCAAGCAAGTTGGGGAGGTTGGCGTTGAGGGTGCCGGTGGCGCCAGTGACACCCATCCTTGACACCACGTAGATGAAGGAGTCGGCGAGCTGGCAGAGAATTCGCATTCGGGTATCCGAGGTGGCGGGGGCAATAAGAGGGACGTAGGAGAGGCCGCCCTTGGTGCAGAGAGCACGGAAGGAAATAGCCTCCTCGGGAGGCAGATCGACAACAATGAATCCATTGACGCCAGATGCCTTGCAGTCGGTGAGAAGGCGCTCTTCGCCGTAGCTCAGGAGGGGGTTGTAGTAGCCCATAAGTAGCACAGGGGCCTTGAGACCTCGGGAGCGGGCCTCCTTGACCATGCCGAGGGTCGACTCAATAGTAACGCCATTTTCGAGGGCAATCTATGACTCAGAAATCAATTTTCATGTTCTAAAATTTCGCGATGCAGGATATCGGCGTGAAACATACGGTGTTGGCAGTCTGAATTGTCGGGCCGTCGGCAATTGGGTCGGTAAAGGGAGCACCGAGCTCAAGAACGTCTGTCGGCCATGTCAATATTGGGCGAGAGTAGCGGTCGAGATTTTGGGCAACTCACCAGCGCCACCCTTCTCGAGAGCAAGCAGAATATCGGGAGTGTCCTGAGCGCGGGGGTAACCGGCGGTAACGTATGTCACCAGGGCGGACTGTATCAAATCAAGGCCATTGTCAGTCCATCATTCTTCATTTTCGCAGACGTCGTCACGATCCGCGGGATTGCAGCCCAGCCAGTGCCCCGCGGGTGAGGGGCAGCAAATTCTGGGCGGATGGCGGGGTGGTGGGGTGTAAAGGGGACTGACTCTCTTCTGCGCTTTGCAGCGCTGGAAAGTTTGCTTGATGGCCTCCATTGTGTCGTCTTCTGCGTTGAGCGTGTCTGTAGAAGGCTTGGTAGTGTGGAGAGAGCAAATATCGGGAAGAGAGAGGCAAGAGTTTATACTTCACGCCGTCCCTCGTTGACGGATTTTTGTGACGACGCCACCGATTCCGGAAGAATGCCCTCCGCCACAATGCCACAGCTCCGCTCATGCATGAGTTCCCGCCTTGCAGCACCCGGACCCACCTATTTACACGGACTTGCCCAAAGCAGCAATCACCTTTACATTTACCGTGATACCACTCTGCGGTCGGAGATTTTGAGTTGCATTATCACAGTCATCTCGTCCAGATCTATTTCCGCCGATCTAGCCATGTGTTCCCCCAGACAGACTAGCCCTTGGCCGTTTCGCTCCGACGCCAAGTACGGCATCATGCGGTGGCCATCATCGCCGCCAACCATCGGAACGGCGGAACAAAGGCGGAACGGACTTCACATCAACAGAACGACACATTTTGTAGTCAGAGCCTCGTGTTGCTATGTACTTTTTTAATCCAAGGTCATGGCCAATCTGCTTTGCAAGCCTGACTACAAAAGCCCCGATTTCAGTACCCAGAGACCAGATATTCATCATCCTTCGATGCATCAGTGGCTGCGGCGCCTAACTCTTCCGCTACCTCTTCAAACCCTCAAATAACATGTCTTTAACACAAAGAAAACCTCCTAGGAGTATCTCGAGTTGTCTCCGTTTCCAAAGTAGTCCCAACGCCATATCATGCATAGAATAGTAAACAAAAGAGCAAAAAAAGCATTTCCGTCGCTTATGGAGTAAGCAGAGAGGATCTCTCGGCACGGTCCTGCCAAGCCGGAGTAGGACTGCAGTAATCTCTCCTCAAGCCGTCAATTCCTGCTGGTGCAGTTCAAATGCACATGCGCATGCATATGCTAGCCTAATACTTTGCATCCGTCTCGAAGTGCCCGTATGAGCTACTCCGTTGGTGTCCGTCCACCTGTGTTGCGTGGCCACCGCGTGCGCCTGACATTATCTTTTCATTTCCCCCGCTTGACGCTTTACTGTAATACTCGCCCTCGCTGGAAGAAGATCCAAACCGAGGGAAAGTGGCACCTTGCTGACCAGGATATGCGTCATGTGCTACATGGGGGCTAGGGGGTTGTTCATCTCCTGGATAACGCGTACCACCCTCTCCGCGCATCTTGTCCGGAGTAGCCATTCCAGCAAGCGTCCGGGCCACTCCAAAGAGAATCACGATCAAGTAGAGGAGCATTAAACCAGTGGCAATGAGCGCATCCTGAATCAAGTTGTTGTGGAGCCACTTGACAACAGATTCAACAGCTCCGCTGACTTCATCCGTAGTGACAGAAGACGGAGATGCCAAAAATGTGTTGAGATCCGAGTCACCCGAGATGGAGTCATTAGCTCCAGCGCTAAAGGTGTCGTTGTCGAAGAGTGGGAAGCTGACCTTGGCATGGTCGTGTACCCAAGTTAGACCCTTCTGCACGCTTTCGAGCTTGATTCCGATTGTGCAGTACACCACAGTCTTGATGGGATCCAAAAGAATAGTGCCATTGAATACTGTCTCGAGTCCATCATTCATCTGATCAACAAATGTGGTAATGGTGTCGTTGACTGCGTCTGTGGCATTGGTAACATAGCCCAAAACGTCATTATTGATTTCATCGTTCAGATTCGTGATGACTGAGTTGGCATCATTGGCCCAATCCGTCGACACATTCTGCAGTGTCTGGACAACATCATCAGCAAAGGCGCCGACCTCTTGTGTCAAAGCCGGAACCTCATCGTTGATGGCCTTGATAAGGAGCCACTGGCAGAAGCACGAGAAGAAGCCAGCAATGGCGAGAGACAGAACAAAGAGAGCTACAGGGGACGTGGCGTATGTAATGCACCATCGCACCAGAATCTGCCGTTTTCCGCTGAAGCGCGAGGCAAACTTAATGCCCCAGGTCGCAGTCATGGAGTGCGATGCAATGTAGACAACATCCATGGGGTCATATGCATTCTTGGAAATCAGCCTAGCATGCTTGCGTTCTCGTCTCCAGCGAAGAATCTCAAGGTAAGCCATAGGAATGATGGCCAAAATAGCCAAGATGATGAGCACAACCAGGAAGATGGTCTTTGCCTTCTGAATAAGCTCAAACAAGTGAGTGAAGAAGTTGTTGAGCGTATCATTGTCCGAGCAGAAGGACAGCTGCTGCTTCTTAGCTAGCGGGAATGCGTTGCGATCAAACTTGTAATTTCCATAAGCCTTGTCGATGAGACTTTTAACGAGGTCGAAGGGAACAGAAACAGCTTCTGCTGTGAGGTTCTGAACTTCCTTGAATGTAGGGAGGTCGTCGCTCAGCTGGCGCACGTCCTTGACAAAATCCGAAGAGTTAAGCTTGAAGTCAGAGAGGTCTGAGACGGGTGCGGTGAAGTTGACGGTAGGAATGTCAGGGATGAGGTCGCCAAAGACAGAATCTTCGATGCTCTTGGTGACCTTGTTGATTCCGCTCTCCAGATCCCCAGCAATGCTCTTAATCTCCTTGGTGACCTTGCTGACAATGTCGTTGAAAGCCTTCGTAGCATCTTCCGTGACATCAGCGACGACGTCAAGACTGCCATGGACCATGGCGGTGATCAAACAGGTGTAGGTGGCAGTGAGGAAGTTGATGTAGAAGACGATCATGGCTTCGACGCCCTTCAAAATCAGCTCCAGCATGTATACCATGGCTTCAACAGATTTTTCTATTCCTGAAGCTGCCATTTCGTTGACACCCACAGAAAGGTAGTGGGGCATAGAGGCCATGGCACTTCCGACATCTTCAACCTTGGTACAGGCCGAGAGGGCTTTGGTCTTCGCATCGGCAACATTGTCGTTGAGGCTTGCAATCAGGATAACAACTCGAACGAGGACGAGCAGAAGTAGGATAGTCCATCGGTTTATCCATACTTGAGAGAGTCTTGAGCGGAGACTAAGGTAGGGGGTATATGTGGGTGCAGTATCGGCTCGGGCTTCTTGGGTCTTGCGCATATCATTCATCTCAAATGAATCTGTGCGCAAGGAGTCAGGGACGGCCGGGTAAGGCGGCACCTGTTCTTCGTTTTTCCGCGAGGAGAATAACATCTTGAGTCTGTTGTTGTTGGTATATGACTTCTAGAATGAAAAGTAGGAAAGAAAAAGGAAATAAGGGGAGTCCGAAAGTATTATCAGGTCGAGCAAGATTAACGACACGTGTGTGAACAGAATTAGATGAAAAGTCAAAACAGAGGCTGAAAGAAAAAGAAGAGATAAAGGAAATAACAGCCGTGAAGAGATACCAGATCTAGCCTTCTATGATTCCATCTTGCCCGAGTTATTTGTGAGGATGAATTGAGGACAATAAGAAAAAAGTGAGAGGGGAACAAAGACAATAAGAGGTGCGGGTGACTGAATGAGAGCGAATCGGACTCACCTGGGTCACTCCACCAATATTGTACCCAATTAAAAAAGGTCTCGACTCAAATTCACTTCAGAATAGAAACACCTCCAAAAGTGCTTTGTTCGTGCCCAGCGCTCAGCGCTTAGAAGAGGACCCCAGTAGCTAAGCGCCCACCCAAATTGGAGCAACCAGTCACAACACTGGGGGCGTCGGCGCTCGGATAGTCCAAAACAAAGCCAAGAATAACGTGCCGCTCTTCTGACTAGCAGGAGAGGCAAATCCAACGTGGTATCGTGAATGAAATTATTTTGAGATTTTGGGTTGAGATTGTCGCTTGGGCCCAGCCGCAAGCATGGGTGTCGTTGCTCTTTATTTGACGAGTAAATACTTGCAAACCGCGCAGCGGGGAGTCGCAGACCCTGCAACCTGTAGAAATCACCAAGTGAATGGAGATACGGTTTGTACAGGCAGATGGACGGTGACACACGCAGAGGCAAGGGGAACACCAGAGAGCGACGAGTGAATGGTGCCCATCCTTTCAAGAATCCCCATCAGGAGGCAGAACAACGGGCGCGCATTTATTTAATAGGAAACCAAGGCATCTTTTAGCCGGATTATGGGACGCTTTGTGACGCCATCTAGAGTCTACTGGCGGGTTGACGACTTCAGATCCATTCCGAACTAGGCTGGGACACAGAGGCAGGGGATGCCACTCAAGATGGTGAGTTGGGCCCAAGTTTGACTGGCGACAGCAGGGCTCGTTGAGAAACATCAGGAAACGAGTATCTCCAAGGGGACAGGATCGTCTGTAAACGCCAGCGAGCGGTGGCCATCGTGGCTGTCGGGACCAGGATGTGGTTGTCGACAACAAGGCTTCGTATCCAATCAAGCCTCTAGAAGCGGCTGCACATGGATTCCCGACCCCTGTGCAAAGTGTTTCCAAAACAAGCTCCCGCAAAAAGAAGCCTCGTCAGCTGACCACGCTTTCACTGACTGGGGCTACAGGGTGGGGTCAGGTGGTCCGTACTGAACTGCGCGTAGCCGCCCATGTCAGCCAAACAGGAGCGAAAAAGTTGCCAGCTCTCGAACAAGGACGGGGTGGCGGGCAAGCCTGTTTTCGGAGAGCTGCCGCAGGTTTTTTTGCCCTGAAACGGAGAGGATGGACACATTCAGCTCCATGCGCGTTTTTTTTTGGTCCAGTTACCTGAATCACAGCAGCGATACAAGAAGATTAGCAGGTATTCGGACAATTATGTATAATTGATTGTGCATGCAACAGACAGTCAAAAGGCAACCCTCCGTTGGCCTGACGTCACTGCATTGCTACCCGCGACGAACCAACGGATGCGAAAAATGAATCACAAATGCGACAAACCACTCTCGGAGTGAATGCACGCCGAAATGAGAAGACAGCGATTCCCGCCCGGCAGCGAGGACACGCCAATCATCGGACCACTACGTTTGAGATTCTGCATCTGCCGCCCGTGGCTGCCATGATTGGCTACGCGCCCGCCATTTGCTGGCCGTGGCCCGTTGGGCGCCTATTCAAACTGCCTCCCCAGCACCTAACTGGCATTGGCTCCATCATTTTGTGCCATGATTAGCAGCCTTGTGTTTGGCCCATGCCCATGCCCTCTTGACATCTCCTCCGGGCTGGGTCTTTTCTGCGCGAGCCTTCTCAAGCCCACCTTTTCTGAACCCACCAGGGAGAAGTGTCCACACGATGATGATGAAAACCAAGATGGCCACAGCGATCGGCTGCAACACAGCGACACCCTTGTGCTGGGCAATAGCTCCCACAGCAAATGGGAGAAGGGACGCGCCTCCTCCTCCAAAGGCCGCTGCGAACCCAATCGCGCTGACATGGTAGTCTGGGGGGAGCAACTTTGTTGCCGCCACCACGGCTGCAGGGAACAACGGGCCCAGGAAGAAGCCCAGTAGCATGACAAAGATGACAGATGCTACGAAGCTTGGCACCAACCAGTAGAGTATCTCGAGAGCAATAGAGAATACGAGATACAACGTGATGGCGAGCTTCTCCCCAATCCTGCCCGTAACAAACCCAAGGACAACCCGACCGATTGTCAATCCCAGCCAGAATAGAGTCACTGTTAAGCCTGCCAAGAAGGGCTCGGCATGTCTCACTCGGAGCATAAACGTAACAATCCACCCACCCAAACTGACCTCAACTCCGACATAGCCCAGGAGGAAGAAAGCAATGAGCCATGTAATCGGTTTTCTTATGGCCATCCGAGTCGTTGTCCGCGCTTTTCCCTGGTCGTATTGAAGTCGCTGGCGGTAGACCGCTCCTGTTGCCCCCCAGAACGCTGTCATGCCGACGCAGAATTCCAAGACGGCCACTCCAATCATGATATAGTAAAACGTATACCATTCGAGATTGCCCTTGCTGACCATGGCAGAAGCAACCAAAGGGCTGATGGTGCCCCCGAGGCCATAGGAGCCGTGGAGGAAGCCCAGTAACTCATTGGCATGATGCATGTTGCCAACCCAAGCGTTGTATGCACTATCCTCTATCCCATTCCCAAACCCCGCGAAGAGCATTGCGCATGGGAGAACAGGGAAAGGCGGATGCAGAGCCATCGGAATATAACCAATGAGTCGACACACAGGTCCAAGAAAGGCAACGCCACGCTGGCCAAACTTGTAGTGGACCCAATTATTTGAGAGACCGGCGAGAAGATACGCGACAAATGGGACAATGAATATGGTAGAGACGGTGGTATAGTTAAGGCCGTAGTATGTTTCTATCTGGTGAGCAAAGTAAGTAGTAGTTTAGGAATAAGAAATTGCGCCCTAGACCTACATAGGGGATAAGGGCCTATTTCAAACCGATAAGTCAGTTAAAGTATATACTTTAGCTAGAAGCGGTAAGCTCACGCCAATGCAAGCATCGTTCATACCCATGATGAGCAGAGAGAGGTTAGTCACAAAGAATCGGAATTTGTTGGTCCTAGAACTATTCCATCTCTCCAAGCCACTGGTTGAGTCTGTATCCACCTCGAGTGTAGTGGTTTCTGGGGCTGAGATTTGACAATCTTCCTTGTTCAGAGGTTGGGGGTGGCATTCTGGGTCGACAACCGGTACCTCAATGGGGGGTAACGATGGAGCCATTGTGTTGTCCAAAGATAGTTCGCAAAGTAACTGTAATGGTGTATTATTGCTATCGAAGACGTTTTTATTACAACAGAGGAAATCCCAGGCTACAGAAGGTGTCCTGGGGTCATCATATAAGCAACAGGGCAATCAACCCACCCCCGCATCAAAGTCGATGGGGAAATTATCGGTCTGCACATCGGCTTCACGCTCGCAACCCAAAGATGCAGGAGGCATCTCCGGAGTCTTGTCCGGGGCGGGGTTGCTCCATTCTTAGTTAACAGTGTGCTGGGAGGAATGTGGAATAGGGTAGGATACAAGGGTGGGAACCCATTGTGATTCGCAGGAATGTGGCACGAGGAGAGAAAAGTTTGGTGGACCGATGATGACAAGATAGCCACCGGCAGCGGCGTAGGAAGAAGAGGCGGGAAGAGAGATCAAGACGACAAACTCGCCCCACAAGGCTGAGATCGGTACCGCACAGCACTATCATAGTTCAAATCGGGTGACATTGTATTCTAGCGCCAGTTGCTCGTCTGAGCTAGGTCTGGTTCCTGGGGGTTGGGTTAACCGGGGTTGTGGCGTTTTCGGGACGACATTCCGGGTCGGTGTGCAAGAGAAGCCAAAGCGTCGTGACATGTCGCGATGGCATTGGTCTTCAAGTTTGCTGGTAATAAGCTTGAATGAATGATATTAATAATATGGTGTCGGCCATTTTCCCGACGTGGTTCTGCATTGTGTTTTGAGACTCTGGTTTTGAAGCATTTGTTGGTTGCGTAAGCAGCGACGGTTGAGACAGAACCTTGGGTTATATATCGGCTCATGGGCATCACACACGTTTCCATAATCGCTACCTGGAAATGATAATTGAACCCAATAAAATCCCCGAATCGGGAGCTTATCTACGCTTTATTTACTGTTTTTATCCGTGCAGCCCTTTGATTTATTGGTGATCTGCCTAACCCTTGCAATTGCAATGCCTTGGGTCAGCCTACCCTAGATTTAACCTTGCTCTCTGCCTAACCGGGACTGGACCGGTGAATTGGGGGGCGGAACCGGAGAAAGATGCATGAACAGATTCGGTGAGCGATAGCGAAAGCGAGAAGTCTAGTGGCTGTGTTCTTTTCGATTTTGAAAGAGCCAAACGCCCCGGTTGTGTGGTATGGTGGGCGGGAACTTGACAACTTCGCCACAATGCGGGCGAACTACGCCGCCACGCACGCGGGGAAACTGTCGGGTTCAGTTCTGGTTAGCAGCGTCGTTTCGTCGACGTTAGCGGGGTGCGTGACGTCTTAACCTTGTGACATCACTGTTCATCATCGGCCATCCAACCATCTTGCCATGTCCATGTCCGTGTCCATGTGTATGCGAGCAAACAGAGTACGCAGGGATGCCGAGAAACATGAGTACATGCGGTGAGCCGATGCGCGAATGAGAACGACCTTGGACGTATTACTTGACCCCTCTCTGATCGTCATTGGCATCACCACTCTCACCTCGAATGACTGACCTATCAACTGAATATGCCAGAACGAGTTGAAGGCGCTTCTGCCTAATGCTGCCAGCCTCTTCAGCCCTTCAACTTCCGCCCCCTGCACTTTTACTTTTTTGTTGAAGCACGCGGGTAATGACCTACATGCGCACAGCCTCTGCCATCGGATACCCCGGCACTCTGCAGAGCCCCATTTCTTTCTTTTCGTATATCCATCCTGTCGCGATCATTATAGGGCTGACCTGTACGGCGACTCCGTGAAATCCCCACGCACGTTCGGTTTTAAAAGACGCCGCATTTCTCATGTAACGGCCTTCTTCGGGATTCTAGCCTCCATCCGTCAGCCACACGCACACACACACATATACCTTAAAGAGAGAGCTCCGGTACTACCCAACCACATTACAACATCACTTTGCTTTCCCCTCTTGCAAAATCATCTCGCAACACTCATCGCATAGCATACTCCTCAGTCAAATGTCAAACCAAGAGTACTACAACAACTACGAGGAGCCGCCGCGCCGCCGTCGCGACCCTTCTCCCGGTCACTACTCGGGCGGCGGACCTCCCAGCATGGCGCCTGCTCCTCAACCTCCCCGCGCTGCTGGCGGCCCTCCTCCTCCGCCGTCCATGTCGCCTTCTGGCGCCCCTCCCTACGCTTCCACTTCGCGCCTGGACGAGCACTACGATCCGCCTTCTCCTCGTGAGGCGATGCACTTGGAGCCCATGCCCGCCAATGTTCGTCCCCGCTCTGTGCCTCCTCCCAACACGGCCATGGTACGCCGCGGACACTCGCGCGCCAGCTCTCAATCTTCCTTCTCCAGCGATGACGAGGATCGCTCTCGCTACCGCAGCCGCTCCCACCGCGGCGACCGCTCGCCGAGCCCCATAGGCCGCGCGCGCAACGTCGTAGAAGATAACTTCTCCAACTCAGCCACTGGCATCGGCGCGGGTCTCCTGGGCGCCGTCGTCGGCGGTCTCGTTGCTCGGGAAGCCTCCGAGGCCGCCGCCCGACACAAGCACAAGACCAAGGGCTACGACGACAAGAGTGATGACCGCACCCGTATGGTCTCCACCATTCTCGGCGCCGTCGCTGGCGGCCTTGCCTCTAACGCCATCGCCAACCGCGTGGAGGACTCACGCGAGCGGGACCGCGTTCGCAAGCAAGAGTGGGAGCGCCGATATGTCCACGAGGAAGAAGTACGGTACGAGTCTGGTCGATTGCCCAGGGACAGGGAGAGAGACTATCGCAGAGACAGAGCTCTTCCTCCCGCCGATGATGACGATGACCTTGTCTACGATGACCCACGATATGATGACCGCCGTATTCGGCATCGAAGGAGCGAGGAGACCTATCACTATAGGACTTAGTTTTCTCCGCTCTCTGCGTCTCGCCTTTGTAACGAATTTTACGATCATGTCATGGCCATAATGATGCCTTTATTTCTCCCCTTTGGGGTCTTTTCTTTCCTTCTTTCTTTCCTTCCCCCTGAGTTTTCCTCCTTCACACGTTGGTTTAAGCCAGGAAACCTTTTTGAGAATAATGGATGAATGAAGCTTTACTTTTGAGACAGGCGCAATCGGGAGGGTTTGCTATTAAAGAGTCTTTGCTTCTTGCTGGACCGTTTACAACCTACAAAATACGTCGTGTGATGTATTCTACTACGATGAAAAGAAGCAATTTATGTAGAATTATTTATGATAAACCGTTACTACAAGCATCTACACTATTTGTTTTGACTCTTGGACATCTATGTGCTCCCACCACTGGAGCTGTTTGATTACACCCGTTCTGAGAACACTTGAGCGTACACGGAACATCCATTTCCTTCATGCCACTTCCGTGATCTTCCCAATTGCCGTTGTCAATCATGCCCCACTGCTGTTTTTGAGCCTTCCAACAACTAAATCTCCGTATCATCTGGGAAATACACCATGTATGCATGCAATTATGGCGTGCATGTCACTCTTCTCAAATACCACCGCCCTATTGCATCGTAGTCTTGATTGGCCATTGAGTGTCTTCATGGTTGTACGACATTCTGGTACGGCGCCCTTCCGACTGACGTTGCGCGCGGTAATCTGCTTCTCTCTCTACAACCACCTTGAAAAATTGAGCAATCTCAGCCAAAGCAATCTGCTGCGCGTCGGGAACTCCGAGGAGCTTGAAGAGGGATTGGGCATCCACTAGCTGCTTTGCAATCACTGAATCTGGCTGGCAAAAGGTACGAACGCTTATGGCTCTGGCGTTAACCTTCATGGTGTGAAGAAGCCCGCAGATTTGAACTGGGTCGCCTTGTCGTCGTCCATAGAACCGAAAGTCGTCGACGTGTAGATTTATGAGCTCTAATTGCGTCTCCAAGTCATATCGAAAACCCACCACCTTTGGACGCCCCTTGTGCTGCCACCCATCAGCCACTCTTTTCAGCTTATCCGGGGCCAATCGACCTTTGTCCAGCTGAACAGTGATGTAGTCATTGAGGGCGCTGCTCAGATTGAACTCGAGCTCGCAATAGAGAAGGCTCTGTTCTCGAGAGTTGAGGGAGATGGCCACTTTGAAGTTTGGCCGTTCCTTGGCCGAAGAGTAGGCTCGACGGCTATTGTGGTGCAACTCAGCCTGTTGAATGTAAGTACAATAAATCATTGAGATACGGATAAAACTGCGCTTACCATGTCTTTGGCAATCTTCTTGATTCCTTCAAGAATACCACCTTTTTTATGTGGTGTCTTCTTGGCCCTCTCGGGACTTTTGTCGGTTCGCTCAAGCCAACCATTTTCCCCAATCATTGTCTTCTCCCCTTTCTTGTTGGATGGAAAATCCGGACCTCGGAAATATAGTTGGAGAGGAGAGAACAGGGGAGCATTTTCCGATCTCAATGCATCTCTAGGTGTGATAGGCGGGAGATCGGGCTCGGCATCTTGAGATTGGCGGAGGCCCTCTGCTGTGCTTTTGGATCGTCTGGGCATGCGAGCGACATGGTCGTGACGAGGAGTGGATCCAACGATTGGAGAGGGTGTATGAATCTGGGCCCAGTCCTTGTAAGCATCAACGACAGCATCGTTGATCTTTGACCGAGACCGGTGATGGCCGAACTCTCCAACATGGAGAGGTTTAGGGAATGCTCGGTAGGGGGTGTCTTGTGAGTACACTGATTCTGGGTCTTCATCCGAGACTGGTGGGTTCTCGAAATGAGAATGATTCGCAGTATTTTCACTGAGAGGAGAAACTGAGTCGAAGGCATTTTGCATTTCCATCGGGTGGGGGTTGTTGTTATGACGAAGTGATGTGCCGAGCTGAAGTGGAGGTGGCGGGGCCTTATGGCGACGCTCAGCAAGGTTGTTGGGAAAGAGACCATTAAAAGAGTCCTGGTTACGGCCCGGCATCAACTCAGAGAAGGTTGGGGAGTCAACTCTGTTGCTGGCGTCTGGGCTGGCAGTCCACATGTAAGGTACTTCGGCAGGGCCCTGCTTCTGTTTTGGTGAGCCTGATTTAGATTTGGGAGTTGTCGCAGCAGCCCGCACGCGAGTTCGGGCTGGGCTGCTGTGCACTTTTTGGCTGAATCTATAGAATTGTTAGCAACTTAAATGGATGTTGGAGGGCATGCCGTACGCATCCGTAATCTTATCCATCTGGCTCTCTGTCAGGTTCATCCGAATGTGGAGTGGCTGTCGAGCTAAGCGCTTTTTCGGCGATAGTGATTGAGATCGCGAGCTAGCAGCCTGGGAGAAAATGTCTTTCCGGAGTGAGTTCAGTGTTGAAGCGGATGGAGCGGAGTTGTGGCCCTTCTCGTTGTGTCGCATATCGTGATGCATTGAGTCTGCGGTCAGCTGCGCGAGGGAAAGGGCTTGGACTCGGTTGAAATCGCGTAAAACTCGCCGTTGACATGGGGTAAATAAACAAAAGAACACAGAGAAGGAATATTTCTTAGGCATTAGGTGGGAATAGCTGGCTACCGGACTTTTTTGCCAGCTGGGAGCGTCTGCCAAACTGGCAAGACCCCGATTGGAGCAAGCGGGCACTATGTAGTGAGAGTGAAGGGAGCATATGAGCTATCTATCCGAGTTTTTCTTTTCAATCACGATTTAGTCTAGAGTTGGAACTCTAAGGCTCAACGATAAACAGTGCATGTTCCCGGTATCGTTCGCAAGATACGTGGATTTTGTGTTGTAAAAATCAAGTTTATCTTGCCATTACACACATAAATTTTTTTTGAGACAAATCAACATAAAATTGTACATGAAATATAAATAAAAACAATACTAGTCATGGTAGGGATGAGGGTAGAAGCAGATCTATCCTGCTCGTGAAATAAACGAGTAGTTGTAGTTCGTGAGACGAGTCGTGCCAGGCAAGTTATCCAAGGGGATTTTCCACTGCCTATAACCGAAAGTGTATATATAGAAATAACTTTTAGTCTAATTTCCTGAGCTTAAGAAATACATCTTGACGCTCAGAAGCGTTGTGAATAGATTCCGAATTTTGGAGAAGTTAGCGCCTCTCAATTATATGATAACTGGGTGGGCAATTAGCTTTGTGGATGCATCCCTCAAGGGGCTTGACGCGATATTTGGGCACAGTATCATACATTATAAGTCTCGAATGGTTTGGATTCGTGGCTTGACTGGCTGGAAATTTATGTACAGCCTAGGTATTGAAGTGTATCAAGTCGCTTATACCTAGCACAGCTGTCCGACCGATCCAGGCGCAAGCGAGGTTCCTGCATAGCCCAGTCTTATCTTTTCCACGAATTCCTTTCCATTGACCCGGGAAATTATAATTGTAATCAATTGGTATTCTTAATTGTCACGCATCGTCATTAGAACACCCCGAAGGTTCAACGTCTGAGACCTAGACAACATCTCAGCACACCAACACTTGGTCTTCTTGATTTTCTTCTTTTACTCAAACAATTTCGCGTTTGGGAGCTCCGAGAATTTTGGACATATCATGTCATGTTGACGGTAGTTCCCGGAGTTTGCTGACCAAACTTACAGAAATTGTGTTCGTTATACATCCCGGTCTCAAATGCCGTTGAGTTTGCCATTAACTCCCGTTTCTGTATAGGGAGACCTACACGGAAGCTAGAATCGCAAATTTTTATGGCATCGGAAAACGAGGGCATCTGTTTTATCAGGTTTGTCTGCCATACGAGTTGCCGATTTGACAGGACGGATGCCATCGTGGCAGAATGGTTGTGCGGGGTGTGTCCACAATGCTTCACGAGGACGTTCTCGCATGCTTAGCCAGGTTAATTGCAAGCCACCCCATGCTATTAAATATCGAACCATTTTCATTTCCCTTGCCAATTGTCTAAGTGTCATTTGTGGAGTCAATGCCTGGCAGCCACCCAACAGCTCTGGAGGAATTTGCCCCCTTAAGAATAATGGTGCACGGGACCCGTATTTAGAAAAACCGGGAGTTGGCTCGGGAAGGGTGTGTTCATGCGGGATTACAGGTAGCGAGACAGAAATGGGTAGTACTTATGGGGAATTAGCTAGTATTGGAAGACTTTGCATGCAAGGTATCTTGCTGTGGTTTAACCAAGGAATATATTTCAAAACTGACGACAGCGAGTTAAGCTCACAAACATTCGGTTTGATCATTCTTCTCGAAAGGCAATGTTTTGGTCGGCTTGCACTACCTAGGCAGGTATACATCTGGATTAGCAGCAGAGCTGTCAGCTCATGCAGACCTTTTGAACCGACAGTGCAGTAGAGTGACCAACAGCCGTGAATGAAACCTAGAGGTACCGGGTGATGTTTTAGCCACTTACATAATAATGAGAGGCACAGCGTTCGACTCCAAAAACAAGGCAATTGTTTCGGGAATTACGAGTTCCCCATTTCAAATTCTCCTTGAACAGGACTCCCGATCTCAGATGCCATAGTAGAGCAAAGCACCCGCAGAAGCCGCCACGTATGTTTCACAGAATCCCACAGTCCCTCAAGCTAGGCTATGTGCGGCACTTGGGGACGGGAAGCTGCAAGCCTACACCGCGACGATGCCTTTTGTGGGTTCATCCGCGCCCGACAAGGGGCTGCATGTTGACATAAGCGGTTTCCCTGACCAAAACCCAGGGGCCCGGTCTTCGAACCGAGACTCAATGGCATCCATTAAAAAAGTGCAAGGAGAAAAAAGAAAAAGAATAACCGTGACAGGTTGTCTCGGCCGCAAGGGTTGGCCTTCCCCGTTTCGGCGGAAAAAAAAACGTCGGGGATAGAGTCGCATTGGTGAGATCTCGGTTTTTCGGCGCCCTTGGTGGGGTGTTGTCTCTAGCGTCGGGCCCAATTGAGACCGGTAGGCTGGGAGGCATTGTTACCGTTGCGAAGAAGGCTGTTAGCGGCAGCGTGGTCTTGTCAGAGTGGTGCTAACGAGGACCTCCTGGGTATTACCAGGCCATCTATGCCATGCACTCCCGAATCAAAAGCCGTCTCCGGTGAGACCCACTATTCACTCCCGAACTCAACTCCCGGACGCCCAAAAAGGCATCTTGCCTCCTCTCTTCCCCAGATATCCCCACACGCACCTCTCCAACAACGAGATGACAATTTCTCCAACTCTCGGATTCGCTGACGTCGATCCGCCAGCCCCCCCGGGCCCTTGATGCAGAGCCTGGGCGCGCGACCAGCACGATTGACGGGCGTGCATCCACCCGTACTTTGCTGCTGGTCGAATCATGAGGCCCAAGGCCCCGCTAGCCATGAGCCTTTCTTGAATTTCAGACACACCCGTGCTGCTCTGCCGGTCACCTCATGGGTCCATAGCCCCGCTAGCCATGAGCCTTTCTTCAATCCAGCGATGCAGGACCTTGTCACTACTGTGAGGCGGTTCTCAACTCTCTAATTTGATCTTCCCGAGATCCATGCCGTGACTTGGTGGACTCTGCTGCTGAGCCCACAGCCAATAGCCCCCAAGTCTTCCGTCCGCTCTCTGTCGCCTCGGCTGGCGGGCGCTGACCCGGTCTTCCCAGCAATCTAGTCCTTCTCGCCCGAGAACCTGTTCCCTATTTATTCCTCCGGCTTCCTCTCTCTCTGCCCAGCATCATCGCCAGCCAGCAAACCTCGCCTAAACAACACAAGAACAGATACCCTCCGTTTTTACTCGTCTTGTTTCTTCATTCAGCGCTATCATCACCATGGCCTCGAGCGAGGATCGTTCCAACTACTATGACATTGGTACGCCATCGCCATGTCCCTGCGTTTTTAGCACGATTTGAGCCACTTGCTAACAAAGCCCTGCTACAGTCATTGTGGGAGCCGGACCAGTTGGTCTGATGCTGTCAACATGTCTGGCCCGCTGGGGTTACAAGATTAGACACATTGACAACCGCGCCGAGCCCACGCCCAAGGGCCGCGCTGATGGTATCCAGCCACGTTCACTAGATCTGCTGCGAAACATGGGTCTGAAGTCTGCGATTATGGCGCACAAGCCAGCTCGTGTCTATGAAGTTGCTTTTTGGGACCCTGTTACTGCAGGTCAGGGCATTGAGCGAACCGGCACCTGGGCGAGCTGTCCCGACTTCATTGACGCTCGTTATCCCTTCACCACCCTGCTTCACCAGGGCTTGATTGAGCGCGTTTTCATCGCAGATCTTGAGAAGAATGGCGTTGAGATCAAGCGACCGTGGACAATCACCGGGTTTACGTCGGATGAGAAGGCCAACCCTGAATACCCTGTTCAAGTTGAGCTGGAGCACGTTGACGGCACTGCCCGAGAATCCCTGCGAGCCAAGTACCTTTTTGGCGGCGAAGGCGCTCGATCATTCGTACGAAACCAACTTAACATTGGCGTCACACACAAGGACCCCATTGCTCACGTCTGGGGTGTTATGGATGGTGTCGTTATCACCGATTTCCCTGATATCAAGGTGAGTGCGAAATGTAACTGCATGAGGCCATGCCGCTAACATTGGAGAAAGATGAAATGCACTATTCACAGTGAGCATGGCTCTATCATGGTCATCCCTCGAGAGAACAACATGGTCCGCCTGTACATTCAGATCGCTTCCTCAACAGACCCAGACTGGAACCCTAGAAAGACTGCCACTGAGGCCGAGGTCCAGCAGTCTGCCAAGAAAATCCTGCAGCCGTACAACATTGAGTGGGAGAGTGTCGACTGGTACTCAGTGTACCCCATTGGACAGGGTATCTCTGACAAGTATACCTTGGATCAGCGAGTTTTCCTGGGCGGCGATGCTTGCCACACTCACAGCGTAAGTAGCCATGCCCACTTTGAATGAACCGGCCAAGTTACTAACTCCATACAGCCCAAAGCAGGACAGGGAATGAACACGGCCTTCCTGGATGCTCAGAACCTCGCTTGGAAGATTCATGCTGTTGAATCTGGATTTGCTCAGCGCGATATCTTGAAGACCTACGAACCAGAGCGTAAGGAGGTTGCCGAGTCACTCCTTAGCTTCGATAACCGTTATGCCAAGCTGTTCTCTCAACGACCACCCGCCTTGGACACTGTCCAGGCCGCAACGGACAACCACGACAAGAACAAGACAAGCGAAGACAATGAATTCATCAAGACCTTTAAGGAGTCTTGTGCTTTCACGAGTGGATATGGAGTGTACTACAAGGCTAACGCTTTGAACTGGTCACCAGAACACCCTGCCAAGTCCCCCCTGATCCACCCTGAAGGCACCAAGCTGTCCGAAGGCCGTTTGTTCATCAACTCGGATGTGACTAGAGTTGTGGATGCGAACGTTGTGCACCTTGAGCAGGAGATCCCCCTCAATGGCTCATTCCGCATCTTTGTATTTGGTGGAAACATCTCCAAGACAAAGAGGGCACTCCAGGATTTCTCCAAGAACCTCAGCAACAAGCGCTCATTTTACTCAGCATACACTCGGGAGGATATTGCTCAGGTCTCGGTTCACGAGAAGCACAACCCCCACAGCCATTTCTTCACCCTCTGCACCATCTTCGCCGCCAAGCGGCCTCAGATTGAGATTTCCCGCGATGTCCCTGAGGTGCTCTCGCGATACCGGGATCACGTCTACGCTGATGACCGAAGAGATGCTCGATTCCCCGAGGCGAAGGCTACCGCCCACGCCAAGATGGGCTTGGATGAAGAGCTGGGCGGTGTTGTGGTTGTCCGCCCTGATGGTTACGTGGGCGTGGTTGTGAGCCTGGTTGAGGGTAGCGGAACTGTCGATGCGCTCAACGAGTACTTCTCATCTTTCTGTACAAAGAAGTTGGGCGAAGTCACCTCCCAGCTGTGAGAACATAGAACGGGGAAATGATGGAAGAAAAGAGGCATGTGTGACATAATGCTGGGATGATGGCTGTTACTGGTAGCGTGTTTGTGATTTTTGGATAGATGGTCCCAAAGATGCTTGTAAATTTTAAGTCTTATTTGATGAACCGATCTCTATTCCGTCAAGTGCCTACGTATTCATGGTGTTTTACAATGTGGCTAATATGGCTGCTTTTTTATTAAAATTTGCTGATCGCTATGAAAATGTGCTGCGATGAGAATGGTGGAATTAGGATTAAGATACGTACCTTTCGATGATACGTGGGCACTGAGTTCGCATGAGCATCCGTCAGCTCCGATCTCCTGGTTGCGAGGCTAGCATGCTGGCCAATGAGCGTTGGACATGGCTGATCTAATCCTTGGCGAATTCTCAGCCAATGGGAGAGCGCTGATAGCGCCACAATGGCCCGCCCAAGCTTTTTCGGCTCCCAAAATTCCTCTAGCCACTAGAGCTGCAGTGATTCCTCCAACACCACAGCGCGCTCCATAGCGATGCCAGCGCAGGCGACCACTGAAGCCTCACCCACGATGCCCTCGACGCGAACGACCCGGACGGCCACTCGAACTTTATAATACATGCTGACTTGTTTGTTTGCACTCATTGGATTAGGCGAGCGACACGTGCGCGTGCCTAGTTGATCGGTCAACCTCACCGTCGACGACGCGCCTCGCCCCTCCCAACGCCAAAACTTCTCTCTTCCCCCGTTTTGCGGCTCGCACCTCCCCTCTTCCAATCTATCAGACTCTCTGCATTTGTTTGCGCTGCATTACACCGGATTCTCGGCTTCTGTAAGAACGACTTTACTATCGTCTTGGTCCAACTGGACTTGAGTTCAGACCCGGTTCACCTGGGCCCTGGATTCTCTGGCCTGCTTGGAATCACATTCTCGTTGTTTTCACCGTTTCCTCGCTTCACAATCACAAGCAGCATCGTGGGGCATTTTTTTGTTCTTGCAAACGCTACTAACCTCCTTCTCACCTTCTCTCGGCGCACTGGTGGCATGTTTGTGCTCCAGCTCCAGCGCCTTCTCTCCACATCACATCTTCTTTGTCAACCCGCTTGCCGCATTCGCAACATCCCGCCTTCTCGAATTCACCATGTCTTCTTCTCCTTATGCCCGCATCGGCCTCCACGCCTCCGCTGACCGTCAAGGCTTCCATAGACCCGGCCACATTCTCGAGGCTCCTCTTTTCCCCCGCCCCCGGATTCCTGCTACTCCAAAGCCAACTCGCCAGGCCGCTCCCGAGTCCCTTGCCTCCCAGGAGCCCCTCGACTACGTCTCGACCCCGCCACGACGTATTAATCGACCAAACCGCCGTTTCCTCATTGACACCCCTAGGCAACGCCTCGCATCTCCCAACCGTCCCCGACATTGGCCTCGTCCAAATCGGCGTCCTGATCCCAATCGACCAAAAGAGACAGGAACCCAAGTACAGGCTTCAGTTACCTGGTCGACTCCTGAAGTTTGCGCAGATACCAAACCAACAGCTGTTACCATCAATGGCAATTCCTCACGCAAGCGCCGCGCCGAATCCACAGAAATTGAACTCGTTGCTTCCGTCAACGGCATCAACGACCTCAGCACTCCGATTGTTATCGAACGTGAAGGCCAAACTGTGTTTGAAGAAGACGCCGTTGAGCGCCCTCGGGTATGTTGGTGGCGGCTCTGGTCTAGTTTGCCTGTGGACTTTTCTTAATTGACATTGCCTTGAATAGAACGTACAACCTATGCGTTGGGCCGGCGTCTATTCATTCTGGGCCAGGATGATCACTTCTTTTTATTCCGCCGTCACCGGTTTTACCGGTAGACTTGGACAATGGAGTAAGCTTTGGCCTTCTCGTTTACGTTTGATCTGGTTGTACTAATATGCCCCCTAGTGAACCCTAAGTCTTATGGAGTGGCCGAGTTTCGCTCTTATCTTAGTGATAACCAGGTTACCAACAAGCGTGTGAAGCTCAGCCTTGAGGAAGAGGGGCAGATTCGTTGGATCGATCGCCAAACTCTGAGCGATCTCATTGACACCTACCGGGCTTTTGCTAAGAGCATTAACCAGGTGTGGGAATGCATGTCTTCACACCACTCTCGTCAAGAGATGAACCGAATCTTGGAACCCCTTCGCCATGCGTTGGCTGATAATGAGAGCGACCGCGCAACACTAATTAGCGGAGGCACACATGATTTGTGTGAGCTGTTTCAACTCCAATTCAGACGCGCTTTTCAGACGCTCGACAGTATTTACGAAATTGGCGTCATTATAAAAATTCGGGACCAAAATGAAACCGTCCCGCCCGTTCTGGACTATCATCTTTCCCCAGAGCACGTGGAAATGATGAACTCGATCAAGGCGTTCCTCTCAGCCCCGACACTGCTCACCGTTTGCAAAGATGTTCTTCGAGCTGCAAAGCGATCTCAGGTTGAGATTTCTGACGTTTACTTGGACCAAATCATTCTCGACTTGGAGGCTATCACACACAACCTTCCTGCGCCAAGCTATGTCATCTCCCAGGAGTTTCACGACAAACTCCAGGAAACATTTCCGCGCCCCCAGCGCACCGATCTCGAGACAAACCTGCTTCTACCAGGTGCCTTTCCAACCTCTGAAGAACCCCAAGTCGAAATCGAACCAAAGCCCAAGCCCACCCTGCTTCAACAAGCCGAGTTGTCCCCTATCAAGCTACCAGTTCCGGAATACGTGCCTCCAGTCATTGCGCGACCCAAATATCGCAAATCTGACTTCATACGCGCTGACTTGCTAGAAAGGTCTATTGCGGAGATAACACCCAGACAATATCGCGACCGTTTCTACCATGAGAGCGAGGCCCACCGTAGCCTCGAGAAGACATTTATCACGGAACTGGCCCCAAAGGTACCCCTCACAGCAATAGAGGTTACAACAATCAAATCAATCCTCAAAAACAAACGAAAACACCCCTCCAGATGTACCCCGAAGCGGCTGGGAATAAGACGCCCACCCAAGTCGGTACGTTTCACAGATTGCACTGTGAGTCCACAGCCGAGAACCAGAGTCGGACTGGATGTCCCACGAATCATCGGCGATGAGGTTGGACCAGCGCAGGAGAACGAGAACGGCACTGTGCAAACCGGGACAATAGAGCCTGAAGATACCCATCCTCAAGATGAAGACTACATGCCGTGGTCTATACTAAAATCTCGCCACTCCAAGGATCTGGAACTTGCTCAGAAGGAGGACCAGAAGAAAGATCGACCCGACCCTGATGCCCGTATTGCCGAGCTATTTGCTCTTCCCTCCCTCAAGCCTCTCCGCATTAGCGATGACTCCCACGCTGGAATAGTGATCCAAAAGGAACAGGCAGCACTTAAGGCTGAAGAGGAGGCCCGGCGGAAAGCCGAAGCAGAGAGGTTGGCTGCTGAGGAGAAGGCTCGACGTGAGCTTGAGGAGCGGCTCGCCGCCTCCGGAGGGCTTCGGCTGCCGAGTCGAGAGTTCGTACCCACTTTGTCTGCGGAATGGCAGATGCGAGCAAGGGACACTTTGCGTGCTGCCGCGTCAACCACGCTGGCAACTACAGGCGAGGGTGTTGATCTGCGACGCCATGACTTTGCCAAGGTGGTCCCTGCGACAGAGTGGCTGAATGACGAAATTGTCAACGGATCATTGAATTGGCTAGACCAGGCCGTAAACTCCGCTGCTGGCATTAAGGATGTCAAGAAAACTACACGGAAATGCTTGGCCATGTCGTCCTTCTTCTTCAAACGCCTCCAAGAGCAAGGTGTTACACGCACACAGCGCACACTCCGACGTTATGGTGTGGAGAAGAGCAACATACTGGACGTTGACACCATTCTAGTGCCCATCTGTGAGCATTCGCACTGGACCCTTCTCGTTATTCGCCCCTCGAAGCGGACTGTGGCTCACATGGACTCGCTAAATCCCCAAGGCAACGCTATGAACACTAATATGGCGATTGCGTGGATGAAGGACGTATTGGAAGAGAAGTTTGACGCGGCTGAGTGGAAAGTGATGCGTTACGAAGCCCCCAGGCAGACAAATGGACATGACTGTGGAGTCCACACCATTACCAACGGCATGTGCTTGGCTTTGGGTCTAAGCCCCATTGATTGTTATGCGGCAGAAGATATGCCCATGCAGCGAATCCGAATCGCATGCATGCTGCTGAACGGCGGGTTCAAGGGCGACTTTGACCTGCGAGTGTATTGATTCAATGATTATGTCTTAGCTGGTCCATTTTACTGTGGCGTTTGAGGGAAGAGGAAAGACTTGGATGAGGAAACCCGCATGGGGTTTGATGGCATTGCATGTTTGGACAAGATACCAAGGGGGCAAAAGAAAAAGACGAATTGCATGGACAGGCGTTTTTTGTTTTACTTGATTGTTGGAACACAAAGGGAGCTCGCCTGATGTTGGCTTGAGCATGCATGGCAGATACTGCCGTAGTGGCGAAGGCAGGGAGGGAGTAGAGTATTGAGTGTAGGGATTAAAAACAATTACTGTTGGCACGGTATCATTGAAACAGGCTGCGTGTTGAGTATTGCCCACGGGACGAGTTGAGACAGACGGGAGGGACAGGCACAGGGAGAGAGACAGGAGAAGTATGAGACAGGCAGCAAGGCTTCGGCCCGGTAAGGTAGTTGATGTAATAGAATTGGCCGTCGTCACACTGTCATGAGTCTGCCGCCTTCAACCAAAATGCCGGTGCTACAATGTGGCGAGGTGCTTGGCAAGACGGCTTGGCGTTTGTAGTTTAGTAACTATAGCGACACCCATCCAACAGGCTGACATGGATAGTGCACATGCAGAGAAAACGAGTTGTTCTTGGCCCGTCCGGTGGCTGTCGTCACGCCGGTCTGCCCTGGGCATGTCCACCTCAGCTGGACCTGGGCATGAGGTTTCAAAGGCGGCGGCTGCAAGCAACGGGTGGGTCAACGCGCCGCGGCTACAGTGCGATCTAGGCAACGACAAAAAGTTTTTTGGTCTTTTTTTTTAATTTTTTTTTTTAGACAAGGTCCTATTTTCATACCGACATTCTCGTATTTTCTTACGCAACGGTCAAACTACGTGGACGATAGTGAGGGGCAGCGGTGGCGAGGTTTGTACACCTCGCTGGAGTGAGTTCCCACCAGGTGGAGGTGGGTAGCTGCAGGCAGGTTGAATTTTCAGATGGCATGTGACGAATAGGAAAAAAAGAACAAAGCCGAATTGAGATAGCGCCACCTGATGTGACTGTGAACAGATCTTGTTTCGGATAACGCCTTTTTTTTTTCTCCTTTCAGTTTCCTCTTCCCTCCAGGCTGGCAAGCGACGGAAAGGGGGGGGTGTACGGTGCGTGGTCTTACACAGGTCGGGCAGAAGTTCCGACTTGCTTCAGGGATAATAGTGCCGAAGCGAAGGAAACTAACAATTGTCTGTCCGAAGTGACGCTTGGGGCCGAATCTGCAAACACAGAGTACCCTTTTTTGGGACAAGAGCGGCATCACATCGGCGATGAAGAGAGACAAAAAAGAAACAAAAAAAAAATGATGATCAAAGCGGGTGACAGGCGGGAAAAACAAGGTTGACTTTTCGTGGACAGATCCGGTACCTTTTTTTCCTTTTTTCTTTTTTCCTTTTTCGAGAAGGATTCGGGAAGTTTTCTCGAATCTTCGCTAGTGGGAATTAAGACAAGCGTGAGAAACAAATGCGGTAAACGACGAGGATCTGCACGGCCTGGTTGGCTGGTTTCCCTGTCATACGGGAGAGAAGAAGATCTGAGGTTTTGTCTTGGAATAACTCGGGGCCGCTAGCCGTCTCAGACACAAAAAAAGAGAGAAAAAAAGGATGCAAGCCTCCGCATGCCGGAATGCCCAACAAACTTTTTTTCACTACGAAGGACAAAAGGACAGGGGGAAGGGGGGGCAAAAAACGCAAGATTCCGTTTTTGAATATGGGCATTGAATGGGAAGAAGCCTCTATTTCGAGGGATGGTTGGGCGAAATGCACGTTGTGTAAGCTAAACGCACTAGATGCCTCGTTGACTACGGTTGCATGGCCGCGGTGCGATCCGTAGTGGTTGCGGTGGTGGCTGGCGATCATGCCGCCTGCGTCAGTAGCACGTTTACGAACTTTGGGCATTCGGTCGGAGATGAGAATGCATACTTCGGGATGTGGTCAATAGCTCTGCTTCTTTCGGAAAGTTGAGACGAGAGGCCACGAGACAAAGCCGGTCATTCCACGGACCTCACCACTCTCACTATTGACGCGAATGAATCGTCATGTGGAATCCATTCGGCAGAGCGCCCCGAGAAAAACACATGTTTGCCCGGCGTAAGCCGTATCCACACCGGACACCGCGGCTTAGCATGCTGCAGCAGAAAACAACACCCCTTAAAAAACGTTTCTGTCTGTTCTCTCCTGCTTCTTTGAGGCCCCTGTTGGATGCAGCACGCGGCAATGTGGGTTAACGCGAAACAAATCGAGGAGCTGCCGCGTGGACTCTATCCCTAAAAAGTAAAGAGGGGCCAACGGGCGAGAGCAAAAACTTGATTAAATTTTTTTCTCCTCAAGCCGATGATGGATCCCTTGGGGCTTTGCTAGGAATTTGGGGCGTGGTTCGTTGGTCCGTGAGAGGCATTGTGGTAGAAAATTTTGTCCCTTTTTTTTTACCCCTTCCCGGTGAGGCGATGGAGACACGGCGATGCCGGTTGGACGAGACCTCCGGTGGGTGGTGTGTGGAGTTGTATGACTGGACTTGGTTTGCTCGTATTGATTGGCTCTGCAAGGGTCCCGATTAAGAAGGCTTCCAGAATTGGGGGCCGCTAGGCTGATTTCTTGACCTTCCAGAACAACATGGTTTGGACCACGACCCATCAACATCGCCAGGGTGCTGTGGCCTGTCTGCAATCCCTCGCATAGCATGATCCATTGTGTTCTTGCCTGGCCTGTGCGTCCTCTCATTGAGGAATCGTCACCTCGCGCGCAATCTCCACGTAACCAAGGCGGCGGATCACACCCTCTCCAACTTGTCTTTGGGTCGTGTGGTGTCGGACTGCGAAGGTATCTGTGCGTTGTTCACGGACGGGGATTTTAGGCGTGGAATTCCCAGATTGCCCGACGACCCATGACAAACTTGATTTTGCAGGGGAGGGGGTGTCGTGAATAGATGCTACGCCACCCATATGGTAGCACACTCCGATTGGGAGTATGGTGCTTTTATCTCTGTTCTCCGTCATTGACATATGATGCCTAAAAAATAAAAATAAAAAGCCGCCAATCCATATTTGACAGGCAAAATCTTCAATGGTGCTAGCACTGTGGCGATATTGTGTGATACCCTCGTGGACGATGCGTTAGACTTAAATCACACCCTGTCAACCCTTGGATAATGTTCCACAAAGCCTGTAGGATCCATGGGTATGCGAACTGCTCAAGGCCCTACAGAATTTCAAAGCGGTATAGAAAAAAAAAAGTGTTTAATGGCGATTGAAGCCAGATTCGGTACAAGACGAAGAGAGGACCCTGTCCAATTCTGAGAGGTCATTAAAACGCTTCGCTTGTACATGTCAAACATCTGCTCCTTTTCTTTGATGATTATAGTGGATGGCCAGGTCGCCGTTACAACCCTTAGCTGGCCAGAGCGTATTCTTCCATCGCATGCCATCCACTACCCATTCTTCTACCAGGCGATGGTGTCTGACGTCCGCTGGCAGATACCGTAAACGCTAACTGCTGAGTATTGATCCTCTGTTCCACCTCATCCGCTCCTGTTACCATCGGCTCGTCGCAATGTGTTCGAATGCGCAGGTGTTGGGTGCGTGTGGATATTGTCGCAGTTACATTCAAGTTGAGAACTCTCTGTCTCACTCATGAACAAGACGAATAACTGTTATGAAACGGACATAGTGAGACCGCCTTGTCCTAATCAAGTTGCATTTTATTTTTTATTTTATTTTTTATTTGTGGCCACGCTCGGCCTGCCTTCGGTGGGTTTAGAGCGATTCTGAATTGATAATCTCGGGTTCACAAATGGGAAGACACTGTCGCTGTTGTAAAACTTTTCTTCTTTCTTTCTTTCCTCGAGTCACTTCTAGACCACACCGACTCAGCCGAAGTACCCACGGGGAATTATCTTACGTCAGTTCACAAGCCACTTTCCCATCAATTTGCCAGATAGCAAGAATGGACCTACCGCGAGTTCGGGGGGAGGTGATGACTAGATCGGAACCACTAAGTGGTGAGATTGGGGCGCGCTCACCGACAAGTGCCGACTGGGGTAAAACTAATGTAATACCTGTTTGTCTTGTCGACCAGACTCGCTTTCGTAGTACCATCTTTAGCTTAGCAACGACAGACACGAGCCCGATAAACAAACAGGCGTTGCGAATTGGCCCCATGGATCGAACTAAGCTTCGACCCGACAAGATCGCGATGGCGACCACGAGTAGACTGACTCCCTTGCTCCACTCCAAGAGTTTGTTTGTCGAATGGTCAGGGACGGTGGCCCCGTTGGCGCCGCTATGACACACCAGAGCCACTGGGAAATTTGCGCATCGCAAGGATAGAGGGCCAAGTCGATTCGATTGGTAATAATTGCTCGATGGGGGCATGGAAAGACCCATATCTCGCCTATATGCGGCTATTCATGGTGCTATGATGGGAGGAGTCTGCTTTGAAGTTACTCGTATGTATGTATGTATGTATACGGTTGAAAGATCTTGTCATGGCAGGGGTGATGGAGGATGAACATCTGGGGTGGGATTGAGATGAGGTTGTTTTCGGGAGATAATGAGGGATCAGCGGCGCCAACCGGCAGCAGCCTGCATGCTGTCAGCCCAAGAGTAGAGATGGTCCATGGCGGCGGTTCCCTCCACAGTGTCTGATGTCTCACGGCAGCGTTGACGGAGAGAAAATAAGGGTGACAATAACGATGGTACCCTTCCGATGACCCAGCATCGGGGATAATTGGCGGGCCGAAGTGCGTCGAACACGGTGGTGTGGAAGCACCAAGACGCCGAGCGTCCGCTCAAACAAGGTGTGCCAAAGGAAAGCTTAGAGTCTGGGGGTTTGCTTCGCGCCTGTCCGTGACAGGAAGAATGCCCGGAATCCAAGGGGGTTTAGCAGGGGCCGTATTAGCGCTCATCGATCGACCGGGCTACCGTCTTGTAGCGGCAAAGCCAAGATGAGTGGGCAGCCAGTCAAGCATTGCAGTGTCCCAGGGTGCGTCCCCACACAAGATTGAGCATGTTTGAGGGGGTCGTGCTGGATGGCTGCCCCCGTCTATTACGATTGGAGAGGAGGGAGGACGGCCAAACCAACGCCATACCGAGGTGGGATATGGTGACACCAGATGCTACTTGATGATGACATGATAGACATAGAATGGGAAGGGAATTTTACTAGCCAGATCGATGTCTTGGTAATAGTGGGGGAAAAAAAGGAATTCAGTGACAACTTCAGTTCATAGGGCATCGCCTGCAAGCGATTGAGTTGGGATTGACGTCTATGGTTGGATCCAAAGGCATGATGCAAAGATAAGCCGCACGTTTTACATCACCGACAATAGACGTCTGACGATGATGGCGCTTCTGTATCAAGTTTTGTTTCGCCACTTGTTCTGATTGCAGAGAAACGGCTCCGGTTTCCGCAAGCGTATCAGGATTGACAAGACGACAGTTGGAGATGTTGAAGCCATCAATCGCAGCTTATAGAACGACAGCATGAGATGCATCTGAAGAGCCGGCATCATTCTCAAGTCGATACGCCGTGGGGTTGGAGACTGGGGTGAGCAAGGGCATGATGGGGTGATGGAAACATGATTGCTCCACCTGAAGTCCCTCAGGGAGTCGGTGCAGAGGGCAACCGGACGAGAGAGCACACAAACGCTGCTTAGCTCGGGTGAAAAACGCCTCTTTTGTAATTCTGCATGTCTCACCGGCACGGCGGAGTGGATTATTATGACAGCAGGATTCATCATCAGCCTCAAGCTTCCTTAGCCATATGGCGTGGTGTGGGTGCGACCGACAGCACTGGGAAGCACGTCTCTGGCTCACCCTCAGGATGCGTACCTACGCATGCACACTGCATGGGGTTTGGGACGGGAAGGCAAGCATTGTGCATGATGTGTGGCGCATTGAGTGTGCTTCCATGCATGTTGTGGTGTGAATGTGTCTCCGTAGAATGGTCGTCCGGCCGCTTTACACGACAACCCAACTGGGCCTGCTTGTCAATCTGGGAAGCGACATGTTGAGGCGAGAATCGAGAGTGTGACTAGAAACGATTTCTTCAAAGCGTGTGTGACAAATTGGGTACACATGGGATATGTTTGTTGTGCGTGTGGGGCATGCTCCTTGGCCAAAGTCCTGCCGGCGAAGTACGTACTGACACAGCAAGCAAGAGCAGTCCTCGTAGCCAATCAGCCAATCAACCCCTCGTCAGCCCCCCAGCCAAGCCCCCAACAAGCCCCCTCGATTGGCCACTGGCGCATCTTCTAGCGCCCTTCTAGCATCACTCAACCCACCAGGCGGCCCCTGTTCTCCTCACAACCCTTGACCGGTATTCGTCGGGCCCAGGCATAAGGTGGGGAGACGGGACGGCAAACGAGGTACCTTTGCTGCAGTGCTAAGCGGGCGAGATACTTGGCAAGCCCAAGGGCGAGATGGACGCTGCTGCAGAACAGAATGCACCAAGGACGATACAGTGCGTCACTGTGGGCAGGTATTTTCTCGACCTTCGCCACGCCGCGAGTGACGCCTGACCTTCTGGCTTCCTCCGGCCAACGCCGGATGATTGCGTGACTGGGCGAGTGACTTGAAATGATGGTGTCGGAAGTCGTGTTGTAAGTGAAAAGGGTGAGGTAGTGTAGAGTTAGTGGCTCAGCGTGCTACTGCCATCATTTGTTTGCTTCATCTGGAATATGATCGCCATTTCCGACTCCTGTGGGAAGGCCATCAGTATCTAACCAGGCCTGACAGCGCCGTGTTGAAGGAGGAAATGGTGAGCAAGACCTGGAATTTAGAGAAAGTGTGAAGCACCGTGTGAAGCATAAGTTTTACACTGTGTGTATCTACTTTGATTGTGTCCCGACCCTACTTCCTAGGCGGCGGCGTTCCCCTCACTCATGCTGTTCCAGGTGGCCAAGCCTCACTATGTCCCAAGCAAAGCAAGCAAAATGCATCTACATACGCATCTGTCTGGGCATTGAGACACCGTCACATTGCGACGCCAGACCCTTGCTCACATCATCACCCGTCCACCTACTTCATCACTTGTATTATTGTTCTTTTTTCTTCCGCCAGTGCTAAGGAATAAACGCTGGGCTTCTCTGATTTCCTTTAGCCCCCCTACCCCCTGCCTGTGCCCCGTGCCCTTGCCAGGCCCCGGCCAGGCTTTCCACAGGCGCCGGCGGTACGTACTTTTTGCTCCGTCCGAAAGTACGAAGATCCATCCCCATCGAAACGAAGGTTCGTCGTCGCCGCCGTCGCCTCCGCCGCGTCTGGGTCAAATTGTCCCTTGCCAACTACTACGCTGCCTCTTGGATGGACGCCCTGGCCTAAACCCGCCCAGCACTAGCTCAGTAGCTTCCAGCACTAGCTTTCCAGCACCACCAGGCCAGTCCACTGCCCCCTCCTTTCCATTGACGCCGGTTCGTCCCTGTTGCCCTTGGCCCTTGTTAACCCTTCGCGCACTCCGCTTGCTGCCCATCATCACTGACCTCCATGACTACGCACACACCTCTCCGCGCTTCCTCGCCTTGTCGTCCTCCACCGTCGCTGCCCTCCCTCGCCTACCTACTGACCTAAACTACAGGGACAGGCTCTGCCAATGCGGCTGCTCTGCGTCTGTCTCGCAAAAACAACAAAAGGGCCCCCATCCCGGCACCGTTACTGATCCCCTCCTCTTTGTATCCCCTTCCACCCGTTGTTTCTTTTGCGCCAAACGGCCCCCAGTGACGACACTCGCATACCATCTGAGACCGAGACACATTAACCCATACTGGCACATTCTCGTTCCGTCTCCAATCAATCACCACAACGTCATCCTGCCAAAAAAGCAACCAACCCGCTGCTCCATCTACCAACTTGGACCGAACTCTCTTGTTGCCTCTTCGCTTAATCTAGGCCTGGACCTCTTTTTACGCTTTGGATCCCCGTTCCTCATTCCTAAACTCTTGGATCCAATCCCAAGCCGGCCCTCATCACCGAACAGGCTCCCGGCCACTGGCAAGCCACCAAACTCTGCCTTTCCGTCCGATCTTCTTGCCTCACCTCAACTGTCAAGCTGTGCTGCTCGACCCACCTTAGATTCGCTCATCTTCTACCACGTCTCCCATTGTCGAGCCTCCTTGCCGGCCCGTCGACTCCATTCGCTAGCCCCGCGTCTCTCGCATTCCAGTCTCCCGGGGCATCGTGGGTTGCACCATCCAAAGACGGCCTCGACCTAGTACCGCCAGCGCCGCTTTGGGATTGATTGCTGGAACCTCACAGTTCGGCGACCCCAGATAACGACCCTCAGAACCGCCCACGGCCGCCTCCGTCATCGCCCAACGGATCACTTCCGCTTTCTCGTTGCACCGCTACCTCTGCCGCGAACCACCTCTCCCCCCAGCACATCTTGTTCGCTGCGATTAGCTCGCCGCCGTCTTGCAAGCCACCCTCCTCCACACTTTGCTCACCTACGGCAACCAACCACCAAATCCTCACCTCCGCATTATATCGCTCCGCAAGTCACTTCACCACGGAAGTGAACCATCTTGACTGCCTACCCCCTCATCGTTTCGGCAGTGCTAATTTAGACTCGGCGCCGCGGTCTCCCTTGTCTGCGCCAGACCACCCATCGTGGACACCCTCAAGACGCCACGGCCGACTACGATTACTCCACCTTTCCGCTCTACTAGTACTTGATCTCAGCGTTTCCCACTTGCTGATCACGAACCTCATTCCCGAGTTTCTCGCCGTCTCGCTACCTCGTGCCCAGACAGCACATAGCTCCCTTCGCGGTGCGGGACCAGTTTGAACGGCCCAAACCGAGAGATATGGGCAGATCGCGATTGTGGAGGTCCCCAGAACGTGCTAGCCCCAGTCCGCAACCACCATCCTCTCAGCCATCTTCAGCTTTTGAAGACCTATTCAATGTCGACGTCCCCCCATCAAGGCCATTGAGCGAAGCATTACTTTCCGGAACCTCGACACCGACCGGCACCATGGGTTCCAAACCCCCCTCTCTCAGCGAGATCCTCCTCGATTCCGCGCCCCCACCGTGGACTCTGAGTGCCTTCATGGCCTATCTATCCCAAAACCACTGCATGGAAACACTCGAGTTCACCCTTGACGCCCAACGCTACTCCGCCTTTTACAACGAACTCATTTCCGATTCCTCCTGCCGATCACGCTCGAACGACGATCGCGTTTGTGCACTATGGGAGAAGCTGATGCAAGTTTACGTTATCCCTTGCGCTCCCAGGGAACTCAACGTCCCCGCCCATGTCAGAGACCGGCTGCTCCGACTCCCATGTGGCCCCTCTCCTCCTCACCCTTCTCAACTTGACGAAGCCGGCCGTATCATCTACGAACTTATGAATGACTCCCTCCTGGTACCATTCCTTGAATCAGTTGCCCCATTACACCTCGATGGGCATTCTGAAGAGCCGGCGCGCTCTCCCAGACTCGCATCCACCAGCAGACTATCCGCTTCAGCGCGACCTGCCCCCGTGATTCAGACCTTGGATACGGAAGGCCTCACAGATGATAGTGACTGCAACTCTCCTTCAGGCACAGAACCTATGACCCCTCCCACCACTCCTCCTACCGCCGATTGGACTTTCAACAACCATTCCCCTGGAAGCCTCCAGCGTGCTGTTGCCGCGCATAACAAGGGCTGGAAAAAGATGGGAGCCAAATTGGGCTTTACCCGCAAGAATACCAATCGCCGATCCGCACCGACCTCATCCACATCTATAGACGCTGGTCTTCACCTTCAAGACCCCAGTTGAAGGTGGCAGGTCGCGTCGTTACCTATTACACCCAACCAAGCCGACCGAACCAGTGAGGCCTCTGAAGCTTCTGATTCCGATGGCTCACATTCAGGTCACCAGTTGCCTGGTCACATGGAGGAAGAGGGTGAATTGACTCATCACTCTGACCTCGGACAACGTGGTGAACATGGGGACGGCACGGCCGCAAAATCTCCCGAAAAGCGGGAAGGTCATCCTATGTCGCTGGTCCGAAAGAGCATCAGGATTAGGACCAGGATGATACCCGAGAAATCATCTCAACCGGAGTTGGTCAGCAGCCCAACCCGCAGCTCATTTTCGACTACTTCGCAGGAAGAAGAAGATGCCAAATCTATCATCACATCTCATCATGAGCCAATCCCTTTGCTACACAACATTAAGATTCGTTCTGCAGCAGACTATGATCTGAGAGAAGGAACACGACCAATGAGCGACCTATCCGGCTATTTGCCAACTCCATCGCAGAGTTGCGAAAATATGCCACCCGCCACGACTCAAGGCCCGGACTCGTTCTGCCATGCCACTTCACACGACGACATTTGGGGCTGGGAAGCTGAACTTGAGCGCAGAACTCGGGGTCATGATTTCGACTCAATCCCCTTGACCTATCGACGGGCAAATGGAACCAGAGCCAATCTGCTCCAGCGCGTCTTCAAGGCTGGATCATAATGATTGTGGCATCATGTGCCCACCGGTTATATTGAAGTCCAATGTGGGATGTGCTCCAGACATACTACAGCCCGCTTCTAATTGGTATAAGGGCGCGCACATTCTTTTATATACAGACAGGGTGTATTCTCGTTTTTTTCATTCACAGTGGCATTACATATTGGCGACATGGATTATATATGTGGTTCATAGATTGCATGGCAAGGTGCAGCAGGCGTGGCGTTTTGAGGGTTTTGTTCTTTGGATATTTGGGTTGATTTTCAATATCTGCTTGAGTTTCTTGGGAAGAGGGATTCTGTGTGCACGCACCAGAACACCCCTTTCTCGTCTTTTTTTTTTTTTTTTTTGTGGAGGGGGGGGGGGGCATTTGATGACAATGTTGCATATTTCCCGAATGGGACGGATAACTGGGCGAGACCGGAAGGTATATCCAGGGGCTCAGTCTTACGACGATTATGGACTATCTTGTATGAATGAAAAAGGAAAATACCGAGGACCACTGCCTAGAGTCGAAAACAAGATCATGTCCAACCTCCAGGGCGAGGTAAGGACGCTAGGGATAATGTCTAAATATTCAAGCATCATTGGTGTCTCCTCGGTGATTGTGGAATGACAACAGTAGATTCTATACACGCCAAGTCGGAACAGGAACAGTGTGAGGCAAAATTCAGCTTCGCACGCATGCCGTCAGGCTCGCAAAATAAACACTCCTCCCATCCGAACTCCATACGCCCATGCCAATCCAACCCTCCCCTACTGGTGTATAAAATGGCCTCAAACTTAGTGACGGCCACCAAGCCACATTCACAAGAGCATTCACTGTGCATACTGTGACTACGTACATGTGGCCGATGAGGATTCGCCTCCTGCTTGAACCTCCTTCAGGCATGGCTTGTTCCAAAAGTAGGCACCAATAATTATTCATCCTCAGGTTTGTCGTGTCGGGAGTACATCTTCCATTCAAGCGAGCTAGCAAAGTCAATCTTCCCTTGCTCAACCTGCTTGCGCGTCGCTGACAGCATGGGCTGAGGCAGACCCATCGATTCTAAGTAGGCAACAGCTATTCGAGGGGGCGAGTTGTCAGCGAATGAACATGGGCATGGTGATTACGTTTAGGCAGGGGTGTCAGGGATCACGTACATTCTTTCCACTCCAAATCTTGTCGGCGACGGTCCCACTTGAGCTCTTCGGTCATTATGTCAATGACCTTGGGAAGTGCTTCGAGGGCAGCCTGGGCATTAAGAAAAGCCAATCGAGTGCGCCGTGCCAGGACATCGACTGCAGCCCGGGCGTACTCGTATCGGACAGCGTAGCGAATCTCGCCGTCAACAAAAGGATACAGCTGAGAGATGCGCTCACCACGAGCAGGGAATCGTTTGTCGGTTAGCTTGCAGAGGGCAGCAACGGTCCAGGCACGGTCGCCATAGGATTCAGTCAAGTGTTTGGCAACCTCAGTTTCGACCCCAAAATGCTGAATGAGGGGGATAAACAGCGTATTGCTATAGCCATGTGCGCCAATGAGGCGCACTTTATGGGTTTGGCATGTGCCATCGAGGAGGGCGCCATCATCAACCATCTCAGTACCGCTCACTCGCGGAGCATTGGTCACAGGTCGGGGATCGAGACTAAACTCGCCAATAGCAGCATCGACACATTCTTCGGCCATCTGGCGATATGTTGTCCACTTTCCGCCAGCGCATGTGAGGAGGCCGGATGATGAGATGTCAATCAAATGGTTCCGAACCAACGACTCGGTGTTTTTAGCTTTCGGGTCTTTGACAAGAGGACGAATGCCCGACCACGCAGCTAGGACATCGCCCCGTCGAACATTGATTTCGGGGGAAAGGTAATGGCCGACCTCGCTTAGAATCCACTCTATCGACTTCTCGTCAGGCAGTGGGTTGGGCGAAATGCTAGAGGGCGAGTCTGTGGTACCAGCGATAGTGTTTCCCTGCCAGGGAAGAAAGAAGATTACACGACCGTCAGAAGTCGAAGGGTCAATCAACCCCATTTTACCGGGGCTGAAATAACCAGGAAGAATGACATGAACGCCTGAGGAAGGGGCGACGATTTCTCTGCAGTCCTGGTCATCCATCTTTCTAATCGAATCAGTAAACGGCCCAGTGCAGTTAATGATACTCTTTGCTTTGACCGTTATTTCCTCGGCAGGATGGCCATCTTTGGCTGCAACCAAATCCTTGACCTTGGCACCACAAAGCCTACCATCTTTATCCTTGATAAGACCTGTAACCTCAGTATGGTTCGCGACGGTAGCGCCATAGAGGGCGGCAGTCATGGCGATGGAAACGTTCATTCGCGAATCATTGTGCGCGCCATCATAATAGACCAGTGCACCAACTAGATCGGTCTGCTTCAGCATGGGGAAAGCCTCAAGTGCCTTGCTACGAGTCAAGAAATATGAGCTCTCGATACCTTCGCTACCAGCAAGGAAGTCGTAGAACTTGGTGCCGGCCCAATAGTAGGGAGCTTTCCACCACTTGTCAAGGGGAAGCATAATAGGGAGCCAAGAGCTTAGATGAGGGGCAGTCTGCAAAAAGTACTTGCGCTCCTTGAGAGCTTCCTTGACGAGCTGATACTGGTTGTAGTCGAGATTCCAAACGGCTTTTTCAAGGTAGCGCACACCTCCGTGGACGAGCTTTGTGCTCTTGCTACTCGTGCCACTACTAAAATCATCGCGTTCAACTAGGGCAACTTTGAGGCCACGAGTGGCGGCATCCAAAGCAACACCAGCGCCGGTCGCACCGCCTCCAACGATGAGCATGTCATATTCGACGGAATCAGACTGGGAGCTTTTTCGTAGATCGGCCAATTGCTCGTCGCGGTGCTTCACGCGCGGAAAACGGGGTAGCTTAAAAGTTTCATCGGGGCCGGGAGTTGGGGGTGGGACAGCTGGCGAGGACGAACCCGGGATATCTCGTGGACGATAGCTGTATAAGAGAACCGCGCCGGTGGTTGCGAGGGCACCGGGAAGCAGGAACCGACGAAGACCGGACCGAGCTCTTGCGACAGACATGGCGAGCCGGAGTCGGAGCTAGGGCCGAGGGTGGTGTTGAGCTGGACTGCGTGTATAAAAGGAGCTTCTGCGTCTGCGATCTCGGCGAGGGAGTGTCTTGAAGGAGATCACCGGCATGTGAGAATTGCAAACCTGTGCAGGTTGCGAGGGAGGACGGGCGCCAAGGCGTAGAGGCGCGCGTCTAAGAAAGCTCCCCAGGGAAATGTTAGTTGGAGGGGGTGAAAGAATGCGGCGTTGGAAGAGAGGTAGAGAAGGAAAAGCAAGGCAAATAAATGCGGGAGAGCGCGGGTGATGGGAGGAGAATGGGAAGGGGGAAGAGGGAAGGGGAAGAGAATCAGAAAAAGGAAGAAAAAAGAGAGCAGCACAGCAAGACGGGAAAGGACTGCTGGAAGCTGGATGTGTGTCAACTCCAGCGAGCTTTCTGGGCTGGTACATGCCTCGCCATGACGAAAAGGGTGGTGGGTATTGGCGGCCCCAGCCCAGGCGGTTTGCGCGGGCTTGGATTCACCCACCAAACCCCGTGTGGCTCACGCACGGCGCTGGTAATTGAATGACTTTGACGGCCGGGGAAATCCCGTTGCTCCTCCGCGTCAATTCGCGAATCCAATTGGCGCTGAGCGTAGCATTGGGGATGGGTTTACGGTGCCGGCTCATCGAAGGGGGCCCATATTTGCCGGCCAAATGTTGAAATGCGATGGCCGATCTGGCATGGGGCCGTGGATTTCAGGGCGGACCCGAGGCCGCTGGTTGGGGAAAATTTGGGGGTTCGCCTGCCGCTATCCTTTTTTTTGGGGGTGGGGGGGGGGGGGAGACGGAAGGGAATTTGGGGATTTTGGGGGGGCTACCTCTGCTGCCTTTCAGCATTCGTCCTCAGGCGCAAAGGAAGCCATCAAGGGCTGACCCAAACACCTCACAGTAGTACTAATTGTTGACAAGGGAATGCCTGTGATGGGTCGAAATCAGAGGAGAATATGAATAGTAGACCACTTTATCGAAGCCAATGAATAAATATCAAGCAGGTCGTCACATCTAGCCACCTCTCTCTCATCACCCACCCGTGGTCGCTTCTATATTTTCCACCAATAAAGTTCCATTTGGGTGGTTTCTATGATTATTTATCTGTCAAAATGCAAAATCTCATGAATAATTGTTGTTTTGATACTTCATTACAAAGGACCCTTACAGAAAGACGATATGGTATTGGTATTTATGACAGTAATACACGAGGATGGCATCCGAATAAGAATTCTTTACTGGAGATAAATTTTATTTTTTCCTTGGATTAAATTATTATTATTTTTGAGATGGTGTAAAGGTTCTCATCCTTTCATGATTTCTGTGCCTATTGTTTTTCTGCGAGCAATGCGACACACCCTAGAACCCCCAAACTTGGCCCCCCAAGCCTTAACTTGGTCCATCTTCAGCCACCTCCAGCTCCGTATACCTTATCCTCCTGGTCACCCATCTCCGGTTGCCTGCTCCGGTTTCATTTCGCCCAATCGCACAAAGAAACAATTCACTCGGTCCCGGAAGTTTAGCCCCGTTTGATCATTCCCACAAGGAGCATGGTCTTATTAATCATTATCCTATTGTGCATCATGGTGCATCATGCCCATGCTGGGTATCTTTTATGTGTCTTCTGCTTCCTTCTCTTCAGGGTACGTGATGTAAGGCATCAAACCTGAGAATCGTACAGGCAGCCCATCATCCATTCCGTGTTCTTCACATCAACCCCGTCCTATCGTGACACGTCCCCATCCTTGTTCCGTGTACAAGGCTGTTGCCTCGTCCTCTCAAATGAATAATACATATATACATGAACAAAAGAAACGCTTGTTTTTCTGCGCCCGCGCATTCGGTCGCTGCTCTAACGGCCATCAACGCATTCACCCATCAATGTATCAACAAATGTGGATACTTGACTCAAGTCCCCACGACGCCCTCGTTTCAAGCTTGACTCCCGTTGTCCAACTTGAACATTAGTTGCCAATTGGTTGACGGTCTGCATCTCAATGCCAGCTCCCATGCCCATTTTTGTCAAGATTACCTCGCTCACAATTGAGTCCTGGGTTGGTGTGTTCTCCAACTGGGTCCCTCCTTTTTTACCATCCTCAACATCAATCTGGATCTCTTGAAACACCAGAATACCACCAGCTCCATACGATGGTGTTGGTATTGGGTCCAACGGGGACCGGTATGTTGAAGCGCTTGAATCCATTGAGCGAGTTCGAGCAACCGCGTCGTTCGGGCAGAGATCCACAGTTGATCCTGTACGCACCGAATCGTGACATGACCCTCGCCGGTGACTGTCAGTTCCAGGAGGAGGTACCAGGTTACTAGAAACAGATTGGTTCCGACGGCTACTGGACCACCACTGGGATGATCGCTGGCCTGATGCGATAGCCTGGGCCTCTTGAATCTTGCCTTCGCTTTTCTTAATCATGGGACCGAATTCTTGGTGGACGCCACGAGTAAACTCATGACGGAACCTGGCGGGAACTTGGTACATCCGGAAAAAGCTCAGAGGAACAAACTCGCACCTCGGACTGGTGATTACTGAGTGAATAGGAATGACCAAGCGCATCGTAATCATAGTCGATTGACCTGAGCTCTCATCGGTCATGGATGGCACCTGAACGACAGTTGAAGTGAGCGTGGCATCCTCAAACAACGGTTCCTGGCTCCACTCCCGAAGTGCTTTGATTGTGTCTACCAGCTGCCCTGCATATTTGGTCTGATTTGGCGTTTGCGGGGTGTAGTCTCCTGATTCCAAAGACCGAAGCAGTTCGGTCACTGTCTTGTTCTCAAATTGCTTGAGAAATCCTATTTGCCAATCCTTGAGAGTATCCAGAGGAAGCGCAAGAGATGGCAGCATATTCCTTGCTCCCCTTCGGACCAGAACCTCGAACCCAAGTGTGTTGGGGCGAGCTCGAATGGCAAAGAAACCAACGTGGACACCAGGGAGGGTCGACTGCTGTCGGGTCGCGTATGTGGCCATGTCGCGAAGCTTTTGCTCGAATCCGGGGCTTTTGATCTGCATAGTCGACCGAATAATGTTGCTAACTTGGTGAGGTTCAGCAAATCGGTAACCAGCCGCCGCGTATCGTTCGGCATCCCGATCGGACTCGACCCGGCGAACCAGGAACATGAGCGAACCACGAGAGTACTCTTGTTCCCAAACGCCGAGGCCCTTCTCTGCCATGTCGGAACCGAATCCACTATCCGTAAGAGAACCGTGGTCTGTGCTGTTCTTCCTTGAGTTGTTCTTTTGCATCTGCCCTCGGTTCTTCTTTCCGGCAGCTCCTGTGGGCAGGATCTCATCCCAAAGTACGCCTGCGCTTGTAATAGGGTCCTTCAGGCGATCGACTAGAGAAGAGGCTGCCATGCAAAACAGCTCCCGAAAAATGAGCTCGTGATCCTCAATCATCTCGCCGTGATCATCAATGAGTCGAATATCAAACTTCCGAGTCTTTTCACGATTATCACGCGGTAACATGGCCAAATGCTGTCCCATTCCGCCAAATAGGTTAGAAATACTTCTCCAGTTGCGGGAGGCGTGAAACATCCAGTGGAACATGGGGTGTGCGATGCTAAAACCCTCCCTTGAATGCTACTCCAAGTTAGACGTGAAACTATAGTGTATCGACACAGCATCTCACCTTTTCCAAGAAAGAATCAGTGACAACAGAAGAGGGAACCAGTCCATCGTTGTTGACCAAAATCCTTCCATTTTTGTCAAATACGGCAGCTGCAAGGGTAATCTGCTGAGCCCGAAGAGCTGTTCTCTTCATGCTTCTGGCTCGCAGAATGGCTGATCCAGCAAGGATGAAGCAGGCGCCAACTGACTGTTGCAGGATTAGCAAATGTGCGCCACAAGGTATTCAAGACCATGACAATACTTACTAAGCAGATGACAACGATGACGGTCGCACTTCGAGAAGGCTCTGCGCTCTTTGGCTTGTATTGAATCAAACGGAATTCTGTTCCGACAGCAGCACAATAGTGCATTCCGGTCACAGCACCGGCAAGGATAACGCCAGAAATTGCTCTTTTCCACCAGGAAGATTCCCAAAGAGCTCGATATACAAAGAAAACAGCAAGAGCAACAATACTAGCGACCACAGCAATTATAGCCGCAGCGATGACAAAAGGCAGACGGTAGACGCAGACGTAGTTGGCGATTGAAGCGTTGCCCATGTAATGCATGCCACAGACAGCAGTGCCGCAAAGAAACCCGCTGAGGCAGACTCTCAACCAAGAAACCTGACTGCCGGACCCGACTACCATAAAAGCAGCGAGAAGAACGAGAATGGGGATAAAGAATGAAATGGCCGTGAATCCGCTCGAGTATGCGACCTGCAAGTCAGGTTGCCCATCTGCTATGTCGATAGCTCGGTTACCGATAAAGTGCTGTTGAACTAATGAGCTTGGTTGAATCCATGGAGCAGACAAGCTACATTACATACCATGCACCAGATGGCAATGCCACCCATAGTAACAGCCGAACCTATAAGCAGGGCACTACACGATGTCAGTATGACACATGAGGCGGAAAAGTAAAAGGGGGTAAAGGCATATGAGTGCGTACTGGTTAAAGAGACCTCGAAAGCCGGTGCGGCGGTTCATCAGCTCGAGGGTCGACGCCGAGCCAATAAAGCTCACGACGTAACTGAGGGCAACAAAGCCGATGTTATAACTCTGAGGCACAATTTTGCCATGGTACTGGTCGAAGAGATCCTGAGAGGAATTCATTGCAAGGGAGGGCCCGTTATCGGCCAGCGATTCCCAACGATGATGCCCTCTGGGGGAGAAGTGTAATTCGTTCTTGGCAGGGTACAACGGGACATGGCATGGACAAGTTGTGGGAAAGCAGGATGCATTGAGTACTAATACTACTTACAGCGGCATATAAGACCTTGCTTCTGGTTGAGTTAGCACAATGCTTTTGGACTAGGATGGGAGACTAGGACGGCTCCAGCTGAGAGGCGCTGACGACCCTTGCGCTGGTCGAGGCTCCAGACAGAAGAAGTGTGACATGGGGCGGAGATGCTAGCCGCAACGTTGGGCCCTTCCCTGGAACAAGCACCTCCGCCTAGCGGCAGGACCGGAGCAGAAGCCAAGGCCAGAACAAAGCTCTCTGTCACGCATGCTCGCGGCTGGCGCTCCTGGAGCTCGACGGCACATCAGTTTACGAGGTTTGCATCTTGCTGTATGGGCTGGCGCTAGCCAGCGTAGGCATGGTTTCGGAGAGCCGGCCGACCAAACTAGCGCTGGCGGAGCTTGGGAGTACCCTGGAAGTGGCTTGACGGGGGAATCGGGAAGCAATGATCACTAGATCGCGGTGGAAAGCCACTGCAGCGCAGGCACCGTTTGAGATTGATTTAGTAGTAATGAGAATCTCCCGGGTGGGTCGCGTGGTCGATGGTGTAAAGAGGTGGCAAATATGACTGACAGAGCGAGAGGGGTCGGTCTTACTTGGGGGCACTACCGACGAAATTGTGGTCGCGATGGACGATGTCGTTGCAACGGCGATCAAGGCCCACAGCCATCTACGATCTCGGGGGCCCATGCAAACCAGCACAACACCGGCCGTGCAGGGGGTTAGTTTACCAGTTTAAACGTTGCTCAGTGAGCTTCTTCCCACTGGCAGTTGACCCTTTTTGATGGCCTGAAGACGTCGCGACGTCGGGAATTGGCTATTCGCGCAAAACTCAGCCCGTGAGAAACACAATGGCGGCGGCCAGGGGAAGCCACAGAGCAGAGCCAATGCCACTGCCGCATGTGCGATTGCGGCGGGAGATTGCTCAATGAAGACCTGCAGATGATGGCTTGCACCGGGAATCGCGGGAACCCCATCTCAGCCATTTTGTCAGTGCGCGACAGCGGTACCTGAATGGAAGGCGTTTTTGGGGGCAAGCGAGGCGCACATGGCTGACTATCGGAGTGTCCTGAAACCCTGAGAAAATCTTGACGGCATGGCTAGCCAGGATTTTTTGCCTTCCCGTTCCCGGCCTGGTCCCTGCGGCCCTCTGCTGCTGCAACGCAACGACCGCTCGGTCAGCCCTGCTCGTTGACGCCTTTTCCCCCCTCGTCGTGTGATGGGCCAGCGGCGACCAACCATGTAGGTTAAAGAAGCTAGCAGCATCACCAACGCTCGGTGCTGAACTCAAGTCGTGCTGAGGCGCGCTGGAATGGTCGGACATCTCAGGTCTCACACGAGCACCAACAGGTCCTCTCTTCCCTCCCCACTCCCGCCATAATGTCTCACTGCTGCATGGGCGACTGGTTCCCGCCTACATTTACGACGATGTGAATGAAAAATGCACAGACACCGATGCAACTGGGACTAACAAGGGATCTATCGATCCGATCGCTGAGGGAGCGAGTCTTTCCATGTCAGCTTGACTCTTTCCAGACAAGCGTCCTTTTTTCTTCCCTTACCTCTCTATCCCAGTCCTTCTCCCCGTCGGAGCTATTTCTCCTCGTAGTTTTCTTACCTTAGGCTCCCGACTCAGCCGCCGGGAAGGGGTTGTCCAGGCCTCACACTTGTTCTGCTGGCCCTCCTCCAATGTGGGCTCCTTCATTTTGACAGGTGAGAGAGACAGATGTGAAATCCATGTCATGACAAAATCAGAGAGCGACCAAGTCAAGACCATACCTGCGATAAAAATAAAACGAATGGCGGGCTAATTAATGAAAGGGAACAATTCAAATTAACCCTCTAGCAAAAGGCAGTCCGCCCGAACTCTTTTTGCCCGTCATTCTGGCCGCTCTTACAGCTGGCATCCTGGTCTCGATCATGGTACCATGAAACCGCCGCCTTGAATACTTGCGCAACTTGCCGTCTCCCCGCCCGTCCACTGGGCTGCCGACCCCTGGCCCGGCGTCTGTGAGCCAGATTCTAGTGACTCGGCGCCACTGGGCAAGAACCGGCAAATGCCATGTCCCTCCCCCTTGGTGCAGCAGCTGTCAAGGCCCCCCCCACCGCACCGCCCCAAAGCACTAAGCCCACAACGTATTTGCCCAGGACGTTTGTTTGAGCGAAGGAAACAAAAGGAAGAGAAGAAAAAAGAAAGCATACACCAAGTCTGTCCCCGCCACCTCCATCTTGCTTGCTTTTTCTTGGCTCAGCTTCTCACGCATAAACAAACGTCATTACATCACTCCTCCATTTTTTACTTTTGTCTTCTTCCACCACGGTCATGTTACCGGATTGGGTTCGTAAGAATCTAAACAAAAGAAAACATATGGGAATAACGAGCGAGGTTAGTCATGATGCAAATCAGAACAATTGCTATCACGTCACCATGATTCTTGGCCCCCCAGCATTACGACATACACTTTCTAATATTTTCTTTTCTCAGAGTATCAGTCACAATCCACGTCGTACGCGCATAAACTTCATTCAGTAGGTAGTAATTAGTCATGGAGCCATTATATCCTCGGAAGTTCGGGGAAAGATTCCACAATAAGACAAAAAGGCAGCCGCCCAAAAGAAAAAGAAAAAAAAGAAAAAAAAGAGAGAGAGAGAGACAGAGAATTCCCTCTCATATTCCTTAACCACCCCCTTCCGTAATTCCTCTTCACCCTCCGTTTTCCCCGGCCATTCCTAATGGCCACAAGTGCAGGGCTGGACTCGGCGCGCAACCAAATCACCACCAATCCCATCCCACGATGATATCTTGTCGACCTGGGCGTAGTCACTGAGTGGCTTTCCCCCCTCTCAGATACCATAATATCCGCCTCTTTCTCCGTTCTTTGCCTCCCCAACCACAGCCATGACTAAATCAGCCAAAGGCCGGCCCAGGCCAGCCCAGGCCAGCCCAGTCTGTGCAACGTCCGAGCCCCTACGCACTACCCGCACGCTAATAGCTCTGCTCTCTGCTCAGATGTTTTACCCCGCCTCCACTTTTATCCATCGAGAATCTGGTCTTTATCCTCACTTGATCTTGTTTGGTAAACGACCACCTCCTCGTTATACTGACTACCTATAGTCTAGACAAGTCACCAGTGTTGCTGTTTACTTGCTTATGTTAGTTGGTTAAATAATTCGACTGCGTGGAATTTCTTTTCCTTTGACTCTGCTCGTCTCTCTCCTTCTACATATCTCTCCATTTTCCTTTGCCGACAGTAAAACCATAGATACTATTTAGGGGCTCTGTTCTATTTCATGTCAACCACGTATATCATGCCTAAACAGACAATGCCATCAATCATAAAACACAAGAAAAATCCGCTCAAGGCGAATACTTGAGTCTGACAGCTCCATCGTTAGTGGCCCAGCGCGAGAGCCCTAGGGTGCATCGTTCGGTAATCCCGTACCAGCCGCTTGTGGCGTCGTAACCACCACACCCACTTGAGCCCGTCACCTATTGTGCCTGTTCGTGCAATAGCTCATCCGCGAGTCGCGACAGGTAGAACTGGCGGATCTCAGGGGGCAACCGATCGAATCCCCTTGCGATCCGTGTCACTTCCTGCCTCCCCTTCTCGTACGCCACAAGGTCCCTGTTTCCATACACGTCCCGTCCCGGCGAGTACCCATTTTCTAAATCACGGAAGAAGTAGTTTACCGCGACGCTGAGGTCTGCTGTAGGTGTCGCTGTATGGAACCACATTGCCGGCAAGAAGAGCGCATCTCCCTCCCGGAGCTGGGCTTCGTGGGGGTGGGTTCCTGCAAGCCCCTGCCTTTCCAGTGCAGAAAAAACATCCAGACTCGAGCTCGACGCACCAGGGGCAAACGCGAGCTGGCTAACATCTGTAGGTGGAAATAGCACCATACGCTTCGAGCCTCGGATTTGCGTGTAGATATTTGCCATCACCTAAAATGCGGCGCGCGCATCAGCTTGCATTCAAACGTCACCAGTCAAAAATTAACTCAACTCACATCGTAGTGTAGCCACATGTTCACTCGTCCCGAAATCCTCAACACCGAGCTGAACAGGTTTTCTACGACATAGCTAAGTTCCTGTGGGAGGTGACAGGTGGCGGCCAGTGATGGAAAATCCTCGTTGATGTTGGCTGGAGACTCTGATGGCTTCTGTTCCGAGAGGGAACGCAAATACAGTCTCTCTCCATGCTTAGCTTTTTGCATGAATGCTCCAAAGGTTTCTGTCACGTATCGGAAGTTTTTCGAGTTGAAATCCATCTTCTCTGTATCCATCTGACATTCGTGCACAATCACCTACACTACAATGTTAACTTTCAAACACAATAGGAAGATCAGCACGAAGAGCTCACTTCTTTGGTCTCTCCCACGAGTTTTACCATGCCTTCAGGTGACCAAGCCTCGACGCAACCGCCCAAATCAAGGCCTTCAATAATAACTGGCTTCCTGTTTTGCAAGACTTCACGAAATTCCGCGTCTGAACCCAGCTTGACTCGAGGAATATTTTTCAGTGTAGTTTCCGTTGCTGCATCGATATGTTTAGTGAGCTCCGTGGTGGCATGTGTGACCTTGGGAGAATCCAAGTAGCGGATCCCTGTGTGTTTTCCGGTCAGCTTTTCTGGACGTGCTTGCTCCCTTGCAATACTCGAGGTTTTGATTTCATAGGAGCCAGTTTCCCAAAAAGTGCCCATAGAGAAGCATGTAGCGCCTCCGCCTATGAGGAAAAGCTGGTCTTTGAATGAGATAGCCGATGATCCGATCATCAAGGGCCACTTTGTAGTGTCGGTTTCGGAGGGTCTAGACAAGTCAACCTGCAACTCGTCTGCCAGATTTACAAAAGCTACATCTTGGCCTTGAGAAGATGCGTGGCATCCTACTCCGCCACAGACGGCAGTGTAGGAACTAGCTTCGGCAGTTTGAGCGCCAAATACCGATAGGACATCATCTGCCTTCCCCAAATCTCGGATCACCTCAAAATTCAACAAGGGCTGCAAATTTAGCGTTAGCGAGGCTGTTTTAAATCGCCCTCGGACCTGTCCTAGCGCAATTCAAAGCTGTGTCAAAACGAATAACTTACCAAAGTTCCGGTAATGTCAAGCCTCCATCGATAAGCTTCGGTGTTAATTTTCCCTTCTTGGGTAATTCCTCCTGAAAACAACCCATTAAATATCCTAGACGCATGTTGAGACTCTTCTGAGGACGAGATGGCGACAGCTCCAAACACAGGGCTGGGCAACAGACCGAGTGTTTCGCATTGAAGCCAGCCCTTGGTGGGGTGGAAGAGAAAGAAAGCTGATGATATCTGCGAAGGCCCAGACTTCCCGCCAAATACGAGTACAAGACTTGAGCCCCTCAGCCGAACAGCAGTGTGCCTAAACAGGGGGGATGGCAGATCGTATGTTCTCTCCCATGATTTCGTATCCTTTTTCAATATCCAGCAATCCGAGAAAACATTGGTTGGTGAGGCACGACCACCCACGAGAAGCACACCAAAAGGCTCAAGATCCGTGGTCGTGTGGCACATCCTCGCTGATGGACCAACAGGAGACAAATCCAGCGAAACTGGGGCTCCTTCTAAAGTATACACATCACAAGATGGAATTCGGCCATTTGATCCCATTCCAAATGTGTGCATGGCGTAGTGTTGTCCTTCGGGGTTCGTGGCTATCATGGAAGACCCAAATCGGCGTTTTGGGGTAGAGAGCTCATGACATACGATATCCAGGTTAAGAGATGGCTGAGAAATCGACCTTTCCAGATTATCTCCTTGTATTTTTGCGTTCGGAACAGCTTTTGCGTGCATGACAAAGTAATGGCGAGCGAAAAGAATGAACTCTTCCCATTCGTCAAACGGCTCGACATGGTCAAGGGCAACCCTTTCAGCAGTATCCAGGAAGTGTTCAGAATTCCAGGCTTCCCAAAGATCCCAAATATCGACTTGATTCCATCCTCTGCTCTTGAATCGACGAAGCTGGCTCTCCAGAGTAGGGTATTTATGAACAGATTTGAGTGGGGTGTTGAGCTTGTTGAAATGACTCAACATCGTTCTTGCGAAGGGATGATCAGCCCCATTGGGCAAAATTTGTTCGAGCAAACAAAACTCGGCTATTGGGTGTCAGTTTATTCAGTTCAAGCAAACCGCATCAACTTGATAGCACAAACCATGGCCTATCGAGCTAGCCCATTGGATGAGAGCATCCGCAGACTCCTTGTCCATGTACGTGATGGAAACCTCAGCAACGAACAGGACTGAGCACTCAGACAAAGGAAGAAAGGTTTCTAGACATTGGCGGAGGGCATCCAGCTTCCTCAGATCACAGCCAAGTTGGCAATACTTTTCACTTCGGAGAAGCACTTGTTCTGTGTCGCGCTCACTGATAATGGGGTCAGACCCAAGTAATTCACGTAGCTGAGGCGTTCCCAGAACAATCGAGCGCTTTTTTCGCATCAGATCCGGATAGTCAATGTCGATAAAAACCGTGTTCTCGCAATCGCCCTTATAACGAGTATGGCATTGCCAAGGAAGGACGTCACTTTCAAGATACTGTCAGCCAGGTATGTTACATTTGGCATATGCGATACTCACCTCCCACAACCCAAATTAATAACAACCTTTTTTTGACCAGATGAGGATGATTTCAGAAATTGATGAACAATGACATCAATCGCCCTCAACCTGAGCCAGTATCCACGATTGATGAGCGGGGCGCGTCTCTGAAATTTGGTGACAAAGTAGCGAAAGAAATGGGCTTCATTGGGGTAATAGAGCCTTTCGACACTTCGCTTGGAGACGATGCTACTACTATTTGTCTATACAATTTTCCTTCTCAGCAATGTGCCTGGTTATCAAAAGAAGTATCACAAGAAACATGGGTCGCGCCCAAAAAAAAAAAAAAAAGGTGACTCGACTTACGCCCATGATCAGGTCGTCAAGGGCCTGCGACTTGGACTGTCGCCCAGGCAGGGGTTTCTTGGGAGTTAATGACGCCATCGCAAACAATAAATTCTCTCACGATCCGCGCTTTGAGTTGTGGGATGAGCTAGAGCCCCCTTTTACAGTGAATCACCAAATTGTCGCTAGAGTGGATCTTGAGATACCATGTGAGAGTTTTTTTTTTACATGTGCCTCAAAATGATGGTCTGAGGTTAGAGAGGGCCCAAAGCCCACTCAAGACGGTACATTCCAAGACGCGACTAATCGCACGCAGGGCTAGGTACTGCTGCTTGCAGCGTGAACGGGCCAACTCTCCCCTCCTCCACCTCCGCCTCCACTTAAACACCCCCACCAGCTTTCTCCGAGCTCCGTCATCGTCTATCACCTTGCTGGTTGCTCCCATCAACCACCAAACCGCTTTTCATCTCTTCGCTTCCCAACGCGATTTCATCTACACCAAGTCCACACAGCTTATAACACCCGATTTCCTGCTCTGCTCCACACCCGGCAACCCTGAACGATCCCTTGGAGTATCATCCAGTCGTGCGTCACGCTCCGCTGTTGGCGCACCCTCGTGCTCCCCAACCTCGTGACAGCTGCCTAGCTCCGCCGACTGACTTCGCCAAACTCAACAACTTTGAGCACATGCCTTCTCCTATCTGATGCCTCGCTCTCGTTGATACGTGCGACGCGTTCAACTCAACCCCATCGACGCCGAATCGAATCGATTGACGTTGCCTCCCAAAACCCTCCTCTGAAGCGACTCTACACGTACCTTCAGCAACCACGCCGACCATTGCTCACCTAGGCAAACCACACCATATCTGAGAAATCTGCCCAATTCCTGCTCTAAGAGGCCAACCCTGGGACAATGGCCAACCCTGCGCTCAATTTCATCACCTTCAACCAAGACCACAGCTGTCTCGCTGTTGGTATGTCTTGTTGTATTGTCGCATCGCCCTCGCACTGGCTAACTATTATTCCCCTTTTTCTGTTGAACAGGTACCTCCAAAGGCTTTCGAATCTATCACACGGATCCTTTCTCCCGAATATTTAGCAGCGATGACGGTAATATTGCCATTATTGAAATGCTTTTCTCGACTTCGCTCGTCGCTCTCATCCTCTCTCCTCGTCACCTCATTATCCAAAACACGAAGGTTCGCTGATACCTGTTCGATCCAATTCTTGCTCAGCCAACTAACGTATACACAGAGAGCTTCCATCATATGCGAATTAACCTTCCCCTCCGCCGTTTTGGCCGTCCGACTAAACCGCAAGCGTCTAGCCGTAGTCCTAGAGGAAGAAATATACCTGTACGACATTAGCAATATGAGCCTTCTCCATACGATCGCCACATCCCCGAACCCCTCCGCCATCTGCGCCCTATCCCCCTCGTCCGAGAACTGTTATATCGCCTATCCGCTCCCGAAGCCGCGCGAGGAAGCGGACTCGCGACGTCCCGCTCATGCCCCCCCTCAATCTACATTTGTTCCCCCAACGTCCGGCGAAGTTTTGGTTTTTGACACTTTAACACTAAAGGCAGTGAATGTTATCGAGGCCCATCGATCGCCTCTCTGCTGCATTTGTCTCAATAATGAGGGAACTTTACTCGCCACAGCAAGTGAAACGGGGACCATCATTCGTGTGTTCAACGTACCCAGGGGTCAAAAGCTATACCAGTTCCGGCGTGGAACATACCCATCTACCATCTATAGCATGTCTTTTAACCTTAGCTCTACGCTTTTATGCGTCTCTTCTACGTCGGACACAGTCCACATCTTCCGACTCGGTGTTCCTCCAGGGAACAACACCCCCGCTGGCGCACCGATTGAGTCACCTTCTTCTCCGCGACAAGATCGATGGTCACGAGCCCGAAGCCATGAGGATACGGAATCCCCGGGCAGTGGTGCAGCTGATTCCCCGAAGAGTGATGCTCAGGATGCGCCTGGCACTGGAATGGGAGCCGACAATAATGGTGTGGCCCATCGAAGGCAGAGTGGCTCGTTCAGCAGCATGCTCCGGCGTTCGTCGCAAATCATGGGCCGTGGGGTCGCCGGAGTAATGGGCTCGTACTTGCCACAGTCTGTCACTGAGATGTGGGAGCCTTTAAGGGACTTTGCATACATCAAAATACCCAAGTCAACGGCATCCGGTGCATCGCGTAGCGCAAGCGAATCACCAGCTGGTCCACTTCGTAGTGTTGTGGCGATGAGTAGTAGCAGCCCCCAAGTCATGGTAGTCACCAGTGATGGTGGCTTCTATGTATACAACATTGATATGGAGCACGGTGGCGAGGGCTATCTGGTTAAACAGTTTTCGTAAGTTTGCACGACTGTTCCATAAAACAGTTTCGGAAAACAGTTTCGGGATCTCAACTAACTGGTTATCAATAACAGAGTCCTCGAAGGGGATGATAAGAGTGACACCTCGACATATGGGAGTTAGGCATTCCCCGATCCTGTGTCAATAAACACTTATCAGAGCTTCAAGTCATTTCCAGGTTGAAGATACATATCGCATCAAAGAAGGCGTTTTATGTTTTACGGAGTTCATGTTTGCAATCTCGGCTTCCACAATGGGGAAGCCAGCCATCCTAAATACCCTTTTTCATATGTTATCGCTCTCGGGAGCGTTTCATTCGCCGATTGTACCTATTCCTGAGACAGATTGTCCTAGCAATAGCAATACTGGAGCTTTGAGGTTACGGGGGGATTTGTCGAGTCTTGTCATTTGTTTCTCTCCTAATTCGCTGGTTACCTACTCTATAGCTTTTGCATTTGAACACTCTCTCATGGACAACGAAATGTTCGAGAAGTAAACCCAGCCTTTTCCATTGCTGTCATAAAATCATCATGATGTCCAAGGCGCAGCTTGGCATCCTAAGGATGCAGCATCACCGGACACCAGCAGTAATAAATAATAGCTAAATCTGTAAATAAACTCCCACAAACAGCAGCAGGTTCATTCGGATCCCTTAAAACAAGTCCAAGCTGCGTGCGTTAAACTGAAGGAAGAACGCCTTCATGACTGCGATTCTGAGACCTGCCCATCCGCACAACGATAAAGCCATGAATCCCCAACCAATATCCCGTCAGCCCAAGGCACTTTGAATACCGTGTAAATCGACGCCCACAAACCGACAAACTGGATTGTCAACGATCTTGCGTAGATCATAGCGGCTCAACAGTGTGCGCCGTTTCCGACATAGAAAATGAATTTCCCCCAAACGCCCTCATCCTTGCTTTGCCCAAGTTATCTAGAGTAAGGACTGTTCATGAGAGCGATCTCGCGCGCAATCTCCCCCCACTCCAGTTCTCTCTTGGTCGGCGCATCTTCATCCCCGTCTTGTTGTAGGGTCTCTTCCCACCTCAGCAGCTCGTATGCGAATCGCAGATGCGGTTGGATGATTACATTGAGTCTTCGAGCTCTAACAAAACAATATGCTCGTGGGAATGACATTTTCATGGCTCGCATGACTTCAGCGATACAGATTGTCGCACTGCGGGAAACTCCGACACGACAGTGTACCAGGGTCGCTGTCCCATTCTTTCGTCCTCGATCTGTAACAATAGGGTTAGATGTGGTTATTTGTGACATGCAAGCTATAGCAACTTACCAATAAATTCGAGACACCGAGAAAATTCCTCCGTCAAAGGGTCAATGCCATTGTCCTGCACCCCTTCTACCACACAGACATTTTCCTCTCCCCACTCCTCAGTGTATCCATCCCGCCACATGGCCATTTCCCCAACGCTGAGGATCTGGGTTATGCCGAGGGCTTTCAAGAGATCGGGGTTGTTGGCGTGACCAAGGTTTCCGAGATACATATAGTCGAGAATTCGACTAGGGAATGAGCCATCCAAGCCAGGCCACCAGCTAGGCTCATCTTGAGACAGGGTTGTGATTTCAGTCAAGGTCATACCAGCACAGACGGGCGATTCGCGAAGAAGCCTCGGGGTGATTGCTGTAAGCAGCGCCACATCGGTTGGGTACGCAAAGAAATTGCGCTTTTTTTCGGTATGCAAAGTCAACCATGCATTTGGCACAGACCTTCCGGTGCTGTAGCTGAAGTACGCGATTCCCAGCATTGTGGATTCCGTATATCCATCTGGACAATGAATAAGAATCTTTCGAGGGCGAACCTCGAAACTCAGCTGTGGTGTAGATGGCATAGGTGAGTCTCCCTCTGCGTCGGTGTCTCTGACTTCATCATCCATTTGAGGATAAGAGCCGTGTGCAAGATGATAAATCCATTTACACGTCTCAAGTATACCATCTGCCTCAGAATGAGACCAAGTAGGTGGGAGGACACTGCCCGAAGAGGGGAAGTCAAGTACACGTTGTTTTCCGGCTTCATCTGGGCTCTCGGCGATTAGCTGCAGAGCTAGTGGGTTAAGCCGACCCATATCGCTGCATTCAATCAAGATGTCATATTGTTGTTCATCGACAGATTGGGGTGCTGGGGTCGGACCCATGAAGACATTATGAGAAATTTCTGAGGCTTCCGTCATATACAACATTTCTTGCCTCTCCTGGTGGAAAAAGTCAATGACACTTTCTGTCAAACATCCAGAGGAATTGATTGCCACTATCTCTGGGTGGTTCTGCTCGAAGTCGCTAAACGAGCTTGTGCAAACAAATGTATGGTATTCGAATAGGCTAGGGACTTGAGCTTTTTGCTTTTCACGCCATCGATGTTGCGCTGTAGCGATGCCCCAGGCAACCATACGAGTCTGGGTCAAGTCTTGGCCATACACAATAATGTCTGAGGTCCGAGCAATTTTTGCTGTTTGGATTTGGAAGTTACGGACAGAAAACCCTTCTCGGGGGTCCGCCTCGACAAAGTCAGGGCCCTCGCCAGACTGCAGGACCTCATCTGGAGCTACAGCACCCTTCAGACGAGATGATGTAAGAACGCCATCCGCCTTGACAACGGTAACACCGCGGATGCCAGATGGGGTCCTTCTTAGGGCGCGCCTTCTTGCAGCGAAAAAAGCCTGTTGGACATGGTTCTGAGGATGCAGACCATGCAGCCAAGGGAACACGAGCGATGGGTCTGGTAGCGGTTGGCGAGAAGCGGAATCCAGCGCTTCAGCAACCTGGCTTGCATCTATCTCAAAGATGGAAAGTGACCCGTTCTCTAGTCTGTTGAAGGCATCGGTGGGGTATAGAATGGACTTCTGCTGTGCGCGGTCCAGGCTCCGCGGCGATGGTGGTGGGGTGTTGGGCTCATCTGCACGGGCGGGTCCAGTGGGACAGACGGGGATGTGCTTGTTCGGGACGGGAACAGAGCATTGCGCGGAAGAAGAGGAAGCATTGACAGATTCGAGGGAAAGGGGCGGGGTGATGGTCGATTCGGGGCGATGAGGTGGGATAGGTCTGGGTAGAGCGATGGTGGCCATATCAGCGGATGCGACGAATGTTGAATGGCTCGAAGGATGCAAGATTTGTGGCGTGGATGTTGAGTTTGTTGTCCGTGTCCGTAGAGCGCGCTAGTGGGGAAGAGAATGCAACGATGATAATATGTACGGCGCGATCGTAGGGCCACAAACAATGACGATATTCGGCTTTAACCCCAGGACGCTGAAAGGGTCAGGAGATTGGAACATGCAGCAAAGGGCCAGCAATATCGAACGCACACGGTTTCTCTATTGCAAAATGCAGAATCTTGTTGCACATGCCTCGACTCAGTACAAATAGCAATAGCCACAGGAAGCACCAAAGCGAGGGCGAGCAAGATAAATGGATTTGAGAGAGTGAGAGAGTGTGGAAGAAAGAGAGCGCGCGCGGGGGGGGGTTGGGAGAATGAAGAAGAAAGAAGGGGGGATATGGAAGACGGGGGATCGGCACGAAGTTGTGCGGGACCAAAGTTTTGTGCCGTGTGCTAGGTCGGACAAGAAGTGACGATGGCACAGATGGTGGTGAGGCGAATTGCGAGATGGATTGCGGACGTGGGTTGAGCGATATGGAGACGAAGCTACGAGAGCTATGACGCCAAGGAACGCAGATGGCAAATGTGAGGCACGAAGGATGAAGGAGAGGCAAACCTGCTCGTCCAAGAGGAAGCAGGCGAATGTTAGGGGATCGCAGAAAGAAGAAGCGGACCAAAGCCGCCCGTGGAAGAACCTCTGATGCCGTCACGTTTTGGAGTAGAGATAACGGCACAGCCTGATCTGGGTGCGGAGATTGATGACAAACAGGATGAGAGAATATGGAATAGCCAAAGAGCCAGAAAGTGTACTAAGCAGAAGATAGAGGAGGAAGAGCCGGTCACGATGAGAAGACTGTGGTGAAGAGAAATGGTTTAGCGGTTGCAGGTGCTTTGTCTTTTGGGTGCAATAATATGCAGATGGCGGACGGCGACCGGAAGATGGCGAATTGCTGATAAGACCTTCGCGCCCATGTGTGTGAGAATGTGAGTGTGGTGTTGGCGTTGGCGTGCAAGGTAGTAAGGAAGTGTGACTATGACACAAGCACTGTACGCTAGAGCGTTGTGTGGATGTGCAGTCGTACTGTACCAGACACTCCTGGCATGGCTGCAAGCCCAGATTATCCCAGAGCAACATGGATAATCAGCCATTCACTGGCGCTGATGCATGGATTGTCGGCCGCGCATCGTTATGGTGGGAGACCATGCTGTATGCAGCGGTGACAGTGACGGGCGACTGACCAACAAGCACCCCCAATGGTGGCTGATGACTGCGTGCATGGGCCAATAAGACCAAACCAGCGTCGATGGAAAGCGGGGAAGAGGCGATAGTTTTCGCCCATAATTGGCTGAATGAAGCGTGATGGGCGGGGAAGCTCCTGCCGCGCGCACCATGTCTGGGTCATACGGTGCCGTCGTCGCCTGCATTAACACTGTACGTCTCCAGGTGGTGTTGCATTGGGAGGAAGCCAGGATTCTGCATGTTTGCTACCTTAGTATCCATACACTGAGGAGATTTCAGGGGGGCGGTTTGTTTGGAGGGTGTATCGCAAAAATTGATATTTGCAAAGAGCATATCCCCATCTGTCAGGCTTCTATTCTCGTCAAAGTTATCTTGGATGCGAGACGATGTGTTGACCATGAACCCAGGTGTGAGGTAAGGTAGTCATCTCCACTACAACCACTGCAACGGAGGCGGCGCCAAGTCAGTCGAGCCTCTGCATTAGCGTCCCCGCCACTACGGCTCATCTGGACCCATGTAGCCAGGGAAGCACTTCGCCTTCGGGGGGGGGCCATGTACAATCCAACCCTAGATGATTGTAGTTACTCACTATCGCCACTGCACAAGTTGACCTTCTTAAAATAATTGACTATAATTCCCCAAGTAAAAATAATTATAATAACCCCTAAGAGATCGTCTTTAAAAGAATAAGTTAATTTAGGTATTCTTTCATTTATTTTAGCTTAAAATGCTAAGACCTGCTTCATTGTCTTCCCCCATATATGTCAGGTCTCATTCATACTCGTCTTGGATTGTAATGTCCATGTTGCCCCCGATGTGTCCAATTCATCGCACCAAAATTCTCAGCTGTGAGAAACCAGGTTCAAGTCTGGACCCAATTCTAGGACCGCTCCAAACAGAAAGAACGGATTTCCCCGCTTCAGCCCTTCCGAGCCCTTTTCAGCTGTCGTGACGGCGCAGCCACTGGGTCGATTACAGTAAAGGCTAGCCACAGCAAATTTGGATCTACCGTAGGTTGCATCCAAGCCTCAAATGCCGTCAACACTGGGTCAACAAGGACCTCAACACTAGTTTGATCTCCCTTTAAGACCAAAAACAGTCAATATTGACATCAACTTACATCTCACAGGTCCACCGGCCTGTCCCTAATACCAACGGCTTGCGTTGTAGCCCCCACTCAAGATCACTTCTGGCGGTCCAATCCAACCTGTCCTGGCTTGCTCGCCTGCCCCATTTCCCAAGTTGGATAGTAACCCCATCTTGAATCAGGTACCACCACTCATTAGAGGTGCACGACACAGCTCGTCCCAGCAAGCAAATTTAGATTCTGCAATCGCTCTAACCCGTACCTCCACTGAACAGCAGACCCACCTTGCAAAGAGGGCCGGTGCACTGGCCATAACGCCGCATGTGTGCTGACTGATCAGTGACGAGATCTTGCATATAATCACGTGATTTCGCGACAACTGCCTCAAAGCTTGTCGTCACGCCTCACGTCGCATACCGCCGGATGAACCATTCACTCCGGCACACTCTTGGAAATCACCGAGGGCTTGCCCCGGCTCATCCCCCAAGCCACGATGAAGTTCAATATCGAGTAGGACATTGCTAGCCGATCTATTAGTCTTGCCTGGCAACCTTGCTTACCTTTGCCCCAGTGATCTGCCAGTACTGTTCCCATACCCAAGGATATATCCAGGTACGTCCGCTTGCCTTACTTCATTCCATATTTAATTAGTCGACACTGACATCCCACAATAGAGCAATATGCGTGAGTCCTCTCGCTATTCGGGCATGCAATCGATAAAACTAACTAGATGCCATAATAGCTACATGTGCGACCTCAAAAGTACTTCATCTCCATCCTCAAACCTTTAATTCGGTGTGTCACGTTTGCTCACATTTCTCGCCTTTCCGCCAGAGACTCTGGATGCAGGAGGTCACTGTGTTCTAGAAATGCCTTCGGGCACCGGGAAAACCGTGTCCTTGCTTTCCCTCATCGTCGCTTATCAGCAATACATGCCTGAGAAGCGGAAACTGATCTATTGTTCTCGTAAGGAAGCGAATTATCCTTGCCCTCCTAGCGACGTACTCATATTCTCTTCCCACTAGGTACCATGTCAGAAATCGAAAAGGCACTGGTTGAATTGAAGTCTCTCATGAAATATCGAGCAGAAGAACTTGGCTACGAGGAAGAATTCCGTGGCCTCGGCTTGACCAGTCGAAAAAACTTGTGTCTTCATCCTTCCGTAAAACGAGAGAAAAGCGGCTCTGTGGTTGATGCTCGATGCCGAAGTCTCACTGCCGGCTTTGTTAAGGAAAAGAAAGACCGAGGCGAGAGTGTTGATGTTTGCGTCTACCATGATGTATGCCGAATACCATCTTCGTATTCGTCCTCAAAAGCTAATGTGTCTTGACGTTAGAATCTTGACCTCCTCGAGCCTCATAATCTGATTCCAAATGGAGTTTGGTCGTTTGACGATATTCTCCGCTACGGCGAAGAACACAAGCAGTGCCCATACTTCACGGCTCGACGTATGGTGTGTACCATGATCCAGCCGAGCATATTTTCAGGATGCTGACTATGGTATACAGATGCAATACTGCAATGTCGTCATTTTCTCCTACCACTATCTTCTTGATCCTAAGATTGCCGAGCGAGTTTCCCGTGATTTCTCCAAGGATTGCATCGTCGTCTTTGATGAGGCCCACAACATTGACAACGTCTGCATCGAGGCCCTTAGCACAGACATAACTGAAGACTCGCTCCGAAAGGCTACTCGTGGCGCCCAAAATCTTGAAAATAGAATTGCTCAAATGCGAGACACGGATCAGGAACAGCTACAGAACGAGTATCAAAAGCTTGTAGAAGGACTTCGAGATGCAGATGAAGCCCGGCAAGAGGATGCTTTCATGGCGAACCCTGGTAAATTATATATTGTTTCACCTAGATACTAGTCAGCGTTTCTAACCATGATGCAGCACTCCCCGAGGATCTTCTCAAAGAGGCCGTACCGGGCAACATCAGGAGGGCAGAACACTTTGTCTCCTTCTTGAAGCGATTCATTGAGTATCTCAAGGTAAATTTCTGACCCAGCAACCCACGTTTTAATCACTCTAACAAAGACCAGACTCGAATGAAAGTTCGGCAAGTCATTTCAGAGACGCCTCTATCCTTCCTCGGTCACTTGAAAGAGCACACTTTTATCGAGAAGAAACCATTGAGATTCTGCGCTGAACGACTCACCTCGCTAGTCCGGACTCTCGAGCTCACCAACATCGAAGATTATCAGCCCCTTCAAGAAGTCGCAACTTTTGCAACACTTGTCGCAACCTATGAAAAGGGCTTTCTTCTCATCTTGGAGCCATATGAGTCCGATACTGCTGAAGTTCCTAATCCCATCCTGCATTTTACCTGTTTGGATGCTGCAATTGCTATCAGACCGGTTTTCGAGCGGTTTTATTCCGTTATCATCACATCTGGAACTATTTCGCCTTTGGAAATGTACCCCAAAATGCTCGACTTTCCAACAGTAATCCAGGAGTCGTACAGTATGACACTGGCTCGAAGATCATTCTTGCCCATGATTGTCACGCGAGGGAGCGACCAAGCATCAGTTTCGACGAGTTTCCAAGTGAGAAACGAGCCAAGCGTGGTGAGAAATTACGGCAGCCTTCTGACAGAATTTGCCAAAATCACACCGGATGGTATGGTTGTCTTCTTTCCATCGTACCTTTACATGGAATCCATCATTAGTATGTGGCAGGGCATGGGAATTCTAGATGAGGTCTGGAAATACAAACTCATTCTGGTGGAAACACCTGATGCCCAGGAAACCTCGCTCGCATTGGAAACTTATCGAACAGCATGCTGCAATGGACGAGGAGCTGTGCTCCTTTGTGTAGCTCGAGGAAAGGTTTCCGAAGGCATCGATTTCGATCACCAATACGGCCGAACTGTGCTTTGCATAGGAGTTCCCTTTCAGTACACAGAGTCGCGTATCCTCAAAGCCAGATTAGAGTTTCTCAGAGAAACATACCGCATTAAGGAGAATGACTTTCTTTCTTTCGACGCCATGCGCCACGCTGCACAATGTCTTGGTCGAGTCTTGCGAGGTAAAGACGATTACGGAATCATGGTGCTTGCCGACCGCCGGTTCGGGAAGAAGAAGGCGCAACTCCCCAAGTGGATTAGCCAAGGCCTCTCGGATGCCGATGTAAATCTGAGTACCGACATGGCTGTCAGCAGTGCAAGAAGATTTTTGAGAACGATGGCACAACCTTTCCGGGCTAAGGACCAAGAAGGAATTAGCACGTGGGGCTACAAAGATCTCATGGAGCACAAAGAGAAAATGGACTTGGAGCGGATCAAGGAGTTGGAGGAGGCCGCGCAGAAACCTCCAACTACAACTCAAAACTACGATTACGACGAGGTGTTGGATCAGGATATGATGGAGTTAGAGGGGTTTTAGATTTCACATCTAGCCACGTTAACACGAAATTGTAATTTAGACAGGACAAGGACGTATAAAATGGAATTGGTAGCATAATACCGTGTATCTATCTAAAAGTCGCAACCCAATCTCTAAGTATACCAGACCCTGACCATTGGTCATGCTTGGGGAAAAAACACAAAAAACTTTCTAATTGTTTAAAAACACGCCGTCGTTCCATACAAAAGCAAACCATCAATACTCATAATCATAGGTCCCAGCATCAGCGTCAATCTCCTAGACCAACAATCTCTTAGTTGCTTTGACGGCTCTCATAGCCGGAAGTGTGTGAGCTCGACCAGGACGTCTCCCAATCTCAATACACAGCATGCGAATAAAATCACTATTGGTCCAGTAACTGGAGTGTGCACTCAGCATGTTGAGATACTGTATCTCCAACGGACCACCACCAGAGCGCAGGTACCAGTCAATTTGGCCGTTGTCGTTGAGCAGCAACATCTTCTTTTCGGCAATCTCCTCGCGTGTAAAGTCGTGGACCTCAAGCTCCAGTTGAGATGGCAGACGAATCGTCTGGGGTCGCTGCGGCTCCGGAGTGAGAGGGTTTGGAGCTGGGGCCATACCGGGCACAACGCTTCGCATTGCATTGCCCACGGACTTCCACAACGTGCTGGATATGCTCGGGACATAAGCCAGCTTCAGGCTAGAAGCGTAGGCCGGATCCACTGTTCCATTAAGAAGGTAAGCTATGGGGTCTTCCTTGGCGATGATGTTATAAATATTTTCAACTGCCAAGCATCCAAAGGTGCCTGCCTCGCCAACAACCTCCTTTTCAACGGTGTCGCTTGGGTCAGCCCCCGGCTTCATCCGACCATATCGAGGCATTAAAGCCCCTCTTTCAAGAAGAAGGAAAAAGCCCGCAGGGCTACCAGCCAGGAATAGGTTTGTTGTGTCAAACTCAAAGTACCGCGTCTCCAACGGACGAGACAGGTCAATCTTGGGCACAGCAGTAGGCTGGTGTGACAAAATTTCCAGAGCCATCGCACTGCCTAGCGAGTGGCCAATAAGATGAACTCGACCATTCTCTGCAAATCCTGGATTGTTTCGACACCACAGCCGGTAAACCCTATTTGCTTCAGAAACCAACGCCTTGATCATTTTGCCCTTGTGGTGGGACATGTAGAAGGGAATGTCAAACATGATGTCAGAAATCATACTGCGAACTGCAGGTATAGTGCCGGGCTCAATATCCTTCAAACCAAACGTTTCAGGAGCATAGTTGGCCTTATCCTCTTCTCTCATCGGACCTCCGTCTTCAAAGGATAGGCCCATTCTCCAATTAATAGGCAGCATCATCATTCCATTCTGGCCATCCCGAAGTACTCCCTGGACAATTGGACTCTGCATCTCAATATTGGCGGCACGTCTGAATGCATTAATGGCATGCGTGAAGTGATAGCTCTCCACGCGCTCTGCAAACTTCTGTCCAATTCCGTGGGCGATGAGAACCAGGTCTGTCACTTGACTCTGTTCCTTTTCGGCCTTGCAGGCTGAACATACACCTTGATCAGTATTTTCGTGGGATTCGTCTGCCGTGGACATGCTCATTTTGTTAGGGGACTGTTTCTTCTGGCGCAAATGTTCCCATCTGTCACGGTCGAACCCTCGCACAATAGGAACTCCAACTGTCAATCCTTTCATAATCTTCCAGACCGGGCGCCTTCCATAATACGACGACGGTTTCAGACTAGGTTTGAGCAAGAAGGCTTCAGTTGTGTTCTTGTAGATAACATGGTAGTTCGAAAACGGCTGGGTTGCTGACTCAGTCGGTGCTTTCTTGTCCCCTCCAACCACCTCTATAGATCCCTCAGCGGCGGCTTCTCCCCGGAAGCAGCGGGCTGCACAAAACGGGTCAGTTGATATTGTATGTTCAGTCACGCCATCCTCATCTCCCGGCGGGAGATCAGAATCCTTGGGCCACAACCGATGTGACACTTTTTCCTCGCCAAGAGGCCCAACGTCAATCGCGCATCGAATTTCATCGCTCCATGTCTCTGTCCATGGCTTAAGTTCTTGAAAACCAGCTTCAAGCTGATTAGCAACTTTGGGGGGGATGGGAAGCATCGTATCCCTATGCAATGTCAGCATTGTAACTTACATATTCCATACTCGGAGTGTTACCTATAAAACCATGTTGCTCTCGTAACAACCGCGACGTCATTCACGGGCGACCAATAAATAGGCTTCATCTGAAGCATCGGAAGGTATACCATGTGTAACCTTGAAACTCCGACTGCAACCTCCGCTATATCTGGTCTATGCTTGGCATTCTTGATATTACTCGGTCCTTCTTTGATTCTGAACTCTGGCTCAAGTGGGGTCGTATTTCCACTTTGGACTTCTACTCGAGGCGTATTCTGTACAGGGCTGCCACGCACAGATGGTGATATATCAGGCTGCGAATCGGGTGTACCGACTCTGACAAATGGTTTCCCGGAGATACCATCATCGAGGGTGGGTGGCCGAGCAAGGGACGTATTGTCGACGGGCGTTGGTGTTCGAGGCGGCTGGTATCTCGGCTGCGATCCAGGGAGTGTATGACTTCTTACATCCACGCCGCCATTGAGTTGTTGCATGCCAGACCCTTGGCTCATCGTGCTCCGGCGCGCTGTTGTCTTCGGGATTCGGGAGATAGGGCGAGAGGCTGTGTTCACAAGGGATCCGGCTCGAGAGCGATTTGCAGGTATATCTGAAGTAGACGGGCGGCTATCAGTAGAATCACCTGCCTCTTCTCGAAGGCGACTGAGAGCCAATACCACCCGATGCACCACCTGGTCATGGCCAAGGGCCGGCGTCCTCTTTCTGAGCAAGGTACAGAAAGTCCTCCCGAGCTCGTCAGAGACATCGATTGAAAGCTCAGGACAGCAGGCGGGGAGGGGTGTTGTCGGTAGAGCATCGTAGGTGGATATCGAGAGATCTTGGGGCTGATATTTGCTTCGGTGCTTGTCCCAGTGCTTGGTTGCAAGCTCTTTGACGATAGATGCGAGCTTGTCAGCAACAGCCTGAGATGTGCGAGGGTCCAACGCCTGACGCCTTCTCACATCCTCGTGCGCTTTTCGGTAGTCGTCAGACACGAGATCCAGCCAAGCCTTTTCCAAAGCATTATTGTCCCCTCGGGAAAAAGGACGCAGTTGGCCCTTGCCGGACCTTGACCCAGAACTACCAGGCGCAGGGGTAGTTGATAACGGATCATCGATGGGGATAACGGACGAGTAAAAGAACTGCGCTTCTATCGGCGGCAGGCCATCCTCTCTTTTGGTGTGGGCGAGGGGGGCAAGGCGGCACTTGGCCCCGTACGTGTGCTGTTTGTTTTGGCTGAGATTTGCCATGGTGATGGTGGAAAGAATGTCGTCACTGCCTGCAACAATCCAGTCACATTGGATCTCAAGCGGCTGGTGCAGACGGTGAGGCTATCGGATAAGCCATGTAGGCCGTGAAATTCGAAGCAAGAGGTCGTTTCCCGCCATCCATGCGGTTAGGGAGAAAAGAGGCAGGCAAGCCTGTGCTACGTGGTTTGGTTCACCGACCTCATAGTGTGCTTTGGATGATGACGTGGGAGAACGCGAGACGATCTCTGGCTGCCTTTAATAAGTGGGTCATCAATGTATTTTTATGTATCGTCAGGTAACCTTGCGGCAGTATTGGTGGATTTTTTGGCCTCTAGCCAATAGAATCCTTGAAAGGTGTGATGCAGTACCTCAGATACATAAATATACTAAGTCTTTCGGTTCACATGCACCATCGCTCAGGCACCCAAACCGCGTTTTCATATATCCCTTACCCTAAACCTGACCGTGTCATCTGGACGGCGAGTTCTCTAGGCATAAATCTTGGAAGACCAGCATGAATGCACGGTATTATGTCTTCTGGGTCACGAGCTTGGCCCTCTGACCATAACTGTCTGGCTGTGTTCTCAATTCTTCAGACATGAATGTGAACGCGATTTTGAGGCACTATTTTTATCAACGCGCTTTGCAACCCAAGCAGAGGTTCGCCGCATCACTTGCATGTCGCCCACATGCATCGGTCGCCATCAAGCTAGCGCGGCAGTATTGGCCATGGCCATCAAATAAGAGGAGGAGGATTCCATGTTGGACATCTCGGCAAGATCTTGCTGTTGTGCTCCTCCGCCTGCCCCACCTCTGCCACCCTCTAGAAGCGTTTCAGATATATGAGCAAGGGCGCTACAGGGTCTTCTAGATCCTAGTCCATGAAATGTCCAGTCTTTGATGTTCTTGAACTTTCAAGGCGCCTTAAGCGATTGTGTGCTATAATGGTAGCCAGCTGTGGTGTGTATTTTTACCACAAAAACGATAGGAACTGCAACGAGACCAAGCGGCTCAAATATCGGCAAATAAATTCACATGCTACAGCAATCAACGAAACTGCTGGTCTGTCCTTTCCTCTGTTAAACCATGGCGTTTGTCAACATCCGGGCCCAGAAGCGACGATAGCAGACGGGATCAGCTAGGGATCGAAGTATAACCAGCAAAGTAGGCGAGAAGATCTATATTTCGGGCTGGGTTGACCACAGGAGGAATTGGCTTTATCCCCTCCACAAATAATAACGTAAAACCCTCCCAACCTAAGGCATTATGGTGTCGAATATCTAATCTCGATCTTTTCAAAGAGGTGGTATTTGGTTGTGGAAGAAAGCATGCGACTCTGAATTGCTATTCGTTGGACATGTTACCTCTGCTCCCCTACGAACCTGGCCAGTGGAATGAATGGTAATTTGAAATATGACTGGATTGCATGAAATGAAGCCGCCTTAATAATTCATGGCAAAGTTTTGGACATATTTCACATGGATCAAAGTAGGGTAGAAACCATGTCGTTTCTGCTGCAAAGGCAGGTATGTAAGTAAAGGTCGGGCTGACATATCCGAATGAAAAAGAAAAGAGTAGTTCCTGAACCAAAATGGTATTTCGAGAATGCCCATTGCCGATGGTGTCATGGATGATGCTGGGAAGCAGAATATGGTGCGGGTGCGTTTTCGTTTGCATCTGATGGGGAAATGGTCGGCATTGGTTATCCATCAGCTAAACGGATGATGTGATGAAGTGGGCGGTCAAATCCTGGTGGGCGCCCAGGACCCAGTTCTCAGTCACCAGTCACCGACCCTGCTGTGGTGCCTCAGGACCCGCGTTTGAGGCCGTTTTGGCAGTGGCCCATGGCATTCCCAAAGCAGAAACGTGTGCAGATGACCAGGGTTTATTCCAAATGGGTCAAATAGAACAGATTATTGTTTCCCCTCTCAGCTTCAACGAGGCCACAGAGGGGCCCATGCGTTGGGCAAAGGCAGGCTGTTATAGATCCATGCTGACGACTGACCCTGGTTTATTAGACGTTCTCCAGATCCATCACCTTGGCCGGGACACGCCACCCTAAGAGATTAGGAGAGCCCTGCACGATGTGGTGCAGTTTGGAAATGTGCGACACATTGGAGCCGGCTCGAACGTGGACATTGAGTTTGCCCGACTGCAGTATATCACAGAGATGAATGGGTGGGCCAGGTTCATTTCCTTGTATAAAATTTATAACCTTGTTTATCAAGAAGAGGAGCGGGAGATGATTCCATTTGGCAAGCTGATGGGGGCTGGCATAATAATCCCTTGGTCAATAGCTCGGGGCCTCCACGATCGTGCTTGCAACGACAGATACGACGTGTGGAACATCGGGACGAGCGGCGAAGTTGTCGGCCGAGTCAAGGAACTGGGCGCGAGGAAGGCTTTGGCTTTGGCATGGCAGTGCTAGCAGCAGCGTGGGTCCTCCACCAGGGTTGCCACAACCTGATCCTCATCAGAATACGCCTGAGAGGATTGATGAGGCGCTCGGGCGCTCAAGGCAGAACTGGACACCAACCTTATGGAGGAAGGAGGGAGCAAGAAGGAGGGCAGGCTGTGAGCTGTGCAAGACCATTGAAGAAACAAAATAAACCCACAAGCCATGCTACACAGCACATGCTTTATCAGTTTAGCTGCCGTCTGTCAGAAGACGGAGATGCTGGAGCGGGCTTAATCGTCTGCCGGCGAGGCCCCGTTGTGTTCCAGGTTGAACCTGGAACATCTGACGATTACGACCTACCTCTTCGACAACAGTCGCAACTTTAGCCAACGGAAATGGCCTGCATGTCTGACAGCGCCCCCGTCGTGGCATTCCCCATCCGCACACTTGGAAGTGCCTTGCGTGTATCAACGAATACGTAACCCCCATTCGGAGCATTCTGCGGCCGCTGTTGTGTGCCGCCCACACCAAAAACTGTCATGAATTAAACCCGAAAGGCTATTTCCCTGCACATGCACGCATTCGAACAAACTAGGCAAGGCACACGCCGCGTGATTCAGGCGCCCCCGCGGCAATTCCGGCGCCTAGCTCCTCTTGACCAGTGCTTGTCCCCCAACCTCGCAGAGAAATCAGCCGACACAAAACACGCATAGTTAGACAGGGTGCGCCGAGAAGCTTCCTGGGTTTGTCGGGGGCAATGCCGCGAAGCAGCCGGAAGGGCTGATGGCCGATTCAACCCCGGCTCTTGCGCAAGGCCGTCCAAAAGAAAAGGAAAAATAACACATGCAAAAATGAATAAATGGGCGAGTGGAAAAAGAAAAAGACCGGTATAACAAAGAAAATTTAGAAAGTGTGTCCATGACTAGCCGTGTCAGGCCACAATCGACTTGACATGATCGATTCAGCAGCGCGCTCCAGGCGCGTACGGGGCGCCTGTCCCGCCAGTCCATCCGTTCTAGGTGAGGATTTTCAAGTTGCACAAGCGCTAGATTGGCTGTATTTCTGCATCATCCACCGGGGTGTGGGTGCAGACGTGGATATCGGAGGCATATCGCAGCAGCGTGACAACGGCCATCGCATGGCATGCCACGGGACGGAATCATGGCATGGCGACATGGGTTGGCAAATGTAACAGACGCACACAGGCATTTTTCATGGATCCTTGTTTGCCATGTCCTATCTCCACAAGGCGGCCCGAGAGGGCCATGGCCCACACAACCTTGACAGCGAGGAGCGAGAGATGGTGAAGGTAACTGGGCGTTGGAACACAAACCAGGGGGTCGAGAGAGGGCCCTCCCTCGCAAGACAACCAACAGACACGCCGGGAATAGCCAAGCATGGCTAGGCTCCGCTGAACGCCCAAGGCTCATAAGATGAGGGTGCCTCCTAATTGAGATGGGCGCGTACTACGTTTGTCGGGACGGGGCCGCCTGCCACCAACCCCCCCCCCCCTTCACCTCTCCAAGCCGATTTTTCAGGCCTCGATCCGCAAAATACTCCGAATATGTGAGCAATCGTCCCCAAAAGGTCAGTCATCAATCGAGTAGGGTTCTGCTGTGGAAGAGCCAGCAGGGTCGCAGGGCCTGGTCCCTCCACGCTCTATGGGGAACTGGCAAGGGGTATCCTTTCTCTGCTTGATGAGGATGAGTGCTTTGACCTCTTCTTTCAAGGACTTCCCCCCCAATCCAGATCAAGGTCGTACTTCTCTTTGGAACCCGATTGGTTTTCCTTACCGTGTGCCGAGGTACTGTAGTTATCATTCCCTCTCAGCTTCCTTTCTCTTTCGCTCTCTCAGCCCCTCTTCTTCTTGCCTGCCAACCAACTTATCTAGCATTTCCCCCAATAACGGTGTGGGTTATTTTCCCAAATATCCCGTTTTACCAAATCCCAGATAGGCAAGTGCCGATTTCTAGAGGCAGCCAAGCACTTGGAGAGGTGACCAGGCATAGCTGGGATAGGACCAGCGCCGCATTGTACACTGTGCACAGGCGCGTGGCCAGGGCCTGTTCAACGGCCACTGGGGAACCACTGGGGAACGCCCAACGGCTTCCCGCCCCCCTTCCCCCTTCGGTGGCCCTCTAGGATGTCCTGGATACCTATCCTGGCGGAATATGGAGATCCGTGCCGTTCTGGGAATTCAGCACGGTGTCTGTGTTGCATCACAGTCTCCCAAAGTTCCCGGCTAGCAGGGTCCTCTCCAGGGAGGGATCCTTTCCCTTCCAACCAGACTCGGAGCACCGGCCCTCAGTTGTTTCCTCCAGGTAACCCTTCCGACATGTTGACCAGGGTGTGTCCTGTTTTGTCCTTTGACTTCGTCCAGTTCGCCCTGTCGTACGTCGAGCTATCGAATTGCATCTGATCTAGTCCGGTCTTGGCTTGGGGGCTGTCGACTCCCGCCTCGTCTTGCTTGCCCTGTCTGGCACCACATGATGCGTTTCTCTCAACTTGGTGACGGTAAACGGTTCCCATCCCCACTACCGTTCCATACCATGCCATGCTTGTCGTACTCTTACATTACGATGTGGGCACTACATTACGATGACAGCTGCCACACGATCCATCCGTTGATCGGTTCTTTGGTTTGTTGGCAAGGCATTGTCTGCCATTGCTCCCGCGGAGTAAAATCCGAGCGAACCCTGCAAGGCAAGACCCTGCTGGAATTTCTCTGCCTGCCTGGGTTTTGAGGTAAAATCAATTGGCCAGCCAATCCCATATTACCCAGTCGTTTTCTACCTCGGGGTGTTGCTCTCAACTTACTTTGGCTCGATCTTCATCCGATGGGGCGGAACCGCAATGACTGATGGAGCCTCTTCATCTGTGCCTTACCATCCCGCCCATCATCTGCCGTTCCCCTCGTTGACCGACAGTCCCTCCAGGAACTTCCTTGCACCACACAATAATGGCTACACAACCCACTCGGACCAGGCCGTTGGGGCATGGATCATCACGGCCATGGGGGCCAAGTGTCGTTGCATGAGCAGCGCACTCGGACGTTTCTGTTCAGGTTGGTTCTGTCGCTGTGGAGAAACCTTTCGGTTTGTTCATGGGCACCTAGGCCCTTGACCCCATGTGGCTCCAATCTATGGTTGATGGGCCTTGACTGCTTTATTCCCATCTCCCTCCCCTCTGCGTACCCATTTCTCTGTCTCTCGCGGGGCCTCTAACGCCGCCTTAGTCCATCTTGGTTACTCTCAGTTGGCTTGGCATACCTGGCCAGATTCTCTCGTGCTCCCAGGTCTGCGATGTAGAACCCTCTTCGTAGTTTTTATCGGCACTCCACGCCCCCTTGAAGATCTAGGTAAATAAATCAAAAAGAAAACTGAACGAAAAACCGGAGAGAAAAAAGAACGCCCGCCCCCTTTTCCAAAAGTCAACTTCTACCATTGCCACTCATGCTGGGCTTGACATCTTTCTTTTACCTCTGGAATCTTGGTATGTTAGTTGACGGGTTCATTATTTCTCGAAAGGGGAAGGGCTTTAGAACCAAATATATTATATCATAGTAGAACTGCCGGGTCTGTTATCTTCTTCGAACTCTTATTTGGTCTTCTAGATCTGTCAATTCACAATATGCCCCGGCCTTATGGTTGCGAACAGGACCCCTGACCTTGTCCTCATTTCGCTCTCGGCCCCGGCCCCGTCACCCGCTCCATCACACCTCCCTACTGGCTTTGAACGCTGCGAACGCAAGCTGTCTCCCCATCATCTTGCCTGTTTACTGTAACCCATGCCAGCGGAGTCTGATCCTTCGCCTACCCTCGCCATCTCCCGCGTTTAATTCATCGACAACGATTTTTGTCAACGGCAGGCTCCGCCTTGGTGTGGCTATTGTAAATGTTGCTCGTCGGGCCCTCCACCACATTCCTCCCATCTTCATCCTCCCCTCCTCCCCTTCCCTCCCCCATCCTATATCTGTTCCCAATGCCGGGTTGGCCTTAAACGCCGACAAGGCAACGCCTACTGTATTCCCGTCGATCATTTTTCTTGTCATTGAAAACCTGCTTCGGTGCTGCTCGCCTGTCAATCGTTTTGCAGCATTCTGCTCTCCCCACTCTTTGGACCCCCCCAACCACTAGCCGCCTTTAACCCTTAAGGTGTGTTCCTGGCCTGTCAGCGTTACTTTACTGCCTAGTGGCCGTTGCCAGATGAGACTCGATTCTTCATTGTAGCTCAACGACCATCGTGGTCCTCACAAGTCCGTCCTCACGAGCCTCTTTGCTGAGTTGAGTGTGTGGGTGGGCGTGCATCACTTGTGCTGGATCTGGCAATCCTAGGCTTCGTCAAGGCCTCCCGGATCAGCCCGCACGCCACACAGCAACCTCGACATGGACCTTACACCTCCCTCATTAACCGCATCCCCAGTACCACCACAACAGAGATCCTTCAAGTCGCCGCCCTCCCTGCCCCAGACATCCTGTCCCTCAGACGGCCCTTGTGCCAGTTATCCGTCTCCATCTCATCTGAGTCCACCGCTCGCCATTCTTGCATCCCACAACCCGCTATCAACAGGTCTCATGCCACAGCGCCTTACTGGATCGGATAATATTCTTCCTCAATCAGCCGCCATGAGCCACGCCGCTTGGGTTGCCCCGGATCAGATGGTGGCGCCGCCAGCAACGGCGCCATCCTCCTCAACCGTTCCAAATCTGTTACCGGCTGACTACGACTCCTTTGCTACCTACGAGCCTTGTATTCCGGCGTCTTTTGGTACTCACGATTCCTACTTGCCTCATCCCCAAAACCACTCCTTTTCACAACCGCCACCACCATCGACAGCTGGCCCTTCTAGAGCACCACCCATACCTACACGGCCACCCTACGGATATATGCACGACCCATCGGCGCAGAAAATCCGAATCGAAGGATCTACCACCTACTACCAAGGCTTTGACAGGCAACACTACCCAGCGACTGTATCTGCAACTGCGCCCTACGCGCCAGAGGGATCACCATTTGCTCCTAATCTTCAGCCAGATTTGGGGGACTCTTCAGTTCCAGTATGGCCCAAGCAGAACTGCGACGCATCGTCTATCTATGCCAACCCCCAGGCTTCTGGATCTGACCTAGGTCAAGATAGACGGATGTTGAAAACGAGTAGGACAAGGCGCCCAGCGCGGAAACATACGACAAAGGAGGAGGCAAACTTCCAGTGCGAAGTTAAGGGATGTGGAAAGTTCTTCAGCCGCAGCTACAACTACAAGTCTCACCTGGAAACCCATGATGAAAAGCGGGAGTATCCTTTCCCATGCCCCATTGATGGCTGCGCCAAAAAGTTTGTTCGTAAGACAGACCTGCAGAGACACCACCAGAGCGTTCATATGAAGGAGCGCAATCACAAGTGCGACTACTGCGGTCGACTTTTTGCTCGGAAGGATACCCTTAGAAGGCAAGATAGCAGATCAGCTTTGTGGTCACACTTTACTAACCCGTCTGAATGTATAGGCACATGGAGGATGGTTGTTCGAAAAGGTTCGATATTGGCACACTAAACCTTCAGGGAGAGGGTTTTGGAACCATGGGCCTAGTAACTCGACCGGATCGAATAAACCCGAGTTCACGCCACATTAACTAGTCTGTCTGCGGATATGGCGCCACAACAGTCGTGCTTGTCAGCAGCATCTACACCAGCAGAAATATTTGTCTAGCAGCTCCCGCTCAACTACGAAAGAACATGGCGCTACATAATCGGAGTCTGGTTTCCTGCATTTTATATTACCCCGGCCACCTGCGTTTGTGGCATATATACCCTTTATTTTTATTGGAAAACCCCGTGTGTCGGCATTTGCATACAGTGGTGGGATTGAAGTTTTGATGGGCGGTGTTGAGTTTTCAGAACTATTTGGGAAATGAAGCAGAAATGTCGAGACCATGAGTTTGAACGAGTTCAAGGAATGCGAATCCTACAATGTGTCTGTGTAGGCACCTGAACGTCGAACATCGGCCCAAATGGGAGGTTTGTCAGTCGGCAACTCCAACCAACTGATCGCCGACGAATATATCGAGCCCGAAAACAAATCCGAACCCGACGACCAGCGATATTTAGCACTGTTCTCGAATCTTCTTGACCTCGTCGGATCAGGCATTACCAAGTCTCTAGCTAAATCCTCTTGGATTATCGTGCGGCTTCGAGTTATCCCAGCTACATATTGATTGGTATGTTCTTTCAAAACATCATATATGTAAGGGAATGGTCGGGTTTATGCTATTCGATTCCCATTCATATTCTCTTTGGAAAGATGATTCTCATTTCAGCTACGAGGCCACGGCTGATTCAATACCGGACACAATTTGTTTGGAATTTAATGATTTTACGAAGTGCATCGGGCGGCTTTTACTGTTTTCTTGTTGATCTTCTATTTTTTTTGCTCTATTTTGTCTCATTCCCCTCTTCCTATGGACACCACAGTATCAGGGGTCTAATGCCTGGGTCCCAAATACCCCCCCTCCATTCATTTAGGCGTTTAATTTCATGTATGAGATTCTCAGGGTGGACCTGTTGAGCGGCAATTTCCATTGGAGTCGGGAATTTTTTTTGGGCCAGGTGATACCACGGTATACCTAGCTGATTTTTATTTTATGTTTTTTGCCTTCATTAACACGTGCTTCGATCCAGGGACCCCAAAAAACAGCATTTGTGTACATGACTGTGCATCATCGCCGTCCTCTCATGTCTTTTTACTCCCTGGCGTTTTTGGTACGGGAAATGTCTGGCCCAAAGGGTGGGCCCGGGTTATCAGACCCTCTATAGACTAGGAACATTCATTTGGAAATAATTAATCGGCTTGGGTCTTTGTACCACTCTGGAGGGACATGGATACTACGGAAGAGTTATGTTAAAGCACGGGATGCCAATGGAAGCATGGATATGTCACTACAGAAGTCTAAAGAGGAGATGAAATCGAAATCTTGATGGCTCCAGGTTTAAGCTACCGCTGACGCTGAGGTCGAGCAGGCAGTAATTAATTGAGCTGGTCGTATTTGGATCGCGAACCCCGGTTTTTATTTTTGTGTCTTTTAAATTAGCATCTAATTTTACTTCATATTTATTCTCGACATTAAAAAACTAACCTAAACCCGTAACTTTTATTAGCAGAGACTAATCACGCTACGAGTCAAATCCACTTCACAGCGTCGTATTAGTGGGGACCAGCACCTGGTTAGTGTCGTACGAGGGGACTGGAGAGTGCAATGAGAAAGCTTACATTGGCACGAGAATCCGGTACCTCGAATTCGTCCATAGACGCGCCCCGCAAAAAAAGAAAGAAAAAAAAAAGAAGGAAAAAAAGGAAGAAAAAAAAAAAGGGAAATTATGGTCAAAGTTATGGTGCTTATGTCTACCCGCCACGTCGTCGTGAGCAAATGGAACCAATCACATGATTGCTCTTGTACGAGCCAAACGCGTATTTTCAAGGCCCATGTGTTCCCCATATGATCGGGCCGCGACGCAGCCTCCTTTGTTTTTGCAAAGAAGCGCGAAAGGAACCCGGTTTGATGGTGGAACACGAGGTCTCGTGCTGCGCGAAGCAGGACTTTTATGCATGTTTTTTTCCGTCTATCTCGATGCGAGCCGTGCTAACTTGCATATCTTCTGGAGACGGGGGGATGGGACAAGCATAGCTCCAGTCTAGTTCGTCAAAAACCGCTGGCGTGCTTATGTCAACCCCGTAAATCCACACTATACTACCAAATCACTTTATCTTGGGCTGAATATTCCGTGATATGTGGCATTTGCTGAGATTAAAACCATAATCGGCAAGCTGAGGGGCCAAAGCGATGTTTCATGAGCAGCAGTATCAATACACACTTGTCTTTCCGCGCCCAACGCCTGCCGATTTACCATATCCTCTCAAAACGGTCAGCCCTCATACTGACCATACGAACAATCGTCAACACTAGACAAAACCTTTGGCCAATGACCAAAAGTTATCCATCTTGTTTCGTGCCAGTATTTCTCGAGCCTCAGCATCTGTTTCACAGACCTTGCTACCCCATTTCCTGAAAGCTCGCGCCTTTTCCTCACCCTCAAACACCAATTTACATTCGTTCATCGACATGTCCTTGAGCTCACCATTGCTATTTTCGGGGAGAAGCCAGTCGCGAGCGGTTCCTTGCTTCCCATCGCGATCCCTTGAAGGAGAGTTCTCCGTCCAGTCAATCCGGTTCAGCATTAGCTTCTTATACTTCTTAATACTCCATTCTCCGCCTTCCACGATCACCAAGTTGAACTTGGGATGCAAAATGCACGTTCCCGTTAATGCCAGTTGTTCAGCATTGACACCAATCTTGTACCGATGTTGACCATTGGCCAAACTTCCAATCTTGAATACCATCATGTGTATTCCTTTATCGGCATCTTTTTGTTGATTGGCAGACAACTTTTCTTGCTTTTGCTCTTTTGTCAACTTTCGCTCTTCGTTCGTGTCAACGTGTTTCTGGTGACGTTCGGCAATTTCGCGGTTGACTCGGGCTTCGACGGCGGTTGGATCCTTGACGGCAACTATACATGATAAGTTAGAAGGTTAAATGAGAGGGAGCAAGGAACAATGTCCACATACCATCACCAAGGACTCGCATCAGATTGCCCTTCTTCACCTTGGGTGGGGGTGCCGGCACCAATCCCAACCGAATCTTAGCTTGCATCTCCTTCAGCTCTGCCATTCTGCGCTGGCGTCGAATCTTCGCTTGTTCTCTTGATGTCAGGAACATCGGTTTGGGTGCTGGAACATGACGATCCTGGGGTGGTTCGAGGGCGACAGGGTGCTGGATGTACTCTGTAACGATGCTGTCTTCGGTGTTGATCTTGAGTTTCGAAGGGTCGTCAATCACATCGTAACTCGCACCGTCCACCAAGCCTTCATCCCACCATTCAACATTTGGGGGAGCATCCACAACAAAGTTTCTTTCCACATCCAAATCTTCATCAATCCCAGCTTTTCTCGTTTGTTCCGCGATGCGTTTCTTCATCGCCTCAAGGGCGGCTTGGCGGCGTAGAGCATTAGCTTGCTGGATATATTTGCCCTTCTGGTTGAAAATTAATTGTCGCGATTGTCGCGACTTGCCCCCAGTAGCCTGCACCGATAGATTCGGATCGTAGTAAGGGTTCTGTCGAGCATCTCCATGATGGGTCTGGGTGTTTGGCGCTTTGAATGAGTCCCTGGGACGACTCTGTTCTTGTTTTAGGTGCGATGATGAGAGTCCTGCATCTTTTGACTTGTTTGGAGGTTTCCATGACCCAAGATCCTCCAACGCGGGATGGAGGCCAACGTTCAACCCGCCTTTCGCCTTGCTTGTTCCGATCGCAGCAGCGACTCGAGCCTTCAAGGCTGCCATCCTATCAACCGCAGACTCTGATTTTTGCACTCGAGAGGATGCATCGTGTCGTGGGCCAAGTCCAGGCGACTGGCTCTGACGGTCCATACTTCAGATTTGCGCTGTGGTAGCCTTGACGTGTCCGTGGGATGGCTAGTTGAAGACCGCACGAGAGTCAAGTCGTAGTTCTAGCGGGGTTTCTGGGGTATCATGTACGCGTAGATTAGGAAGGATCGTTGGAATAGTTCTTTAGATAGGGAGGTGGCCTTTTCAAAGTAGAACTAGTCAATAAGTCATCGCGCGCAATGGTAGTTCCAAGTGCGGGTTGATGATCCAAAGCGGGTACCCAGCCTCATGCATCGGCCTAAAATTCTGCCACGCTGCACCGCCAAAAATTTGATCACTTCCAAGCTCCCCACCACTCTCGCCTCACATTTGCGCATCGCGGAATGGGCTCGACCAGTTGATCCAGGACGTCGCCTGGCCACCAATCTCATCGCTCGAAACGAGTAGCAATAAATCACGATGAATATCGCCCAGCCGGTGTCCTCCGCAGTGGAGGGCGTCGAATTTGAATTCCTTTCACCCAAGGAAATTCGGGCTATGTCCGTGAAGAGAATTGAGAACGACAGCACCTTTGACAATCTCTTGAACCCCGTCCCTGGCGGTCTCTACGACCCTGCGCTTGGATCCTGGGGCGATTCACCGTAAGTGACTGCCCTCGTCCATTCCATTGCGCACATGCGCTCACCACTTTCATTACAGATGCACCACTTGCAACCTGAATCAGTCTACCTGCCCAGGCCATCCTGGCCACATCCAACTCCCTGTTCCAGTCTATCATCCCGTCTTCATGGACCAAGCCTACCGTCTATTGAAGGCTACTTGCGTGTACTGCAAAGGATTTCGACTCCCTCAGAAAGAGCTACACAAGTTTATTTGCAAGTTAAAACTTTTGCAGCACGGATTGATCCAACAAGCGCATGTTGTGGGAACCATTGGTGAAAATGATCTCGCAATTGAACTTGGCGGTGATGAATTCTCCGGTCTCGAGAGCGAGGCAGAGGAAGAAGGCACATCCTCAGTCGATAACGTGATTCGCGCAAGAAACAAATATGTTGACAACTGTCTTGGTGGTATCAAGATCAAGAGGGGAGATACCAAGCGAGGAAAGCATGAAGGTGCTAGCGAAATGCGGCGCGAAGTTATTAAAGAATTCCTTGCTGAAATCACAAAGAGGAGGGTCTGCTCCAGCTGCGGCGGCATCTCGCCCTCATATCGCAAAGATCGATTTGTCAAAGTTTTCGAAAGATCCTTGACAGACAAGGAGAAGGCCAAAATGGCACAAAAGAACTTGAAGCAAAGCGATGCTATGGCTAGAGTTCACCAGGCTACTTCTAAGCAACGGCCCGACGGCTATTCGTCTGATGAAGGTGTTGCTGATGTAGGCTCGCCAACCCGTGAGAAAACACAAACCGAGGTTGAAGACATCGATATGCCGGATGTCGATCCTGCTGGCCCAGCTGTTTCGCAGCGTTATATCAGTGCGATGGAAGTACAGGCACGCCTTAATGAACTTTTCATCAAGGAGCAAGAACTTGTAGCCCTCCTATATAACGCCAAACCCCCAACACGAAGTTCACCTAAGGTCACCCCTGAGATGTTTTTCATGACAACAATCCTTGTTCCTCCCAACCGTTACCGCCCTGAGGCTCGAACCGGAGAATCGCAGATTTCTGAGGCACAGCAAAATTCTTTGTACAAGAATATTCTCCGAGGCTGTGGGAGAATTGCTCAGTTGCATACGGCCCTCAAAGAGGAGCGCGCCGATGTGAATCAGCTACACCAAGCCTGGACCGAATTACAAGAAGCAGTCAATGCCCTCATTGATAAGAACAAGAACCCTGTTCAAGGTGCCGCCGCTGCACGTAATGAGGATGGTATCAAGCAGAAACTCGAGAAGAAGGAAGGTCTTTTCCGAAAGAACATGATGGGAAAACGAGTCAACTATGCCGCCCGAAGTGTCATCTCACCTGATCCTTTCATCGAGACGAACGAAATCGGTGTTCCTCCTGTCTTCGCGAAAAAGCTTACATATCCTGAACCAGTGACCAGTCATAATTTCAGGGACATGCAGCAAGCAGTCATCAATGGAGTTGATAAGTGGCCCGGAGCGTTCGCCATTGAAAATGAGAACGGACAGATCGTGAATCTCCGCAACAAGAGCATTGACGACCGAATTTCGCTGGCAAACCAGCTCCTCGCCCCAACTAGCAACAATGCTGCACGAACGAGAAACAAGAAAGTTTATCGCCATCTTACCAACGGCGATGTCGTCTTGATGAATCGCCAACCTACGCTCCACAAACCCTCCATCATGGGTCACCGAGTTCGAGTTTTGCCTGGCGAGAAGACCATTCGTATGCACTACGCAAACTGCAACAGGTGAGTTACAAGCGCTTGGTTTATGTGGAGTTTCTCCGCGTTCCAGTCCATGCCATCCCCAATCCTGTCTCAAGAGTTCAAGGAAAATTAACACGTTTTTAGTTACAATGCTGATTATGATGGCGATGAAATGAACATGCATTTCCCTCAAAACGAAGTTGCTCGTGCGGAAGCCCTCCAAATTGCCGATACGGATCATCAATATGTCTCTGGTACGGCTGGAAAACCCCTCCGAGGTCTCATTCAGGATCATATTTCCGTCTCCGTCTCTCTTTGTAGCCGAGATGCCTTCTTCAGCCAGGGCGACTACCAGCAATTGGTGTACAGCGCTCTCCGCCCCGAAAGTGGCCATATCGTTGGTGAAAGAATCGAGCTCGTTCCTCCAGCCGTTATCAAGCCCGTCCGTAGATGGACTGGAAAGCAAGTTATCACTACGATCTTGAAAAATATGCAGCCTCGAAACTCTGGCGGACTTACCATGCGATCTGAGACTCAGCTCAAGGCTGACCAGTGGGGCAAGAAATCAGAAGAGGGCGTCGTACAGTTCCAAGATGGCGAGTTCATCACTGGAATCCTGGACAAGTCGCAGATTGGACCCAGCTCTGGCGGTGTCGTCCATGCTGTGCACGAGATCTATGGCCCCGCCATTGCTGGTAAACTTCTGAGCAGTCTTGGGCGCCTCTTGACAAGATACCTCAATGTCCGAGCGTTTTCTTGCGGTATGGATGACTTGAGATTAACTCCAGCGGGAGAGAAAGCCCGCAAAGAAGCACTAGTGGCCGCCGATACGGTTGGTGTTAATGTTGCCTCGAAATACGTTTCTCTCGAGAATAACCCAGGTCCGAACCACCCATTGCTATTGGAGCGACTTGAGGAGGTCTTGCGAGATGACAATAAACAGGAGGGCCTTGACTTGTTGATGAATCAAGGAACAAAAGACATTACCGATGCCATCCAGAAGGCATGTATGCCCAGCGGACTGGAGAAACCTTTCCCCAAGAACCAGATGCAGGCTATGACAACATCTGGCGCAAAGGGATCCCGAGTCAACGCGTCTCTGATTTCATGCAATCTTGGACAACAGGTTTTGGAAGGACGACGAGTTCCCGTGATGGTCAGCGGCAAGTCCTTGCCTTGCTTCCGTCCTTTCGAGACCCATGCGAGGGCCGGCGGTTACATCGTAAATCGATTCTTGACAGGTATCCGACCCCAGGAGTATTATTTCCATCACATGGCCGGGCGAGAAGGATTGATTGATACTGCCGTCAAGACATCCAGATCAGGTTATCTTCAGAGATGTGTGATCAAAGGCATGGAGGGTCTCACCGTTGCCTACGACACTACAGTCCGAGATGCTGACGGGTCAATGATTCAATTCCTCTATGGTGAGGATGGCCTGGATGTTACCAAACAAAAGTACTTGACCGATTTCAAGTTCATTCTTGAAAATGTCACCTCTGAAGCTGCCCAGCTTCATTACGACCCCAGCATTGGCGAGCGATTGGGCGCCAATCGCGACTCTATTACCAAGTACATGAAAAAAGCGATCAAACACTCCAAGCTGCACGACCCCAAGGCCCAAGATCCCATCTCCAGTCTCTTCAACCCAGCTACCACTGCATTTGCAACTTCCGAGAAGTTCTACAATACCATGACGAGCTATCTCAAGGAGAACAAGGATGGGTTGGTGCGCGACAAATCAGACAAGAACAAGCAGCCTCAGTCTAGAGTGATGCTCAACCGAAAGAACGCCGAAATGCTGTTTGCGATGAAATATCTGCGCAGTCTTGTCGAGCCTGGTGAGGCTGTGGGCATTGTCGCAGGTCAGTCAGTGGGCGAGCCGTCAACACAGATGACACTCAACACCTTTCACTTGGCTGGTCACTCGGCTAAAAACGTCACCTTGGGTATCCCCCGACTGAGAGAGATTCTGATGACGGCCAGCAACAAAATTTCTACACCTTCGATGTCTCTATACCCCATCGACGAGATGTCAAGCGCCGATGCCGAGATCTTTGCCAAATCCATCTCGGTGCTGCCGCTTGGGTTTGTGCTGGATGGTTTGGCTGTCGAAGAAAAGGTTGGCCGCGGTAAAATGTACGGTATGGCAAAGATTTACAACATCCGCATGAGTTTCTTCCCGTCCGAAGAATACACCAAGACCTATGCCATCAGTATCTCAGACGTCATGGGTACCATTGAAAAGAAATTGCTTCGTCGCCTATTGACAATGGTCAAGAAGGAGATCAAGAAGCGGCAATCTCAGTCCACCATGGCAACACCCGACATTGGCGTAAAAGCCGGTGTGGTTGAGACGGCTGCTTCAAACGCAGAAAGAGAGGTTAACCAAGACGACGATGACGACGATGGCGACGATGACGACAATGCTACAAACGCCAAGCAACGAGCAAACCGCAGCGAGGCAGTGTCATATGGGCCTAATGATGATGAAGACGATGCCATCCAACAAAGCATGGAAAGGGATGCAGCAGATGAGATGGATGACGAAGGCTTCGGAGGAAGCCCTCCTCCCGAGGCCCGCGTCGAACATGACGAAGATGAAGATGAGAACACCACCTGGTCAGCCAAGGCTCGTGCTGGGCGCGTCATTGACGCGTACGCAGAGGTCACAGACTTCCAATGCGATGACAAGACTGGAAGCAAATGCTCCTTCACATTAGAATTCGACTCGGCAATCCCCAAAGTTCTGATGCTCAACCTTGTGCAGGAAGCGGTCAAGAAGACAGTTATTCAGGAAATCGCGGGTGTGGGAGCATGCACATTTGTGGAAGAAGATGGCAAGAGGACCATCCATGCTAGCGGTGTAAACCTGCAGGCTATGCAAAGATACAGTGATTTCATCGACCCCAATCGCATCCAAACCAATGATATCGCAGCGGTTCTCGAGGTGTACGGAATTGAAGCAGCAAGACAAACCATTGTACAAGAGCTCGCAGGTGTTTTCGGAGGACACGGTATCAAGGTGGACAACCGGCATCTGAACCTAATTGCAGACTACATGACGAGGAATGGTGGGTTCACGCCGTTCAACCGCATGGGTCTTAAGGGCAACGTCAGTCCGTTCACCAAAATGAGTTTCGAGACAACATTGGCGTTCCTCAAGGACGCGGTACTAGATGGTGACTGGGACGATCTAACGACGCCCAGTAGTCGTTTGGTCATGGGCAAATTGGGAAAAGTTGGCACGGGTGGTTTTGATGTATTGGCACAGCTTCCAACATACCATGTTGATTCTCTGGCGTAGACTGGTTTTTATAGATAATGTACGTAAACAATTGATTGATTCATATACACACAAAAAATCGCGCATTTTCAACCCCAATGACCCGAACGCAAGAACACATCTCTCTTTGCAAATCACTCACACAGCCACTACAGCAGTCGCTGTCGTTGATGCGGTGGGTAGCAGCTGGAGCACTGGGAGAAAACCATGCGCCAACCTGAGAACTCTGTGGTCGCTCCGGCCATCTCGACTAGCACACATTCTCTCATTTGCGTACGCCTCTCGTCTGATTTCGAAGGAAGCAAACCGATTGACCCCCTTCAATATACATTAAAGCCAAATATGTTGCCGTAAATACAACACATTCTACTTAATCGGCTACCTTCTTCAAGTACGGGGTCCTTGGCATTTTTCAACACTTCAATCACACTGGAAAAAAAGGATTCAGTCATCTGCTGGGCAAGTTGTATCCCGATAGCATTACCTTCTTACTTGCTCATTATCAGCATTCCCTCTTCGTCACGTGTCCCTATGGAAACTTAGGCACGACTCAAATCCTTGATTAGGAAAGCTGATAGAAGGGGAAGTACATGTACATGAAGTGAGTGGGTTGCAGCTTCCAGCTCTGCCACTCAGAAATGAGGTATCCAAGGTTTACGCTGAAATGAAAACTAGGGAAATTGGCCGGAAGAAAATGATCGGATGTCGTGGTCTTGGTAAAGGCACGATGTCATTTGGCGTAGGTCGAGTTGTTGGTGTTGTGGTTGCCGTGTTGTGTTGAGCTTGCGGGAAGGGCCGCCGGAAACGAAATCTCACTGCAGTGGACCGGCTGTAGGCCTCTCCCCCCTGCGGAGGGGGAAATCAACTATTGTCTCTATGAAAATAGAATAAAATAAGGAAACAGAAGCTGGCAATAGCAGCAGTAGCAGTAATGTTGGGAGCTATTGGAAGGGCTGTGAGTGAGAGCAATAGAGGCTTGTGAGAGCCAACGAGGTCAAGCATCTTGGCCTATCCCTAGACTGACAATATGTCAGCATCAAGGTCTTGTATTAAAAAACTGAGGCTAATTGTGTGTCGAAAATTGCGCGAGTCAGCCGTGAGATGCGCAAAGGAGAAGTTCAGTTGATTGCTTTTTGATCCAGTATGCATAAAGCGTCGAAAGCCGTTAAAGCCGTGGTCGTTCAATGAAGATTTCTCTTAAAATGCAGCGTCTGTCTGATGGGACATGCCTTTTGTGCCTCAGTAACCAACGGTTCGCCCTCCACCGGTCATCGTCTAGGTTATATTTCGTCTTGCGCTTGAGTTTGTGATGTCGCCGATAGCATTTGGACTCCTTATTTGTTCAGCCATCGCGATTATAAGGAGCATGGATGTAGAACTGGTAACAAAACAGCCACGTCTCATTGTATTAGGAGTCTACCGAGAAAACAACAGGATGTAACACCACAGGACGCGCAAGTCTCATCGAACGAATGCATGAGACTACCCACCATATTCAACAGTCTACATGGCGAGGCACCGATCAACATGCGAGCCATCACGGGTGCTGGTCACGCGTAAGCAAGATATGTTGTTTTAATGAGGTCCGCGTTTTCTTGTTTACGTCGAAGCGTCGCGGTCATTAAAGTCTATTCACGATGTGCACAATGGTCTAGGGCAAGAGTGTGTGATCAAAGACCTGTTGTCCGTTTGCATTCGGCGTTACCAAATTGGTTGCCTGAAGTATAGTACATCCCAACTGTGGAGTAAAAGCAATGTTCTCTTCGTAAACGCCATGATTATCCCCTAAACCATGTGATATCCCTTCGTGTCAAAACAATTCATGAACCGCCCAGTTATCACCAGAAGCTGCTTAGTTGCGCTCACCACGGAGGCGGCGAGCAAGCTGGATGTCCTTGGACTGGATGGTGACACGCTTGGCGTGGATGGCGCAGAGGTTGGTGTCCTCGAAGAGGGAGACGAGGTAAGACTCGACGGACTCCTGGAGAGCACCGATGGCAGAGGACTGGAAGCGGAGGTCGCTCTTGAAGTCCTGGGCAATCTCACGAACCTGTTATGTGTTAGTGGTTGTTCTCGGAGGCACTTTTCGTGATGCTGTGTACTTACGAGACGCTGGAAGGGGAGCTTGCGGATGAGAAGCTCGGTCGACTTCTGGTATCGTCGAATCTCACGGAGAGCGACGGTACCGGGCTTGTAGCGGTGGGGCTTCTTGACACCTCCGGTGGAGGGGGCGCTCTTGCGGGCTGTGTTGATGTCAGTGTGATGATGGAAATGTTGTCAGTGTGGTGTTAACTCACCAGCCTTGGAAGCGAGCTGCTTGCGAGGGGCCTTGCCACCAGTGGACTTGCGGGCGGTCTGCTTAGTGCGAGCCATTGTTGATAATGGGGATGGTTTGTTTGGTGTTGTGTTGTAGTGGGGTTGTTGGGGGTGAATGTTGTAGAGTGGGTGTGTGTGATGCAGGAGGGAAAAGTGAGAGAGAGGGCAGGCGGGGGACTGCTTTAATACCCGTGGCTCACCCTTTGCACGCGGCGCGGCTGATCTGAGGCAAAGTGGACCGTGCGCGGGGTGCGTCGTGCTTGACCGCAATCACCCACCAAAAATGTGTCCCGATTTGGAGTGTGGAAAATATGAAAATGGGCGCCACTAGTGTTCCGATTTTTGATTGGCCAGAATTTATCTCCCCCCTCCGCCTTTTTCTTCTTTCCCAACCACCACTTCTGTGCCACTGCCGCCAAGGGCAATGGGCCTGATCCATTTCCTGAGAAAGCTCGACGCGGTGCGTGTCGCGCAAGCGCGTTCAAAGTGTCCAACATACTCTTTGGTGCCTGAGTTCACCGCCCATCCCGCCTGCGAAGGAGAGCGGGTTCCATACCCGGACCTGTCTACCAATAGCATCTGCGCTACTAGATAGTTGGAGTCACATGGGTTCATCAAGCACATAGATTCATACCTGACGATGGGCATAATGAGCCTATGTGTCCAAGTGCTTAGTTTTGCGGTTCTTATTCTGCTGTCATTTGACTAGTGTGCTGCTTTATTTCCCTGTGTGTCCTGTATCGTAGCTCTGTAGTTCTCTACTAAATCGCTATGTTACTGCCTAATTATACCATGTAAACGAAACGTGTGCATCTGTCATTCCGACAGTGTGTGAAGTCTTTTACTTGATGCGTTTTAGAGAGTTGGTCTATTCTAATATGCATAGTTGTGAGGGTTGACATTGAGTGGTTTTGAATTGTCATATGAGTGAGTGGCATATTATATTGAAACATGAAATCCAAAAGTTGACCTTGTCTTCTTAGATTTGCATCACAGCACAATGAAAATAACGCCACAGAACAATACAAGACCGGAAAGTGACATGAAGATGCTCCAACCATACCAGCAACAATCAATCTAGCCGATCATCAATCACCATACTCTCGACATTCACCACCCATAATAGATTGAGTATGCCCCTACCCTATATCTCAATTGTTCGGCTGCACATCGGGGATGGTGAAGCGCCCAAGCGCCCTGTGGTGGAGCCCGATGTGCGATTTTTTTGATTGGCTCCCTAAATGACGAGAGTGCCCCACCTACATGGTGTACGGACCAAGACACGACAGACGTGTTTTTTTTCCTAGCCACGCATTTTTTTTTTTCGCGACTGCCTTTCTCCACTCGCGTTGAACAAGGGGAAATCAGACAAGTGGGTCCAACGCCAACTGATCTGGAATCTGGTCCACTCGTACTTAAGCTCCTCGACTCCCACTTCCTGCTGCGAGCTCATAGTACTAAGACTTCCATCAATTTGCGTCTGTGCACCAACTACACTTCACATCTCTCCAACACCCCACACACATCACAATGACTGGACGTAAGTGGACACGCCCCCAATATCATCCTCGACCATGGTGTGCCATACTCGCCATGGCCTGCACCATGACACCACTCGACGTGTCCCAGATGCAAGTCCAGAGCACTCAACTGACAAACAACAGGCGGCAAGGGCGGCAAGGGTCTCGGCAAGGGAGGTGCCAAGCGCCACCGTAAGATTCTCCGTGACAACATTCAGGGTATTACCAAGCCCGCTATCCGACGTCTCGCTCGTCGTGGTGGTGTCAAGCGTATCTCTGCCAGTAAGTAAACATGCGCCGCGATGTTGTGTCACGTATAGCTAACATGCCTGTTCAAAGTGATCTACGAGGAGACCCGTGGTGTTCTCAAGACCTTCCTCGAGGGTGTCATCCGTGACGCCGTCACCTATACCGAGCACGCCAAGCGAAAGACCGTCACGTCGCTTGACGTTGTCTACGCCCTCAAGCGACAGGGCCGCACCCTCTATGGTTTCGGTGGTTAAGCGTTATATTATTAGCATGTCTGTTATGAGTATTGGGGGCATTCGCACTTGTTACGCGTGGCTATGTAGGGTGTTTATGATAACAACGGGAACCGGTCTTGCTTTTGGGTGTTCTGTATCATAAGGGAAACGGTGGTTTACATTTGGGGTAATCAACTCCGCCCTTGCGGCCATTTTGACCAGCCTCCTCATCGTCCGCGTGAGAATGGTGAACTCAGTCGTACGTATTCCTGTATTACATGGTACTATGTGGTATCGCGCTAGTATTGTGTAGCATGTATCAATCCTAAACCATGCCCTGTCGTTTCTCTCCTTGATGATATTGTGCTCTATTGTGTCGGATAAGCTGATGTATATCATTGGTAGTGGGCTTTTTCTTTGTTCCTGTATGGATGAAAGAAGGAGCTCTCACTGTGTTGCTTGCCTGCAATTCTTTCCACTCGTAGAGATCTGACACCATTGGAGAAAGTATGACATAAAAGACACCAGGGAGATGGTAGCCTGATTGGAAATTACTGCGTGAAGCCTATTCCATGTGCTCAAAGCGCAATTTGGATGCTGCCAGTCCTCGGGTTTGGCATAGCAATGGGTGTGCTTGTTAGAGGAGGGGTGGTTGGGATGCTGTATCGATACCAACAATGCTGTTTAGAACGGTAAGAAGCACGATGATTTCCCAGTTGTTGAAGGAACACGGGTTGATATTGGCTTTCTTGAACCCGCCTGATATTGGACTAACCGAAAAGTTGACTAACCGGACCAGCGGGCAGAGTAAATGCTGCCTAGTATTTCTCCCCTCCAGTTTGTATTCAGGATATGGACTTTGGGTTGGTTACTGTGTAGCTTGTTTTCGCGTTCGACCTGGCAAGACGAAACTTCCCCGTGATCAAAGTCATTCAAAATGCACGCCTATACTGGGTGAAGTGTCAACAAAATTCCACCGCCCTTTGTCCCATAGTTTATGGACGCGACTACTTGAAGGGGATATAATGAAACCAACAAACGAATTGTCATCTCAACTTGGTGGGTTCTCTCATCATCTGCCCACTCGCTCAAGACCACATGATGTTTCGAGTTGTGAACCTACCCTACACTTGCAACAACTTGATGATTTGACACAGCACAGTTGACGCGCATGAATACGCCCGGCTTTGCAGCTGATTCCAGGCCGGAGATTACTAGGTATATATCAAGATAGACTGTGGGCACATGTCACGTTCCCCAATATTGGAAAATAACCAGGCTCGGTACTCGCCTCCCCCAGGCGCGAATAAAATGGCAGATCACCATGTCCACTCGATCCAATTGTCGGACCAATGTGTTGCTCGAGCCAGCGGGAAGATCGGAAAGGAGCTACGAATCACCTTTCCAGCCGGGGATCCGGCCAGTGGCGAGAACCGACATCCTGGATCGACAAACGATAGGTCCTCAAGACTCTTTGCGCACCGGCGTTAAATGGAATCTCATTTCCTCCAAGAACAGTGGCAAACACACCCCTCCTACCTGCATTATACACTCACATGATGGACAACCAGAAGCTGAAAATGGGCTCAGTCAAGTTGAGGCGAGGTATTTGGATGGTCAAGGCATCGAGAATATGAAGCCACGCTACGTTACCGTTCAGCTTAATCGGCCGAGTAACGCGGGCTAAGTGTTGTGTGGCGAGGGCGTCAATGGGTCCCGCCCACGTGGTGGCTCTAATTTTAGAGGGCGATCTGCAAGCCAACTTTCCCTAGAATCGGCGGGGGCCACTGCTGAACCAAGCCATCCCTGGAGCCGGGTGAGGTGAGGTGGAACGAATGGTTGTGGTGCCACGCCACACAAACAACACTGCACCCCCCTTACTAGTACGGTAAACAATCAGGAAACCGAGCATGTCACAGGCCGGGAGGGGAAGCCATACGAAAAGAGGAAGGAAGATTAGGAAGACAAAAAAAGGGGGAGGAGAGGGATGGAATTTGAAAAATTTGCGGCCCAGGTCGCCCAGATGCACCTCAATTGTAAGAACATCGGTGCCTGTTGGACGTTTGTAAGCTAGCCAACAGCGACCTTGTTTTTTTTTTTTTTCCCCAGCAAAACCTGATGCCTCGGTATTTTGGGGCTGGTGGAGACCTGGCAGGAAGCCAGTCGCTCTCCCTAGTCCAGCGCCGATGCCGAGCGAGCAGTGGAGTACGTACTCCCTGGCCCGCCAAGCTGGCCCCATGGTAAAAGCCCACGCGGGCAAGCCGAACCGCGCAAGCCGGGGCCTGGAGAGCGCCGACGAGCGAGACATCAGATGTGAGACATGAGACATTACAATCAGGTTGTTCAGCATCCTTCATCCATCCTGCACGAAAGCTAATGTATGCCGATGGGGTCTAGAAGGCTAGGCGCGGTCCTGAAAGACCACCCAAAACCTCCGGGAGAGCGCGGCAACCCATACGAGGGACATGCAGCCCTGTCAGAATGATGCATGGAAGCATCGGATGGAAGCATCGGATACAAGATGGAAGCAGCGGATAGCCGCGTCGACTCATGGTAGTCCAAAGGGATGCACCCATCATGCATGCGCGCGCACACAAGTGTACGCCCCATTCTAACGGCAGAGTACAGCCGCTGAGAAACCCAGCTGAGTAAAAAAAACTTTAAACATCCCCCCCAACCATCGTAGAATGTGCTAAGCCAAGACCCGACCACTCGCAACGTAACATAGTCATGAGCCATATGTGGGAAAAATTTTTTCAGATCGGCTATGGCTGTTTATGTAGCAATGCATCCACTGGGACATTACAGCGGTCGGGCGACGTGCCAGCTGGAACGTTGGGTCGAGTCATGGCGCGCCCGATTACTCATCAGCAAACCTGATGACATATTTGCAGGGAATTTTAAACTGCCATTTATTGCCTCTCTTTTGCTGCGCTTGAGCGACCAGCTGTCCAACGTCTATGTTGGGCGGGTCTTGCAAGCCCACCCGTGTAGGGCTGGGGGCCCGCACCGGCAGGCGGCTGGAACCGGGTAGACGGTCTCGATGGCAAAGAAAGGTATGTAGAAGAGAAAAAAAGCACCGATTAGTCTCTAGCTGACGGCCTTACCTTGCCAGGTCGATCCCCACGGGCCCCAGCCGGGTCCCAACAGCTGTGCCCTGCCGAGTTCCACCTCATGATCTGAGAAGCTCCTTGCTTCTTCACGGACGAATCTGAGTGTAGAATCGTCTTGCATCAGACGCCACTCAGAAAAAGTTTTTATCTCCAAGCCGACTAAAGTGATTTCAATGGACGACATTTGTTCTTGGCAGTATTTTGCACCTCCACCCTTTTCTGAATTGTTTTTGGGATCAGTGTTTGAGTGATGTTATGTGTAGTGTTTTTAAATTTTTTAAACAAAGGCATTGGCTTCCAGGAGTGGATGCGGAACGAGTCTGGGAGAGGTTGACAGGGAGTTGAAAATTTTTTTGCTCTTCACAGGAAAGCCAACTTGTACGTGAGTAAAGAATACCTTGTTTGGTAGCATTGACCAGGACTATGAGCGTATTGATGCACGGGGAAAAATTTTTCTCTCTCCCGCATCCCGTTGTGTTCAATCCTCCCACTTTGCGAATGGAGTTAACCCATACGAATAAAGGAGGTGACGGGGGTAATGCAAAAGTAGCGGACGGAAGTAGATCGGAAGACCCGTTTTCCAAGTGCCGCGGAGTAACAAACCATAACGGAAAGCTAAGGAGCGAGCGCACTGGCCCTTGCGTGTCTTAGCACCGGATACTTACTGCTCCTGGGCGAGAGCGGTAGTGTAACCTGCAGGCATAAGGGTTTGGGGTCATGTCGGTCGCAAAAAAGGGTGAGTCGGGTTCCTGCAACGGATTGGGCTTCCGGGGGCGACGAGATCGATCTGCAGGTTGGACAACTTAGGCCATGGCCTGGACTTGGATGACCAAGGGGGCCATAATGCATCCAGACCTGTGGCTGAGCTAGTTGTGTGGCAGCCATCATTGGCTGACAGGCGCATCCGACCTTGTCCGAATGCCGGAGCCGGTCGGCTTGGCCGAAAATCCGTCGCGCACCCTACAGCCTTTCGCACCCGCATTCGCATTACTTGGATTGTCGCAGCGGGATGCCTACGTGCTGGAAGCCTTCCTTGTTGGGAGTGAGCCAGAGTTGGAGGGTTGGATGGAGGATTGGTTGGATGGCAGGACAATGGGAGGGCATCCATTTTCCCCGACAAAGCGCGCAAGCGTGTGCACTGGAAGTGTGAACGAGTGAAAAAAAATTTCATGTCCCTCATCCCTTTTTTTCAACTGTATTTTTTACCAAAAAATATTGTTGGGTTTGGTTGGTAGGATGGTCATGCCATCCCAGGCGTCATGCGATTAGATGGTACTTTGTCATCTGACCACGATTTCGACAAGAAAGGCCAATTGGGAAAATAAAATGGCGAGAGCGGTAACAGAAGGGAGCTGAGCTTGTTACCCCAGATTTGGAATTCATTGGAAGGTTACCTCTGCATTGAGTCGACCTGTACCAAACGACGGTACGATGCTCAAAGGGCTCATGTGATGGCCTTATCTCGTGACCGATGACTCTTTCATACGTGCAGGCACAGACGGCCACAAGGCCAGCGGGAAGGCCGTCATGTGACTGATTGCTAAAAGTGGATAGCATGCTGGATAGTGTGGCGGAAGTGCGGCGCTCTTTGCGGGAGGGAGGCAGAAGGAACAGCAGAGAAACGCAGGACAAACGCAGGGACGTGCATTACTAACACCTGTGGCTGTGCGTGCGCGTTCCATCCACGCTGGACAGGGGACAAGGAGATCGGCGGGCCGAGATACGTCAGAGGTTGGTCTGAGCCAAGGAGTCATGGAGTTAAGAGCCCAAAAGGCGAGAAGTCAAGGCCTTGATTGCTCTGTGTCTCGGGCTGGGCACAGCCAATCCTAAGCAGGACAGGGATCTGGGCCGAGGTTCATTGGGTCAAGCGCGCAAGAAAGTGGAGACCTGTAGTTTTTTTTTTTTTTTTTTTTTTCTTTGGCATTGCCCAACGAGAGGATCAGACCGCGCTGAGGGGCTGTACCGGACCTACTGCCTGTAGTGTCTTGGGGTCTTCCAGGCGGGAGGGCTCCGGCTGTGGACAACACCGAGTTGGTGCACGCCGGAGGTACGTACCCGCTCGCTCTACCCGTCACTCGCTCCCTCCTCGTTTTTTCGGGCCTCGCTCTCACGCTTTCGGGATGAATACACCTGATATATCTGCCACTAATTTTCCTACCCATCTTGGCTCAGTCCATTTCAAATCATTACACCCAGCCAACAAAGCATACACATAACCACAAGCCACACAAAACGGACCTCCGTCTCCGACCCAACGCCGACAACGGAACCCCCCCGAATCATCTAGGCTCGTCATCCACCACACACCAGTCATATCGGCCATTGTCAGCTTCATCCACCACCGCTATTACTCATTGCTCATTAATTCGGTCCGCTTTCCAACATAGGATTTTCAATAAATCAGCCCAAGCACAAAGGTGTCGTCGTTTACGTCGACCATTCGACTACTGTGCATCGCAACACCTACGCTGCACACCCATACACTTCACACCCTCGCACCACACACGCCTCGACAAACAGCCGGTATTCGTAAATCCGTGCCACACTCCACCACCCCTACCACCCACACCATCTCACAGACTCGGGCTCTTGTCTGTGCATCATTAAGTGGGTCCACAGCTTTTCTTGGGTCTCGGCCGGTGGAGACGCTAAAGTCACTACATCGACGCCAGTCTCCACACTTCTCCAGTCTTCCGTCTCTCTCCAAACCGGCTCCTCCAGATCTACTTGTCGAAAGCCTGACTGAATTGCACCGGTTCGGCCGGCCTGCTTATAAAGGCCAGCCATCCCATCTTTTTGCCACTTCCTTCCCCAATCTTAAACAACCCTTCAATATCTCCTCCTCGACCAACATGTTATCACTTTCTCAACAACATCATCATCATCATCAGCAGCAACAACAACAGCAACATCAACTTTCACTCCAGACATACCCCTACTCATCCAGCTTCAACCCCGAATATCCCATCGACCTCGCCCATTCAAGCCTCGACGACAGCCTCGCCCTTCTCGACCAACAAATACCTACCGAACTGATGCAGTCTGACCATTGGGGAGTTCTCGCTCAGCAGACCCCCAGGCTGTCTCGGTTTGCTCATCAACGCGAATCCTCCTTGTCTTCTCTAGGGTCTTCCAACGCTGCTCCTTCGTCGCCCTTCAATCCGAATACTTCAAATCCACAGATTGCCATTACAAACGCAGTCCACGACGGCACAGGGAATAGTGCCAACCGAAACTCATATTATCAACTTACCAAATCGATAAGTCCCTACTCAGGCTACCAAGGTTGCGGCGGCATCGATCAAGCAATGCCCGAGATGGCATACCCTATCGCAATTTCAGGGCCTAATGGCAAACCTCGGATGGATAGAGGAGGCCTCATTCCTGCTCCCGACTTCAACAACGGGTCGTCAAGGTCGCACCCCGCCTCAGTGGCGAGCTCCATCGCAGGTGACTCACCTGCCACTCCAACAGTTGGTGAGTCTGACATCCCGACGAGGTGGCGGAAGGATATCACTTCCGCTCCATCCGGAGGCACCAGCGAGAACTCACACTTTGTTTCCACAGGTTTCGCCAACGTCCCAAAGCTTGACAGGACAATGACCGACGTCTATGGCGACGAATTGTATAGTCCCAATTTCGCAATCACATCAACGCCTCCATCCCAGCCTCAGATGGCAGTCTCACCTAGCAATGATGTTTTCAGCCAGCGCCTTCATGCCGCAAATAACCAGCATCTCAGCGCTGCTCACTCTCCAGCCTCAACCTCTTCCCGCGGCAGATCCCCATTCCGCACCGGATCTCCTCTTGCCCTCTCCCCGAGTCACGATTTTGGAACAAACGTCATTTCGCAAAGCCTGCCATTCAACACAGCTCAGAGGATGCGCGAGCAGAGCAAGGCGCAGCAGGACGCGCAACTGCACCAACAGATGACTCAGCGAGCGGAACCCGAGACTCCCAAGACCATTTCGCCTAAGGATGCCATTCTTGAGTTTAGCGAGCCAGACGGAGAATCGAACTTTCCGCTCTTCCCCCAGGATTCAGCCTCATTCGAGATGGATCAATTTTCCAAGGTTATGGCATCCCAGAGCTCGCAGGACGTTGGTGGCCACGACAACACTCAATTCAACTATATTCCCTCGCAAATGCCAATGGGAATCACAGTTCCACAGCAATACCCATTCGTCGCAAACTCCCGCGCAGCAAATGACACTCCACCACGCCTTAGTTCTGCGGGTTCTAGTTCTACTGGATCCAGAACAAATACGCCCACTCATATGGGCCGACCCAACGCCACTGCAGCCGATGGAGGAACTTACACCTGCACTTACCACGGTTGTTCCTTGCGATTTGAGACACCCGCCCTACTCCAGAAGCACAAGCGGGAAGGCCACCGGCAGACGCAGACGCTCGGTGGACCCCGCCCTCGCGAGATGAGTGGAATGACGTCGAACCTCCTCAACACGCAGGCTGGTCCTCATCGATGCGACCGAATCAATCCCAGCACCGGCAAGCCGTGCAACACCATCTTTTCCCGACCCTATGATTTGACGCGGCACGAGGACACGATCCACAATGCTCGCAAACAAAAGGTGCGATGCAATTTGTGCACTGAGGAGAAGACCTTCAGCCGTGCCGATGCTCTCACAAGGCATTACCGGGTGTGCCATCCCGATGTGGAGCTGCCTGGAAAGCACCGTCGCCGCGGAGGGGCCTAAATTGCCTGAAAGCATCCCCCCCTTCCCCGGAGGCTGGGTGGGTGACCCCTAGTCTCAATGGTCTCAGGCGAGGAAACGGATGATGCTGCATGACGTGGTCTGCTCACTGGCCGATGCTTGGCATTGGTGTATTGCTCAATTCAAGCAAGGGCTGGAAGCGGGTCAGGCTCCCTCGTTTGGATTGTGGGTCCTGCAGGGTCCTGCAGGGTCCAAAATGACATCATAGCTCGCATCCACTGACATCATAGCCCCGCTCACTACCATCACCACCACTTCGTGATGATGACATGGCGTTGGTGATGGATGACGGTATACTTGCCGTCTTGCTTTTGATCCAGTTTATTTCTGGCACCTAATCGAAGGATGTGGAAGCGGCGCTGGGTGCGCTTTCATCCCAATGTAACTCTACACACTACACTACAAACAACGCGAAATACCTCGGAACCCAGGCCGACTAAGGCTGGCCGGGTGTGCCTGGGTTCAGTTAGGGCGCAATGGTGGGGACCGGTCTAGACAAAAAACAAAAACGACATTTTTCAAGTTCGTTTACATGTACATGTATTCTGTCTCCTTGGATTTTTTTTCTTTCCTGTTTGTCAAGTGGGTTATTGACATGTCCACAAGAGGATTTGGATACTGTGCCACTAGGTACATTCTTATTATGGGATCATACGATGTCACGACGAGATGGGAGCTATGGATAACCAGCCGATCACTTATTTATGGGGTATTGTGCTTTTATTTGCTCTGTTTTTCCTTGGGTTTCGTTTAGCGGGATTTAAATTACAAGATAGACGATGTATGATATAATTTGAACGATGATTAATGACCTCACCTCCTGTTCCCTGTGTACATCACTTCCTTGTGTTGACCATCCTTGACTGAGTTTCCAGCCCGATGACGATATTGAACACACCATGGCCAACCTGGGCACCGCACCCGATGTGTATGCATCGGCTACTCAAATTCACTACAGAAGTACTGATCTACCAACGCTTCGTTCAGAATCTCCATCTCAACTATTCCAGTTCCGTATCTCCAATACTTGGTCGTGGACGATCATTCATCATCACTCATGCGCCTATCATATCTGCAAAAACGGCACATGGAAGATACATCCTCCGCACGATGATGAATCATCCCCTGTAATAGAATACGCTAGGACCGGTCGGGGACCGGTCGGGCGGCTCTATTACATACTGATGTGTGGTGCGTACCCGCATGTAATGCGGATACTGGTTGATCTTTTGGTCTATTGGGTTAAGGTAGTCACACCACGCTATCTATTACACCCTCCTTCTAAAGCGTAAAAAAAAAGCTTCACTAGCGCGCGATTTTTTATATCATTGTTCATTATGATGTGTTTTGAATCATGCCAATAAAGGCAATCAAAAGCAAACTTGAATGTTTTTTTGTATTTCACCAATCACTACTCCTTTAAAATCCACAATCACTATTTAATTCCACCTTGAGAGAATCAGATAAATCATTTCAGATGTTGCTCATAATAGTGGCTGGCACGTCGCCAGCAAGTTAAGAACCCAGAACAGCGGCGCGAGCATCCGCATAGACAGGAGTGATTCCGGTCCAGCTTTCAAACTACGCAGATCATTAGTATACATACAAGACTTGTGGAATAGATAAATTTACCTGATACCAGCCCTGTGAGGCAAGAACCTCAAAACCTGGAATGGTGGTCCAGTTACCGGCAGCTTCTGCCAGCTGCATGATTGGTGTGTTGCGGGGCTTGTAGGCCATCTCAAGAAGGATCCGGCTTGTCTCATTAACCGCAGGGCGGCTGAGAATACGGCCGACTAGCTCTTGCAGGCCAGGGTCGATGGGGCGATCAGCAGGAATGGTACTGATAATGACTTGCAAGTTAGCTGACACTTTGTCTGCCCCTGACACATCAGTCAGGCTTTGCAGCCCGTATTCAGCCGGGAAGTCATCAGTTAGGGCCTTTGCTTTGTTCAGGTCTCTGGCGGCCACATAAATGGGGCCAAAACCAAGAGAATGCAAGGCAAAGATGGCGGCGCGGGTGGTGCCTCCGGCGCCAACCACCATGGCGGCGCGGTTTGAGTCTGATTGTTCCTGGGTTTCAACACCTGCGTCTTGAAGGGCGTAAACCATTCCCTTCCAATCAGTGTTATCACCGAGAAGGCGGCGGGGTCCGTTGCTACCCTCGCTGCTAAGAGGAATGATGGTATTCACAGCACCAATCGTCTTAGCTGCCATTGAGAGTTCATCAACATAGGCCATGATATCCCGCTTTAAGGGGATTGTAACCGACGCACCACCAAAATCTGGAGCTCGGATGACATCTTTGACACATTCAACTTCATCTGTCTCAAGGAGATGGTACTGATGCGGAAGCCCTACCTGCCCGAACAGAGTATTGTGAAGAGCTGGAGATCGTGAGGCGGAGATAGGCTTTCCAAACAAATAAAAGTTGAGGGAATCTAGGTAGCCGAGTAAAGCGAGGCTGCGACGGATCTCTGATGCAGACATCTGCCCGGGTGCAGCCTTGAATGGAAGTGCCGGATGAGAAACGGGGGTTAAAAACTTGTTGAGAACTCGGCTGAGCTTTCCCGCTTTACCCATGTTCATAGCGATGATGGGAGTCTTCTGTGCTGCCAACATTTTCGCCTTGAACTTGGCAAGATCGAAGTTATCTTCTTCTTTTCGAGCAACACCGACCAGCTTGATGACATCACCATACTGCAATGCACGATTGTAGAATGTCATCCATGAGGCATTCTTCCATGAGAGTGTGCCTTGAGGATCATGGTGCGATGCGATGATACGTGAGTTGGCCCGAGATTCTGTGACGGTTTGAATCACATTTTCCGGGAGAGTCATCTCGACGTCGATATACTCAATTCCCAGTCTTAATGCCAGGCGATATAACTCTAGGCCTTCATCATACGCCTCGTCTGGGAATTTGCCGCCTTGAGATTCAGTTCGCAGCGTGAAAACGATTGGCATTCGTGCTAGAGACCGAAGTAAAGATACTTGACGAACAATTGAGTCGACTGAGCGATCCCTAAGGAGATCAACGCGAAGCTCCACAGCATCAGATCCAACAACAACCTGTGGGATCAGACTTGCAGACTCGCTCAGATCAGGAAGTGTCAGGGAGACAAAAAAGCTGTGGTCCTTTTGGGTGATTTCATCAAGGTGATTGTTCCTTCCTGATATTGATGCCACAAACTGTTGGAAGTCATGAGGGATCTCCTGTTGGGTATCTGATGTTTCGGGATGTGGACTGTAGTAGATGAGGGTGCAGCACTCGTTATACCAATCCTTGCGGCGCTCATAGACAGAGCGAATTTCAGCTGTGTATGCTGGTCGAGATTTATCACGCATCAGATACTCCACAACTTGGTCAGTATCCCGGTGAACCAAGAGAATACGACCACCATTTTTAGCATATTCCTTGAGGAGCTGTCTTGCTTCGGGTGTTTCCACAATGCCTCCACCGCAAGAAAAGATGTGGCCGTGGGCTTTCTTTTCTGCGACATCCCGCAAAAGAGCTAGCTCTTTTTCGCGGAACCCTTCCCACCCCCACTTCCCTCGAATCATTTCAGGAATTGTACATCCCGCTCGTCTTTCCAGTTCTTGGTCTAGGTCGATGAAGGTCCAGTTGAGCAATCTTGCCATCCACCCACCAGCTGTGGTCTTACCCGCGCCTCGCATACCAATGATGAAGATCGAACGATCTTTTGGCGCATCATTAACACCTTCTTCGTGGAACTGAGTGCTTGGCTCTTCTCCCTCAAGTTCAACCTTGAATGATTGAGATAAGATATCCCACCATCCTGGCCATGTTTTGCCAACACACTCACGTTCAGTGACAAGCACAGAACCGGGAGCTGCGGTAGCAAGAACACTGAAACTCATGGCAACTCGGTGGTCATCGTAACAATGAATACCGACTTTGGGCGTGGAAAGACCACCACTTTTTGCGGTGCCATTGACTTCAATTCCATCCTCGAGCTCGTTGCAGATTACACCAAACTTGCTTAGCTGTTCCCTCATCGCAGCAATTCGATTGCATTCCTTCACTCGCTGGTTGGCGATACCAGTGATCTGGGTCTTGCCTTCTGCCACCGCAGCCAAAACAGATGCTGTGAGAAAAGCATCTGTCATGGGCTCCATATCAACATGGGGAAGTGATTTTAATTCACCAGCGGCTGGGCCAGTGACAGTGGTCGAATAGTCCGTCTGCTCAACGGCGCAACCCATAGGCTTCAGTACATCAATAGCAAAGCGAGCGTCGCCTTGCAGCGATTTAGCACCGATGTTTGGGATGGTGCAAGTTGTGCCAGTGATAGCAGCAACTGCTAAGGGGTACGTTGCAGAGCTAGCATCACTCTCGATCGTATATTCAGCAGGATTTTGGTAAACGCCTTGGGGAATGTGATAGGTATTAGGTTCCTCAGAAGATGGCGTCACCTGAATGCCGAACGAGGCCATCATGGAGATGGTCATATCAATGTAAGGTTGTGAGATAGGCTTGCCGCCAACTAATCGTAGCGTCACAGGGTTCTTGGCATAAGGTGCTGCCATGAGAATAGATGACACGTATTGAGAGGACACAGTCGCAGCCAGCTCTATCACACCTCCCTTGAACCCCTTCGCAGCATCGACACGAACCGGGAGACTCTTTTCGCGACCAAGATATTCGATGTCTACACCGTTTGATCGTAAAGCGTCGACCAATGGGCCAATTGGTCGAACTTTCATCCTGGCGTTTCCTGTGAGAACGCTGGAACCCACAGCATCAGTCGGGGCACAAAGGGCGACAACAGTTGTCAAAAAGCGTGAGGCCGTGCCAGCGTTGCCGAGGTAAAGCGGCTCGTTGCTTGCCTGGAGACAGCCACCCTTTCCATTAACAACTAAAACCTCTCCAGCATCTTGCCAGGAGTAAGAAGCGCCACCAAGTTGATGAATGGCAGACAACATGTACTCAGTATCGTCTGAATGAAGAAGATTCTTAACACGGCATGTCCCTAAACCAAGCGCGGCCAGAATGAGGGCACGGTTGGAAATGCTCTTGGAACCAGGGGGAGTCACTGTGACCTTCAGGTTTCCTGGAACTCCCGGGGTAACTCTAATGGCATGAGAAAGTACAACTCGGATTGCTTTGTCTTCCACAACAGTGGCCTTGGGCTCATAGGTCTTACCAATGGCCGACAACAAGACAATCTTCTTCTTTTTGCCATCATTTTTCTTATCAACCCCCATTTTCTCAAGGAGTACATCAACTGGGCATGCCTTGCCAGCTGTCAACTTGACTACTCTCTTGTCTTTGAGAGAAGTTGGGAGGTCGTAGCTGGCGATGCACTTCACGAGCCTAGCGACGGCGCCTGGACGTAAAATTCCCAAATGGCGTGCGAGTTCGGCTTCTTTAACCATGCCAATGGCTACAGCTTCACCATGTAGAAGCTGTGGGGCAAGAATTGCTTCGATAGCGTGCCCAATAGAATGACCAAAGTTCAGGAGGTTACGGAGGCCGCCCTCCCGCTCGTCCTTGGAGACAACTTCAGCTTTAACCTTGGCGGAACCAATGACGATGCGCTTGAGGATATCCTTGATTGGATTCAACCGTCCAGGAGCCTTGGATCGAACGCACTCCAGAATACTGGCAGCAGATTCCTCGAGCACCCTGAATTCTGCCTCGTTCCAGATAGCGGCAGTCTTGACCACCTCGGCCATGCCATTGATGAATTCGCGAGTGGGAAGTGTCTCAAAGAAATTCAAATCGATGTAAATGCGTTGAGGCTGCCAGAAAGCTCCAACAAGATTCTTTCCCATTGGTGTGTCGATAGCGGTTTTGCCGCCAATGGATGAGTCAACCATAGCAAGCAATGTGGTGGGAACTTGGACAAAGCGAACACCGCGCATGAAGGTTGCAGCAACATAACCGATCATGTCACCCATTACACCGCCTCCCAGAGCAATGATGACGGTATCGCGAGTGCATTGTTGAGATAGCATCCAATCCTCGATTTCGGCCTTTGTTTCACGGCTCTTGGATGCCTCACCTGGTGGAATGGCGTACGTGAGCAACCGAGTAGATTTTCGAGCAGATACAGCATCGAAACGAGATTGGAAGGAGGGGACGTAAGTGCTAAAAAGATTGGTATCGGTTATGAGAACGTAAGTCGACGTTGAGATATTCTCAACGAGATCATTGGCGACGAAATCAAGCCATAAGCCATGGTCGACGATGATGTTGGCCTCGCCCAGAATTGAGATCCTCTCCGGACCTTGCTCCTTGGCTTCAGCCATGTTGAATTGCGCTACAATGGCAGTCTAGCTCTTCTTGCCGGTGCAAAAGTAGCTAGATATACCAATTGCCTGTTATGTTTGGTCCTGAATTGGGAGAGAAGTTCCTTAGCTGGTGATGTTGGCCCACAGCGATCATCTAAGGCCTGTGAGTAAAAAAAAAAAAAAAGAGGGCCCCGATCACGGCCCTGTGAGTAACTACCGATAGCTCAGGGACAACAATTGTGGCGATTGACCATACGAATGTGTGTAAAAGGGCAGGGCGCTGGCACGTGGGGCACCGAGGACGCTCCGCAGTCGCTGGCAGTTACAGGGGAAAAAGCGAAAAAGCGAGTTTCGGTGACACATGGTGGGAGTTACTAATCGGGGGAAGCTTGTTGGGTCACAGGGCAGAGGCGGTCAAAACCTAGCGGGTACATGGGAGGAATGTACCTCGTGCCAGTGCGGGGTATCGCGCGCCCCGATAGTAGCATACGGATACTGGTGGAGCTGGCTGTTTGATTGATACTGTTAGAGAGAGGTATACGCGTTACTCCGGTGGGGGGGGGAGGGGCCCGACCGATCTCTCGCGGGCTCCAGGTTGGTTATAAAAATGTGGGACAGCTACAAAAATTAGGATAGATAAAAAAAAAAAGGGCTTAAAATTAAACTTAGTAGTTTTTAGTTTTAAAAAAAAGTAATATATATTAAAATATATATAAATATATAATAGCTGATAAATTAGTTATTAGTTTAGTATAAAAGTAATTATATTAATAGATTAGAAGGTTTATTTATTTTATAGCTTACTTAATCAAATTACTTCTCTTTATAAAGCAACTAAAAAATTAATCTTAATTAGTCTAATTACTCTTATATTAAGATATTTACTAAGAACCTATGTAAAAAAAAGTAATAAGATAGCTAAGATAAGCTAAAGCTTAATTAATAATTACTTTATAATTTTAAATATTAAAAGTAATATATTATTATATTTCTAAATAATATATCAAAGATTATTATAAAAGCTTTTTTTTACTTTCTTATTAATATTTTTAATAAGATTAATACTTTTAGTATAAAAGTATAAAACTAATATAAAATAGCTTATATAAATTATTTATTATTTAATAAAAGAAAATAAAAAAAGCTTTAATATAATTAAGATACTATAATTATTTATAAAAAAAAACTTATATTAATTTTATAAAGATAATATACTGTTACATAAAAGCGGCCCGCAGCCCTAGCTGCTGCAGCAAAAGGTCATACTGTGCCTCGGTTACCCAAAACACAGCTAGCTAAGCCCTATAGCCCCTGTAAATACAGGGGGCGGGCTGCCTCACAGCAGCTGGGCACTGGGTTTATAACATATACTAAGAGTATTCTAAGAATAATATTCTTAGTATTATATATAATTTCTTATAATATATAGAGTTTATAATTAAAGAATTAGTTTATATTAAGTATATAGTATTTATATATAATTAGGATTTAAATAAAAATAAAAATAAATTAGTAAAGTATATAAGTATATAAAAGAAATTAGATTTTATAATTATATTAATAATTATTAGTAAAAAGATAATAATAATTATAATAAATAAAAAGAATGATTATTATATTAATAATAGTAACTATTATAATTATAATAAAAATAGTAAAGACTTAAATAATAC